>CM044437.1:53900078-53913692 GCA_024363595.1 Xenopus borealis
GACTACTCTACAGGGAAACAAAGCTGCTTGAGTTCTCCAAGGCTAGGAAGTAAGGCGGGGGCTCCCCCTGCTATTCATAAGTATGATTGTTATTACTATACTAACCTCTATAATATTATAAAACTACAATTACAATTTGCAACCAAACAGGAAGCAGAAGCTAATAAAACCATTGCAGTACCGAAGTTACTTTGTATTCTTATGTAACAGCAATCCATCAATGAAAAGAACAATGGGTCAGTCATAAATTGGATTCTTTTCAATGAGGGTCAAAATACCCTTCATTTTGACATTTAAATCACTGATTTGGTAGTTATCATTTCAATATGCAAAACGCATCACAAAATGCTTTTTTTTTTGTTAATTGCCTTCATTTTTCCCTTGAGCAGTCTGCTTTATAGCAAGTTAAAGAAACCTCTGAAAAGTCTGAAAAATAGTGTTATAAATAAATGTGATTAATGCACCAGACTAAGCCTTTAACATATATTTAATCTGGTCTGTCTATATTATAGGAAGGAAGGCTGCTGGAAGATTAGAATAATATCTTTAAAACAATCTTCAAGCAATTGGGGACTATTCATTTATAGTGTCCAACTTTTTCTGTGATTGGACATTACATACAATGAATTATTACAGAATTCCTATGCCTTACAGACTTTTCAGTTTGTCTGGCAGAGGACACTTCTGCACTAATGGGCTTTGCTGGGTGGCAGTTATTATTGGGATTAACATCTCAATTCCTTTCTTCTTCACTTGGTGTCCTGCAAGGATCCAAAGACTTTCTGCTCTATAAACGCATTTAACAGCCAGACATCACCTGCTGCGTTTGTATTTTTGTAATGCTCTTATTTTCTTATTTTGCTGCTTTACAACAGTTGGAGGGCTGGTAGTTAGAAAGTTCTAAATGTAGCAATGGTCATCTAAGCAATGCAGGTCACATCTTCTCAAAATTCCATGAGGAAGGAGGAATTCAAGATGTTAATTTCCACAGTAGCTCCCACCCAGCAAGAGGAAAGGGGACAACCTCCCAACAAATTAAGTTTTGCACAGGAATTCTGTAAAAACATGTATTATATATATACATCTGTCGGTTATGGGCAGCATCACTTTAACAACACACATCACAGGCATAAATATATGTAGCGGCGATAATTATAAATAAATCTTTATTTTTCATTCTTCATTTTTTTTTTCTCGAATATCATTCACAGTTTTCCCAAACTGACCTCCTCTGACGCATCTTGATGTTCAATAAAATCTGCATTCATATGCAATGTCTTGTTTATGACCTAAATGGTCAATATGTCATAGAATTAATTGGTCTTTCTACGGTTATCTCAAACAGCTAATTTGCACTGCACGAAATCAAATTGATTGTCTTGTTTAACAACAGTAATGTTGCTGTTTATCTACTCAACAGTTTGGCCCATAACAGTCAAATCACACAAATAAAATAATGAAGGTCCCCAGTGCTAACTGAAAGGGACAAAATGTTATATAACAGTATTTTACAAATATAAGCTTCTGAATACTAATTTTAAGTATTTTGAAGCATTCCCCCCCAAAAAAAGTAGTATCTTCTGAAACTGTATATGAGCAATATAGTTAAATAAATGTTATAATATGTATTATTTTTGTGTATGTATGTCTAGCTATGCTTCTGTCCTGGAGAATGGTTTCACTTTGCGGATTGCGGGCATACATAGAGGGCTAGAAGAGAGGACATCTTTATGCCTCCCTCCTTCTGAATGCTTGCATTGCTATATTCAACAGGGCAGCTTAGAGACCTATGGCAATTCAGTGAACTAGAAATTATACCAAATATTGAATTAATGGCCCTTCTCTGCCTTAAATGTGTGCAAAAAAGGCTTACTGTAGATGTGTTTTGAACTTTGCACACTTTCTTACATATGGCAAATGACCCCTTTATGCCTAAACAAAAGTACTCTCATAGTAAACCATTTTCCATGCTTCAAAGGTTTACCCCTTCTGCATACATATCTTTGCCCTAATTCATGAAATCTTACATTCTTAACCCACCTTTAAATTTCAGTTTACCTTTGTGCAGATTGACATGCATCCCTGAATCCTCTTTACACAAGCCTAGTATTAAAACTCTATACCCCACGCAGCTACAAATAAGCATGAATTTATCAACCATGACAATCAAAGGGTCAGGGAAAGCAGCAAGGAATTAAACGAAATTCAAGCCTTTATTCTAATACTGACACTTTCATATTCATAAAATAAGAAAAAATGTCTGCATTGGTATAGCAAAAATACTGTTTAAAAAACCACAACAATTGAAAATATTTTCACAGTTTTTATTTTCTGCACTTGGTGGCTTCAAGCTATGGCCCCTGATTGGAAGCTATACTTATATGTTAACTGGCATAAAAAGCAGGGTGCTTCTATTTCAATTGTCACATTTTCCACTTACAGTTGAACTCATCCTTTTCAAGATTTATTTAAATTTGATAACAATTTGCATTGGAAATGTATTTTAAGCTGAAGGAACAATGATAAAAATATTCCCATCCATCACAAAACTCTGTTTGAGGAGCTCTTTTATTCTGCAATTCTATTTTTGATCCATCAGAAGTTAAGCACGTAACATAAAAGTAAGCAACAATGTCTTGTCACAAGGAAGGCATCTGAAGCCCTGATTCTTAGTACTGCCAAAGATGATTAAATACATTTCTGTCAATTCTTATTCAGCATATTAAATAATGATGACATCAATGAAGTAAGTACAGTATCATTGCTGAATGATGCTGTTTCATATGGTTAGAAGCGATTTTAGGCTTTGATGTCACTTCTTCTCTGACAGAGCTCTGAGATTAAAGATGGATCACATGTAAATCTATGCATGGAACAAGATTACATAAAATAAACCATGGCTGGAAGTTTCTTAAGGATGAATAACCTTATTCTTAATCCTTTCTTTACAGCCCTAAAGGTGGTGAAGGCATAAATTAAATAATTCATAATTAAGACATCTTTTTTAACCAGAGTTAATACAAATACATTTGTATGATTTAGTTCATTTACTAAGGGTCGAAGTGAAAATTTTAATTAAATTCGAATTTCAAAAGTTTGAATTTTGAAGTAATTTAGGGCTACTTCGATTATTGAATAGCCCAAAATTCAATTCGAATTGAAAAAATAAAAACTTTTTGAATTTCAAAGTACTAGCCCTTTAAAAATACTTCGAATTCAACTATTCCCCACCTTTAAGATGCCAAATTACCATTTTAGCCTATGGGGAAACTCCTAGAACCTGTCCTGAGAAATCAATTATTTATTTATTTTTTTTAAATTGTTCAAATCATTCCATTCAAACGATGCGATCATTCAATATCAACAATTTAAATTTGATCAAATACAGCTGTTTTCTATAAAAAAAAACACCCATATTCAATCAAAAATTACCCCCCCAAAAAAATTTTTACCATTCAAAATTCGACCCTTAATAAATCTGCCCCTCAATTTACAACTCAATATTATTTCAATAAACAAATATAATAATGTAACATATTGAAAGTATGATCTAGATACAGAGTCAAACAACATGGGAACTGGAATTCTATATACAATCATGCATATAAGGATATCAGGACAAGAAGTAAGATCATAAAATGATTAAGCAAATATGAGAAACTTTCTCTTGCTGGGAAAAAATACCATTTGTATTCAATATAAAGGAGGGGAAAAACTTGACTGTTGATTAATTATATACCACAGAGGTAGAACAGCAAAGTTGTGCCATACCATAAATGTATTAAAGGTATCCAACTTAATGGGTCAGAAACGGATAATCATTCTGATAAAAAATTAGTTTTAAAATATTACTTATTGAGTCTTTCTCTTGGTTGAAGGCAATGGCCTCATCTTTTTGCTAGTACTCATAATATCAGAAATGGGAAACCAACACTAATAAGCAATTTTTTCATGGAAATTCACAGTGTTTGTCTATGTCAGTTTCCTAACTTGAGTTCATTTATTATTATCATTGATATAATTTTAATGAAGAATCAAACCCCCCGGAAAAAAGGTCATCCACTAGTATGGCATGAAGCTAAACAAGTTATTGGTATCTGACAGTACAGTATAGGACTTACTGATGGCAGTGGGATGATCTTCACAGTTATTGGCATAAATAAGCAGTGTGTTTGCATACCATATATCAGAATAGACTAGACATTATTTCAGTTTTTCATGTGTGTACTAGCACAGGACAAAGGGGCAGGGCAATGTGATCAATATCACAAAGGTGAATGGAGTTACATGCCAGAATTTGGATTTATACCAATAATAAAAGTAATGGGGCAATAGTCTCTATTAATCCCTATGTAATTCAGGACTCTAAAGTGTGCGCAGCATTCATGAGAAAAACATTTGCCTAAACAAGTTGGAGGAGATGTCATCATGTTCAAAAATAACTTAAATGACACGATTTTAAAGGTAGATTATACATTTTATTCCTGTACCACCATGGGAAATGTAGACATTTTCTATTACATTTTAAAGCAAGGGTAATATTACCTTAGTCTATGATTGGATTTTTATTTGGACATATAAAGGATGTATCCTCAGCCAAAAGAACAATTTAAATGCCTCTCTGCAAATTTTACATTTTCATTTCAGAAAGCTATAAAATGAAAGCCCTATAGACCAATGTTTTTATCCAAATGTTTATTGTACTACCAGTGGGAAAGCCACAAATGAATATAGATGCTTTTACAAAAAAAAATAATCTGCAGAACAAATCCATGCAATGTTTCCCTCTTTCCAAACATACATTCATAGGCTGCTCAACATTATTAAAGCTTTTTGTAGACAAGGAATCAATGATAATGCAGCCAGTTGTGATGTTTTTTTTTAAACTAAACAAAAACTTTTATTTTGTATGATTAAAGCTTTATATGTCCCAATAAAGATAATGGAGCTTGCAGAACATCTTTGATGGGCAAATAGTTGTCTGCTGCTTTTATAATTTATAATTTTGAACATGCAGAAACTTTCCAACTTGTAAATTCAAATCATTTAAAGAATAGATTAGGTTCTGACTAGTGATGGGTGAATTTATTCGCCAGGGGCAAATTCGCGGCAAATTCCTGTGATTCGCCGCTGGCGAATAAATTTACGAAACGCCAGCGAAAATTCACTGAAAAAAACGAGTCGCACGTCGTTTTTGACGCAACGAAAATGACGCGACAAAACGGGTAGATTCGCCCATCACTAGTTCTGACCTAGCATCTGTATACCTTACATTTTAAATAATTAATGCACATTGCAAACAGCAGGAGAAACAAAAATTATGTTTATTAATAAATACAGATAATTTGTAACCATGATAACTAATACAAGACAATTTGATTAAGATCAAACTACACACCATATTTTGTTTCAAGACACGTAATGAAGCTGCAATGTATGTCACAGTCCTAAAAGAACTTTATGGAGAACTGGTATCAAAATTCTGCCATTTTTTATTTAAAACCATGAATGCCATGGAATTTATTAAAAGATCATCATAAAAGAAGTACAAACAAAAAATTACACTGAACTATCTTTAAAAAACACAAATACCTCTAAATTCTTTAAAAATGTTACATTTTCAGACAATTCCTAGGAATAGAAATTCGGAAATCTTCTAAAATTCTGAATTGATTTAAAGGGAAACTGTCATTTTTTTTTAATGCATCAGTAAATAGTGCTGCTCCAGCAGACTTCTGCACTGAAATCCATTTCTCAAAAGAGCAAACAGATTTTTTTATATTCATTTTTGAAATTTGACATTGGGCTAGCCCTTTTGTCAATTTCCTAGCTGCCCCTGGTCATGTGACTTGTGCCAGCACTTTAGGAGGGAACTGCTTACTGGCAGGCTGTTGTTTTTCCGTCTCAATGTAACTGAATAGTACGCAGTGGGACATGGGTTTTCCTATTGAGTGCTGTTCTTAGATCTACCAGTCAGCTGTTATCTTGTGTTAGGGAGCTGTTATCTGGTTACCTTCTCATTGTTCTTTTGTTAGGCTGCTGGGTGGGGGAAAGGGAGGGGGTGATATCACTCCAACTTGCAGTACAGCAGTAAAGAGTGATTGAAGTTTATCAGAGCACAAGTGACATGACTTGGGGCAGCTGGGAAATTGACAAAATGTCTAGCCCCATGTCAGATTTCAAAATGAAATATAAAAAAATTTGTTTGCTCTTTTGAGAAATGGATTTCAGTGCAGAATCCTTCTGGAACAGCACTATTAACTGATACATTTAGAAAAAAATTTTTTTCCCCATGACAGTATCCCTTTAAAATTATCCAAAATGTCAGTGCAGCTCCCAATGACTTCTACAGGACCTTGACAATTTTAATATGTCAAAATTCTATTTTAGAGGTTTTTGTGGTTTTTAGGGGCAGATTTACTAAGGGTCGAATTTTAGAAGTAAAAAAACTTCGAAATTCGACCCTCAAAGTATTTTTAAAGAGCTTTTTCTATTGAAAATTGACCTATTTCGATCAAATATGACCATTTTCGATCAAATAAAAAATCGTTCGATTAGATAGAATGATTTCAGCAAAATCCTTCGATTTCTCCGAACTTAGAAAAAATTTCAGGACAAGTTCTGTGAGGTCCCCCATAGGCTAAAATGGCAATGGTGCCAAATATACAAAGTATATTTATAGGGCCAGTACTTCGAAAATAAAAAATTTGAATATTCTAATTTTTTCAATTCAAATCGAATTTTGGGCTATTCGATAGTCAAAGCAGCCCAAAATTACCTCAAAATTCAAATTTCAAAAACTAGAATTTTCACTCCAACCCGTAGTAAATCAGCCCCTTAAATCTCAAATTTTTAGGGATTTAAAAAAAATAGAAAAACCATGAATTTTTAGAGATACATGGAAAAAAAATAAAGCTAACTGTAAGTAAATGGGCCTCCTAGAAGTGAAAAAAACTTACAATGCATATTGCATGTAATATGCATATATAGCAGTTTAATTGGAGAAATAAATAAAAAGGATCCAGCATGTTACAAAAGAAAAGGACAAAAACAACCAACAATACTCTAATGAAAAAAACAGAGCACACTCATGAAAATTGCATCAATATTATTCTAATAGAGGTTTAATTTATTTAATCTGACTGACATTTAAAAAAAATCATATATTCTTATACAATTTATCAATTTATCAGTTTTGTATTCAAATATATATTATTACCTACCATTCAAAACAAGTTGATCCTCTGTGAATTCTGAAGGCTGCTCTACATAGAATATCTTTTGTTGGAATCCCGGAATGCACTCCAAATCATTTGCAATGGCAAATACCAGAACCTGAGGGAACCAACGACACATGTGAGAATCAAAAAGAAAAAACCACAGATACAATAGAAATTAACAGTCACATTAAGTGCTATGCAGGTGTGCTCTCTAGGAATAAGGCAAGGCAAATGATCTGCCTCATTAACTATTAAATTAAAAACTCCCCATGGTCTTCAACAAGGCAGGAGTGATGCTGATTATTACTGTTCTTTTCTAAAGCTTCAGTGTTTTCTTAAGAACTGTAAAATATAGCTGGTTAATATAAAATATTTTAAATATACCCATATACAAAAAACAAGATCCCCAAACATATCTTGATAAATAAAGGACCATTAGATACTATAATTCTCATCAGTTACCTACAAAACATTTATGAAAACGGCACTGAGAGAAATATGAGCTCTTGCTCTCCAAACAAAAATAAAGCCTATCATTATATATAGCAACTATAATATAGACTATACTCTAGACCAGTGTATGTCATATTTTTTCACTTCAGTCCCCCGTTTGAGGGCCAACTTCAGTCAGGGTCTCCCTTAGCTCAAAATGATACATGGCAGAAGAAGGCCACATATGCATTTTCTCAGTGACTGTTTTACTGCCTTAGTGTGAATTCAAGTTTACAAACTGTGGATGAAAAAGTACCATAAACAAATGCTGCAAAAAGATAATTCATTTTAAATTGTAAAATTTAGAAAAATGGCTACTAATATCCCAAACTCATTGTGTTATAAACTTTGAAATAAATGTTGTCCCATTAATTTAAAGGAACAGTAACACCAAAAAATGAAAGTGAAAAAAGAAAACATCATGTAGTGTTGCCCTGCGCTGTTAAAACTGATCTGTTTGCTTCAGAAACACTACTATAGTTCATATACACAAGCTGCTTAGTAGCAATGGAGGAAATTAAACAATGGCTATATGGCACAGGATAAGTAATGGATAACAGATAACATTATGTTCCACAGAGCTTATCTGCTATCTGCTGTGTAACTTGAGCCTTTTCTCCTTTGAATGGCTGCCCCTATGGCTACACAACAACTTATTTATGTAAACAATAGTAGTGTTTCTGAAGCAAGCACTGCAGTTTTACCAGTGCAGGGCAACACTGTATTAAATTTTTATTACTTTAAAACTATTTAATTTTTTTATGTTACTGGTCCTTTAACAAAGTGTCTATATTGGGCAAAATGTGAATGATATTGATAAAAAATCTAATCACCTACAGAATAACTTATTCTTACCAAAAATGCAGGGGCAATAGATTGCTGGAATAAACCAAAATATAAATGAAGCATGTTGTAGAGACAGATAAAGTATTGATTGTAAAAGCTAAGTATCTGCCTAAATGTAATATCAATATCAACCAGAAAGGCACTCAAAGGAACCTAATTTATTATTCTGGTACATTTGTGATATATATAGTTTAATATAAAAATGGTGTAACAGGTAAGTAAATTATTCAAACAACTGGTACCTATATATATAGTTTAATATAAAAATGATGTAACAGGTAAATACATTTTTCAAACAACTGGTACCTAAGAGAACAGTAACACCAATAAAAGTGCTTTAAAGAAATTAAAAAATGTCTCATTACCCTTCACTGGTAAAACTGGTGTGTTTCCTTCAGAAACACAACTATAGTTTATTATTGATGGGCGAATTTATTCGCCGCTGGCGAATAAATTCGCGAAACGCCATCGAAATTTCTCCTGGTGAAAATTCGCCAAAAAAACGAGTCACGCTTCGTTTTTGACGCGTCAAAAATTATACGCCGAAGTTGACGCGATGCGCGTCAACTTCGTGCCGCGACTCGTTTTCAGCTAATCGAAACTCGGGAGATTCGCCCATCACTATAGTTTATATAAATAAGCTGCTGTGTAGCCACGAGGGCAGCCATTCAAGATGAAGAAGTCTAAGTAATAGGACATCTGATTACAAAAGATTACCCAATTACAAAAATCTTATTATGATACATTGCAATATGGGGTTCCAACTAAAAAGATTAAGAGACTAAGGGTCAGATTCACTAAAGGGCAAAGTGACTAACACCAGCGAAAATTAGCCAGTGTGACATCATTTTGTTAGATTAGATTATATTTACTAATGAGTGCATGTGCCCCTTCTTTAGCGAACTAGAGGTACGCTAGCATTGCTTCACACTCTAATGCCAGTGTTACTATGCCAATTCACTAGGATGCAGATTTTACTGAATGTTACCTCTTGCGTCAGACTTGCTTTCGCCACCTCAGGCCAGGCGAAGTGCAATAGAGTAGATGGGAGTTCATCAAAAAAACTTTAAAATTTTTCTAAGTCTCAAAAAAAGCTAGCTTCTTTTTTATATTTACAGGGTTATAGGCTGAAAAAGATCATAATTTTTTTGGGGGGTACCCGGCTTCCCCTTTACATTTCCTAACATATGGAACATAAACTATACAAAGGGCACATGTGTAGGGCAATATAACAACAATTTCCTTTTATTAAGGTTTCCCAGGCTTGTATAATGTAATGTATTTGCTGCAACATATACGTCCATTGAACTTTAACGTCCCGCAGTATGCAAATTAGGCAATGCTAGCGCAACTTCACTTCACTTTACTTGACGAAGTAACACTAGCTCAGCTTTGCCAGCGTTTGGTGCCCTGGACGAAACTTCGCACTTGTGAATTAGCGTTTTCTGAGCAAATTTTCACCTGGCGAAGAATTGCGATGGCTGGGAAGCTAAGGCTGGCGAAGTTGCACTCAAGTGTATTTGTCCCTAAGGGTCAGTTTTTTCAGGGGTCAAATTTTGAGGTGATGGGAGTTTAAAAAAACTCCCATCAGCTCGAAATTCTAATAAAAAAAAGACCAACCAAAATGTATTTAAAAAAAAATTCAAATTGTTTTAACATTGAGTGAATAGGCTATTTGATTTTCAAATCAAATTCAGGTTGTATTCGATCAAATTTGATTCTAAGTATTTTAAAAATAAAAACTTTCATTTTTCAAAGTCCACCAAATTACTCCAAATAGGTTCTAGGACCCCATAGGCTAAAACAGTGACTAGGTGTTAGATGAAGTCAAATTTTTAGAGACAAAACATGATAAATTTCAATATTCAAATTTTCAAATTTGAATTGAATTTGAACTATTCCCTAGTCGAAGTACACTAAAATGAGCTCAAAATTAAAATTTAAAAATTATATTTTTCAATTTGATGCTTGGTAAATCTGCCCCTTAGACAAAGGCAACATTAAATCATTAAAGGTCTAAATAATCATACTCTGGGGAAAAACATACTGTGAGCTCTCCCAACTATTTCTACCTGTTGTTTTATTTAGTCTACATACTTTCTTCTCAACTTAGTGTAGAGGTGCTTTGTGATTCTCTATGCAGCCCTCTGTTGTTCTCTTTTTGGGAGCCCTTATCCATTCAATGGAATTTAAATATAATTTATGTGCAGATGATATCCATTTGCTCAACAGGTATAGGACCTGTAATCCAGAATGCTCGGGACCTGGAGTTTTCTGTAATTTAGATCACCTTACCTTTAGGACCAGATTCATTTCAGTGAGAAAAAATTATCTTGGTTTATCTTGGGGAAAACTCATGAACAAGTTCCTTTTTTTTTCCCATAGACTTCAATAGAGTTTTCACGTATTTGCTGAAAATGGACTCTATGGAAGATGTACTCACTGTAATGATCAGCTTTCTGGACAGCCAGTTTCTGAGTGTCCCATACTTGTATAAAAATGACCTATTGCTAAAGTATTCATTCATATCCATACCTGTCTTGTCTAGACAACTGCAAACTGATACTTAACAGCCTTACAGACTTTATGTCCTTGCTTCTATATCCTTCTTGTCTGACCCAGATGAGGACCCATTCCTCCGGTGTTAAGATAGTTGTTATGGCTCCCTGTTAAGAGATAACTTAAAAAATTGCTCCTACTTATAACTTTAGTTTGCTTCCTCTTGTCACTTGTATCTCAAAATAATGCTGGCAATCTACTCTGTTCCCTTCAGAGCCACTGCCTTTTCACGCAACCAACATCCAATGCCATCTTAAACCTTTCTCTCTTGCCAGTTCCTCAGTACTTGCCAGTATTTCCATCTCTGAATTCCTATGTAAGGGACTTTTTCTGAGCACTTTTAAAACTGAACCCAAATATCTACCTAGAATAACACAAGCACAGCATCTGATTCCATTTATAGGCTAATAACCCTACAATTTTGAATAGTGGCAATTATCACCTTTCAATTGGTGACTATAAGTTCAGGGCTAGGGCCTACTAGTTCATATGTCTTTTAACATATAACATTTAATCTTTTTAATTATGTTTATTTTGTTACTGCAATGTTTGTTGCCTGTGTCTATTAATGCATTGTAAAAGTAAACATAGCTGTGTACATAGCTGTGAACATAGCTATAGTAGCACTATATAAATGTACAAAAAAAAGCTGTAAAAAATCTCTTAGCTATTTTGAAGATTGTGATGAATGATGCCAGAGCAGATGTTAGAGCTACTACAATAGAGCAATGGAGGCAGAAGCAGCTTCTGCAAATCCAGCTCACTGCTTTGTAAAGGCACTGCCCATGGTAAATGTTCAGTTTATTTCCACCCTCCCCTGATCACTCAACAAACCGACCCATTTTAATTTATATGCAACAGAACAAAATGTTATCGTACTTAATGTCTAACGCAACATAAATGTAAATTATCACCAATTTAACTCGCAATATGTAATTGGAAAGCCATCTGACAGACATTTTGTAGCCTCAGATTCAGCAAGTTGTTAAGAAATATGATATACGTAGATCTGTCTGCTAGTAGAGCCTGCTGCTGTTTGAATTTGGCAGATGATTACATCCATTTGTTCCAGATATAAAATTCATCCCATAATAATTCTACTTTTAATCAGAGTAAAATAAAATTATGAAAAAGGGTGAAGAAAGAAGGACAACAGGCTATCATTAGGACCCAAAGTTGGGATAGGGGAGGTAAAAAAAAAAATCGGTATTAAAAGCAAGAAATGAGAGGAGACACATTCTATAAAAAAGCCAAAATAGCCTGGGGAAAAGAACTACTCACATTAAAAGAATGACCATTGCTACTGACTGAGAGCAGTACTTGCAGAAATAGGATTATAATTATTTGGGAATTAACTTGGTAAATTATTGTTCTGGATGTGAAACGCTTTTTCATAGCCAATATGTGGGCAAACCTTTTATAATATAATTATTATTCCATCTGGCAGGCTAAATGATATGAGCAAAAGGTGCCACCAGCCCCCTTGTCAATCTGTGGACTTAGTTATCCACTTTTCATTTTTGTTTCGAAAAGGACTTAAGGAAACAAAATTAATGATGTGAGTCGTGCACTTGACGGAGTTACTTTAGCTAAACTGGTTGAGGTTAAAATAAATGTCTGTACCTGCAGGGGATACCATTACATGTTTGGTCCTTTTGAAACACAGAATTACATAGGGGGTTATTTACTAAAACTCTAATTTATCTCACATTTTTTTTTAAACCAAGCTCGACCAAAATCTCATCCACAATCTTATCTTATTTATCAATAAAATAACTATAAAAAGTCAGGTTGGCAAAAGACTTGATAAATTCAACTCTCTCGAATTGCTCAATTTTTTCAGGTAATCAACGAATACCTCAAATTTTTCAAATTATCGGACAAACCCAGTGCAGATCACAATATCTTCAAATTTTAACAGAGTCATATGCCATTGACTTTTTCATGACTTCGGCAGATTTGAGATGGCCTATTTTTGAATCCAGACTTTTAGCAGCTTCGAGGTATATTAAATCCGTATTAAATACCTGTAATGCATGGTATCCCAAAACCCAGAACAAACCCCAAGGTCCTGGTAAGGTGAGAATCTTGCCTGAGGCAGTATGGAGCTGCCAGTAACCAGGGGAGGCAAAAAGCCACGTCTGTTAACTTTAAGAACCAAATTTCAATTTTGTAACTTGGAAATTTGGCTCTGCTAATGCAGTGAACACAATAGTGCTCGCTGCACTAGTGATGCGCCACCTGGACCCGATCCAGTGCCAAAAATTGAGGTTGGGGGTGCAACATCAAGGCTGCTGCCTCAGGTGGCAGCAGGCCCTGAAATGTTGCTGACATTACAGGAACACCAGGCCACTGGTTCAACTCCAGGCAGGTTATCACAATACTTGTACCTCCAGACTAGACTTATTCCCTGACTTCTACACAAACAAAGTAGAAAGATACTGAGTATTTTAAAATTCAGGGTTACACCTTTCAAAATGCCAGCACATCTCCTTGT
>CM044437.1:53915010-53957647 GCA_024363595.1 Xenopus borealis
GTCAATGGCAGAGGTCCCTTGAACTACTTAAAGATGTTAATAGAAGTGATGAGCCAAATTACATGCCAAAATTCGACCTTTGATAAATAACGCCCCGAGTGCTGTTGCAGGAATAAAAAAAAAGCCAAGAATTGAGTTGAGTGAGTTGAGTGAGTTGTGATGTCATTTTTGTCACGTGACTCACTATAACTTGTGTATTATAATAAATAAAGTACCCCATGTTATAAAATATGAAGATATTAGAAGTTATCTCGTACTTCCATGACCAGTATAAAAACACTCTGCCTCATGTTTTTATATGGTCATGAAACTGCTCTGTAACTAATAATATCCTTATAATTTACAAGAGGGGTACTATATTCACTATATAAAACATATGACAGTATAGTGGTGTGCAATAAACATATTGGCACAAATGACAAAAGAGTGTCCTTGCTGCTCCTGGGATAGATCATTGTCTCTCTGTATTTATTGAAGAGGGCTTATTTACTAAAATGTGCCAAACTGCACTGGAGCAATTGCCAATAGCAATTTATGAAAGAGAATAAAGCAAAGAACCAACTGGTTGTTATGGGTAACCAAATGGGAGCAATTATTTTCAAAACAGCCCCAAAGGAGAAATGTGTCATCCCCATTATCTACATTATCACATTGAATTGAGAGGGACAGTCTGAGCCAGAGCTAATCTAATTATTATATAGACCATCCAAGACTTCCTTAGGGTGCATCATTCTGCAATGGCCATTTTTTCAGTGATTGCTATCCATCTGTGAACAATATCTGGCATTTCAGATTTAACAATTTCCTGTCTGTGTTTGAATGATTCCTTTCAGTGTGGAAAATTGTAGGCACCATTAACCCCATTTGCTTGTTAGAATTCTTAAATCCATGTACAGTGTATAGATTTTCTGGTTCAATCATTGATCAATCTGCTACCAAGCCTAATTGCTGATTCTGCTTCAACATGAATGAGAGCAGTGATTAGTTTTGTTATAATTCCACAATACTGAAACCCTGATATTCCAAATGTTACAGTACTGCACATGTATACCAATTATCTTCATCTCTTGACATTGATTATCTACAGTATGTCTCTTGACTTTCCATATAAAGGTATTGGAACCCTTATCCAGTAACTGTTATACTACAAAATTAAGAACAGAGGAGTCCTCATCACTCATAAAGAGCTTATGCCAGATGTAAACATGCATCTTGACCCTCTGCTCTACCATTCTGACACAGAAGCAAAGGTAGGAAGTTAGGAGAAATAAGAGGAGGATTGACTCACATCCCAACTGTCAGCACTATGCAAACATATATTTTAGTATAGCTGTTCAGAATCTGGGAAAATCCCATTGAGCCCAAGAATCGCAGATGTGGAATCTGACACCTACACTTTTCTCTTGAGCTCAGCTTGCATTTTCTATGTTCTATGTACATTTCATGGAAGAAGATAGTGGAAGAGATTCACAAATCTACAATGTGACCTGTAGATGATGTTTTGGAGTGTCTTAGGCAAAGATAAGGTGGAAAGCTGGGAGTGCACTGCACTATGAAGAGGGGGAAATTGTGTTTTGGTTCACAATGAGATTCAGAAAGAGAAAACTTGCTAAAATGGAATACTCAGCTTCAACTTAAGCTGAGGTTCTATAGAAGTACGTATATATGACTAGTTAGTTGGGAGAAATAACAGGGATAGAAAACTGAGGATACTTACAAGAGTACAGATCCCCATGTTCTGAGTGTAGGAGTACAGCCTGAGTATAACCTTAAATATCTTTCCCTTAGTTGCTACAAATAGTGTTCCTGTGTGTTTAAAGAAAAACGGACACCCTACATATTCTTGTCCTGCAGTATCCTACACTTGTGTACTACTGTACTATCCTCCAGGAGCCCATCCTCAATATAATATGACTTAGGACCAGCGGAGTGAATACATTTATCATGAAATAAATATTTTGTTATCCTCTGGTATTAAGTGCAAGGAAACAGTATATTGCATAAGAAAAAAAAGTGTCTGGGACTGATATGGTGTCGAATAATAAAAAAAAGTTGATATTCTCAAACTGCAATTTCATATACTGTTGCTTTTTCACATATTATAACAAAGTTTTGTATATTTATCCCAAATGTATTACATATTAAACAGTTGTAGGATCCATTATCCAGAAACCCATTATGCAGAAAGTTCCAAATGATATAAAGACTGTCTTATTCAAATAATTCCAATTTCTTTAAACTACTGTATATTCTTTTTCTCAGCAGGTAAATTGTATTGGCTGCTATGGGTTACTACTAAGTAGGACTCATTATGTTTGTTGGGTTTTGAAAACCTTTACTTGTTTTACTACAGTTTAACATGTTTTTTTTTAAAGGCATCACATTAAGTTATCTATGCCCCATGGTCTTTGAGATATGCTGTCAGTCATAGAAGAGGTTTCACATAGGGACAGTAACTAATGACCGTAAGCCAGGGGTCATACATTTGTTGAAATTTGGCTAGAATCAGGAACTGATAAAAATATAATAACAGAGAAACATTGGAAGTAGATTCAGAGATAGATGTCCCTGAATTCAAGCAAAATTCAATAATTCATTGTTGAATTCCTTGTTGTAATTCTGTGTGACTGCCTCAATTGAATTCTCAATTATCAATACAAACTCAGCTTTGTATAAATAATGTTTTTTACTAAGCTGAGAATCACTGTACTCAGTTTTTACTGAGATCTATTAGATTCTGAGACTTTTTTGGCTCTGATTTACAGTTTTGGAGAAAAAGTCTGGCTCACTGTGTACACGTATTCAGTGTTTCAATCAATGCACATTGAACTGGAAATTTTTCAGTTAAGTAGACTGGTCTAGCCTTCGGACTTGATGGCATACTATATTTTCCATCCTCTATCTACTTTCCACCATGTCCAATTGACTCCTTGAGAAATGAAGCTTTTCCTAGACTGGGAAACATGGTTAGAGATGAGCTAACTGTTCATGATTCACAATCTGACAATGCGTTCTGTCAGAATTTATTCCACATTCCTTAAAAGCATCTGTTTTGTGGTTGAAGCATACACAATGCCAGTTTAGCTGGTGTTTTCTCATTGAAAATGTCATACTGTAAATTATAGAGCAGAGACATTAGAAAGACATGTCCAATAGCCATAAATTAATACATATTTTAAATGCGTTGTATATAAAAAAAAATATATATATATATATACAGTATATATATATATATATATATATGAGCTTTATTTGTTCTCTCTCTTTTTTTTGTTTTCAAGATACTTTTGCTAATTACAATCTTCCTTTTTTATGTTTATTAAAATGTAATTTATACAGTAAATAAACCCAATAGGCTGAGTTTGCCTCCAATAATTAATCCAATCTCTGTTTGGCTAATTATATCTCCATTTGGATTAAGTACAAGATTCTGTTTTTTTATTACAGTGAAAAAGAAAATAATTTTTAAGAATGTGAATTATTTGGACACACTGAATTCTATGAGAGATGGACTCAGAGCTTTCTGAGCTCTGTAATGCAGAGCTTTCTGGATAACTGGTTTCCAGATCACAAATCCCATATACCAGGGGTGTCCAGGGCATCAATTGCATTGTATTCCTGGTAGACCGCAACCTGGAGAAGTATGGAAGTGCTGGCTCAGAAGAGAAGGGTGGAAGTGCCGGCTCAGAAGAGAAGGGTGGAAGGGCAGGCTGAGGGGAAGAGACATGGAGAGGATGAAGGGCAGGCACGGTGAAGAAAGTGGAGTGTTGGATTAAACAAGAGTGGAGACACAGAGGGGAAGGCAGGGAGGACTGCTACAGACATGGAGACACAGGGGAAGGCAGGGAGGACTGCTACAGACACAGGTGTTGACAGGTGTCAAGAGTAGATCCTAGTAAAACAGTCTTTTGTATTGGTATTCTTAATGTAATGAAGACATCTCATCTATGTAATACACCCCTTTAAAAATCCTTGTATCTAACAGCAGCAGTACAATATCTCACTAATATTACTTCATACTAATTCATTATTTTTTATGCTACAGAGGAAAAGAGAAAACAAGACAGATAGAGAGAGAGGTGGGTGGATAAGAAAAAGGATTTCTTAGATTCATCAATCCTCTTACATTTACCAAGACTAATTCAGGTAAAGTAGAAAATAATTGTGTTGAATAAAAGTGACCCCGTAAAGCTAAAAAGGCAGCCAGGATTAGATTGATTACAAGCAGCATAAAGCAAGAACAAAGCTGACAAGTATTGGCAGCAACCACCTCGAATAGGTCACCTACGCTAATTAAAATCTCATAGGGCTAATTATTCCCAAGACAGGCTTACATAAGAAAAGTAATATAAAGTAATATAATAAAGCTATAAAAAATGTGAGCAAATAAGTAAGCTTTAGTGCTGGACATGCCAAAAAAATTCAAGCAATTGAATATAGCATAGAATGATTGTGGCTATGCATTATGTATTCCTCTGCAGGAAAATATTATTGCACATCATATGTAGTAATGTACAGTAAGTTTATAATAGTGATAAACATATAAAAAGAGAAATAAATAATTCACTTTCAAAATGATATGGCAGGGAGTCACAGACTGAATACTGTACAAGTCAATGAAAGTATGGGGACACTCAGTTCTAATCTATGTTACAATGTACAAATGCTAATACGGATGTATTAAACCCTTTAAACAATGTTGTTGAGATGCAGATTTACTCTGGGTGAATGAAGCAATTGCAACCAGGAACTAGCTCTGATTTAGTGGTTAGTAAAACTTAAAGGGAATATTTACAGCTGCTTTTTTTTAACAGATGGTAAAGCTCATAAAAAAGAGTAATGCTCATTCTTGTAGAATACTTTTCTACTTTGCTGGGTGTTAAAGGCAGCAACTTATTGCAATGCTAACCTCAATATATGGGCCTTGCAATACATTAATTAAGCTGTATCATTACACAGAGTAATTAATAAAATTAATATAAAATTAACATAAATTAACAATGTGCAATTAACAATTAACCTTAGTATTGAATATCTTTGTTATAGGTGAAATTGAAACAAACAATTTTCGATATTTTAATTTACTTATATGTGAGGCTTATTTAAAAAGGATTTACACTGCTTACTGCGATAACTATGAAAATTACTTTAAATTATAGAGCGCAAAGACATGGCAATGTTTGCACTGTATACTTGACATCCTTTATAAGAGTAATCAAACATAACTGTTCTTGACACAAATTATACTGTACCCTGATTTTGACAAGGAACATACAAACTCCTTGAACTTAGTACCCTGGCTAAATTGAACCCAGAACCCACCTGCAAGGCAGAAGAACTAACCACTGATCCATCATGCTCCCCAATTTCCATTATTATGCACGTCTATAATATATATTTTTATTTTGGTACTTTTGGAAAAGCATGGTCCTTCCCACATTATGGTCCATGCGAGTAGATGATCTGTTGTCAGAAATGCATGGGACCTGTTTGGGTTTTCCAGATAAGGAATTTTTCCATAATTTGTATCATGCTTTGTCTGCTAAAATGAATATAAACAGTAAATAATTAGAATTCTTTTGCAACCAATATGGATTCCTGCAGTTTAGTTATCTTTGTTTCATTTCCTTGTTTGTCTTGTGGGTGTTGCAACAGTATCATTAAAGGAAACAGTGTGACTCATCCCTAAAAGGGGTATGCAATTAAGTTACAACATTTTGCCACCTGTACCACCACAGGTGTAATTTATATGCTGAAATGTCCCTGCGGTAAAGCTTACGTAGGGAAAAGTAAACGGTAAATTAGAACTAGAATTGGTGAACACAAAAGAACAATCAGTGATAGTGCCCTGGAGAAAGAAAGCTACGTCACCCCAGTGAGTAGACACTTTAAATTACAAGGACATAACAGTAAATAAACTGAGATGGGTGGTTTTGCAAGTGGTAAATGTACCGCCAAGAGGAGGAGACTATAACCGGATACTTTTGCAGAAGGAGATTATGTGGATAGATAGGTTAAAAACTTTGGCCCCAATGGGATTGAATGAAGATTTGAATTAGTCCTGTTATTCTTAACAACAGTGATGGTTTATCTTTTTGTAATTCGATTTCTAAGTGATTTATAAAAAATTTCAAGGCGAGTAATTTTAGTTAATTAATATATGTTTATTTCACAGTCACAAAGAAAACAGTGAAAGCATGGACATTTCACAGTAACATGTATTGGAAAATATTTAAACACGAATTGACGCTATGCAGGTATTGTAATTATGATGTTATTAGAAGACAAACAATAATATTTAGCACTTTGATCTATAATCATATGTAAATAGGTATCATGATGTCACTTAATTAGTGGCGGAGTTCCCCACCACTGCAGTAATTTATACTTGACTTTTGAATTACATGTTTGGGAGCACTTGATAAAGGAGGTTGTACCTCCGAAATGTTGTGTGGAGATCCAAATAAATTATTTAATTTTGTAGCACAGTTGCTGAAGTGGGTGCCATCCATCTTTTATATTTTTGGTGAACCTTGAAGTACAAGCTACTGTTTTATTATTACAAATAAAAAGGAATTAATTTTAAAAATACTGAATTATTTTCTTTAAATGCTTGTATAAGGGTATATCATTGTTGATTATTTTTCCCATGCAATTACTTTTGGGCCCCCGTCTGATTTCCAGTATAGTGCAATAGTCTTCTTAGCATAAATGAACAGTGTAAGTACATTTAGCCCTAAGGGGAATAACTACAGGATCCAGGATAACTATAGTATCCAGCAGAAGGATTAGGTTTGCTCTGTCTAGTATTTGCTTAACCACTTTCACCCAGAATTTCTGTACCTTTGGGCATGTCCTACAATATGGATAAAGTTGGCAGGGGAGTGGTGACATCTGGGGCATTCCTAACTTACAGTATTTCTGGATTCATTTTATTATTCCCAGGATTCCTTTTGTTTATTTAAGTCTGTATGAGGCAGTCTCCACAACCTTTGTCACTTAATAATTTTTAGTCTTTTCAGGTATTTTTTTTTGTGTGTATTCATTGGAGTCTGAATATCGTTGTCGTTTCTAAACAAAATCATTGATGTTTGTGTATTCACTAGTTACTTATTTTTTAAAGTATAGGTATGGGACCTGTTTAATGCTCGGGACCCTGGGTTTGCATGATAAGAGGTTATTCCATAATTTGGATCAGCAGATTTTATGTCTACTAATAATTTAAACATTGAATAAACCCAATAGGTTTGTTTTGCCACCAATATTCATTCATGCAACTTCGTACAAGGTTGTGACGTTTGGTCTCCCAAACCCAGAGAAAACCCCAAGGTCTTGGTCACTTCTCACTTTTCTGACTTTAACAACCTCCATTACTCAGATGCCACAAAGTCTTAATGTGAGAGGACAAAGGAGAGAACTCTGGGCAAGCAAGGAAACCGTACATACAACTGGAATGGAGAATAGGAGCATGGTGAAGGGCATGCCAAGTCATTACCTATCTGGACAGTGCAGTACACAATTGAGAGACAGGAGCGTAGTCTGTGTCACAGGCCAGATCAGAATACCAAATCAGACAGCACGGTACAAAATTGAAAGACAGGAGGGTAATCAAGGTTACAGGCCAGGTCGTAATACAAAGGAAGAGTGTACAAATCACAATCAGGAAGAACAGTCAAATACAAAGCAAGAGTCAGGACAGGCAGCAATCTGGACTAGAATCTGGATCAGGCAAGGTCAAACACTGATTAGCAAACTAGAAATACTACACAGGAGCTATCAAAATAGACCTATGTTGGGCAATGACAGTGGACATCTGCTCTTTAAATATTTGAATTTGGTGTCTATGCGTGATGACATCATGCAACGCTACTCGTCAAAACCCAGAAGCGCCAAGCGCGGTTTCCACAGAAGACTTTGTGCACAGAAGAGGATGTGGAAGCGCTGCTCGCGTCCCTGCTTGCCCCCTAGACCATCAGGTATTTCCTTTACAAAGGTACTGTTTTATGATTACAGAGAAAAAGGAATCAGTTTTTAAAATGTGAAATTGTTGATTTAAATTGTCAGTTGTAGATGGCCTTTCCATAAGTCAGAGCTTTCTAGATAATGAATTTCTGGATAACCAATCCCAAACCTTTATAATTGCTTCTGTATTTGGCTTCTATACAGTTACTGTGCAAACAATAGTTGGTGGGTATGAATAAGTGAAGTATATCTCTCACTGTTTATGACAACTAGCATAAAGCAGATATACTGATTAACAAAGATTTGATTGACTGATTTTTCGTAGAACAAGGACTAAAACTGATCGAGTTTTCGAGCGAAAGCCACCAGAAAAAACTCCCAGATCATGAAGGCTATTAACATCTTCAAATGGTTCAAGGGGCCTCTGCCATTGACTTCTACATGACCTCGACAGGTTTTAGATTTGAGCTATTTCCAGCTTCAAGGTATAATAAATCTTGAAAAATCTAAGTCTTTTTTTAAAGAAAACAAAAAAAAAATTAGTATTTTAACCTGAAAAATTATTTTTTTTTCTGAAAAATACCCTTCAAAACTAATTTTTTTTTGTGGAAAAATCTTGACCTTTGATAAACAACCCCCTTAAAGGATCAATGTTTTGTCAGTGCAGTGTAAAATTTTTACACATTTTTTTTAGAGTAAGAAAATGACAGAAAATCTGGCATTCTTATGGTGTAAAATTACATGCACCTTGATATACAGTATTCGTTATTTATTTTACACAGCTTTTCAAACAGTTTCATATGCAAATTTCATTTAACACAGCATGTTAAATATGCCCCTTAAAATATGAAGATCCAAACTACAGAAAGAATTTCTGGAAAACCATAGGACATGAGCATTCTGGATAACATGTCCCATGCATGTAATTATTTATTGTAATCACTATCTCAAGTCAAAAACAGTGTATGTGTATTTTAGTACTGTGTTCTATAGAGAAATTTATTCTGGACCAGCGTACATTAATAGCTCCTGCAACCTGGTTTCAAAGCACAAAATGAGAAAAGGAAAGGAAAAAAGCTTTCAGAAAAAGCTCAAGCATCCTATAATCTCAATTCACTTTGCAACTGAACATGGTTTAAAATTATTTGAGTACTCAAAGATATTATTTTTAATCCTATAACTGTGGCGCCATTCTTAATGTTAAAAAATGAAAGTCTTTAGTCTTTCATGTCAGAGCAGCATTGATTCAATGTTTTGAGGAGATAATTAATGTCAAGATGAACATTTCATATGTTTTCATTAGAGAATTACTCAATCTATATGTTTGAAATGAGGGGGCAGGGACCACCTTCCTTCTGAATCTCTTAACATGTGGCTCATTGGGGTTGATTTAGATTGAACTGATACATTTCAGAAGGATTCCAAGATTAAGATAAATCAAAACTGTTCTGACTGTAAGAAACGTTTTCACTAACAATCAGTAAAGCTTTGAAACATTTTCCCAAGTCAATATCTGTGTCAATTCTACACAATGGATTTGACTACTTTAAGCTGTTGAATGCAATTTTGCTCTACAGGACTGTGATTCTCTGTACTCAGCAGCAGTACTAAGCATGATCACCTATTTGAATATTTGAATTATTTTCAGTGCTGAAACAAATTATACCAGCACGAAAAATAAATTATAATATTGAAAATAACTGTAGGACTTTTTTTCAATTAATTATAAAAAAAAAAATCATTGAGCAGTACCGATGTGTGAGGTTACTCACTCCAAACAGCCACTGTCCCGTCCGCTGCGACGTGTTGTGTGAGGCGCTTGTGAGTTCTCCTACATCACCCTTTCCTCGCTGGATTATATAGGTAAGCCTGACACCGATGTGTATGTTGTTTACTTTATTTATGTTCAAACTAAGATATAATGAGGCAAAACCAGGCTATTGGGTTTATTTAATGTTTACATCATTTTTCAGTAGACATGGGGGTTATTTATTAAATACAAATCATGAAAATTTCGCTGTCTGCCCTGGTTTAGCCTGAAAATTTGACTATTTCAAAGGATTTTGGGAAACAGCTTAAAAAAATGTGAGCAATTTGGGAAAAAGCACAAAAATTCTAGTGATTCAGGTTTTGCTAATTTTTTTCCAAGATACAATTAAATTTTTTGTTAATAAATAAGCTAAAATCAGGCATGGAAGTAAATTTGGGCATAATTATTTTAATAAAATATGAGATAAATTCGGATTTTAGTAAATAACCCCCTTAAAGCATGGACATCCAAATTATAGAAAGATTTGGTTCATAGCATTCCAGATAAAAGGTCCTTTATACATACTGTATAAGTGTACACATATATATATATATATATAGGTGAAGAATGGCGGCACTCACAGGCTTTTCAGGCGAAATAAAGAAAAACTTTTTATTTAACTCGACGTTTCGATCCCTCACAGGGATCTTTCTCAAGAGTATACAAACATGCATGTTTGTATACTCTTGAGAAAGATCCCTGTGAGATAATCATAGTCACTATTCACCTGTTCCCCCACATTGACGCATTTCAGTTCTCTCTAAACCGCTGTCAGATATATATGTATATTACGCCGGCTGTAAAAATTCCCAACTAACAGTTTTAGATGATAAACTTCTGTTCACATATCTAATAGTGATATGCAAACAAGCATTATTTGTGGTATGTGAAGGTTCCACCAACAACAGAGCTTAATGATTTAGATATTTGTTTGTAAAAGTTAGATTTGAGAGAGGAAACGTTACTTTCTGTTCAGTTATTTTTTCTCATGTTAGTTGCAAGGGCACCAGACACAGGCAAAGGGACTACTGGGCTATGAAAGATGAGAACCACATAAATGGATGACTGAAAATACCCATACAACTTATGTACCTTGGGATCTTTGCATAAGCTACATTATTTTTGGTTGAATCCTTTGTCGTGCTTTAGTTCCTTAATATTCACTCCCATTGCGATGTCTTAAAAGAAAAACAAAATACCTCAATGCTAAAATATTCTTTTCTTTCTTTGTTTTCTTTCTAAGTAGAACTTAGGTACACCATAATGTAATTTTAAGAAACAGCTGTTCTCTAGCTTATTGTAAACAAGGCATTATTGTTATTTTCCTGTTGAACCCTGAGAAGCCCAGTGGTGAGAATCCTTTATGTGTATTACTAAACCCATCAGTGTCTTCACCTATAAACAAATTGACAAACATCACCATATCAGGCAGTATCAAATGGGAATCTGCATTTCAGTGTGCAACACAGTGGTAGTTAAAAGCATTATAATTTTATTTTGGCATATAACAAACTCATGAGTTGGTATTGACCGGAATAGAATTATAATGTAAGGTCAAGAAAGGCTACCCGAGTTGGGGCTGTTTTTCTACATGAAGAAGCTTTTAAGAAGATTATTTAATAACACCTCTGATGCTGATAATTTCATTTATTTAAACTTAAAGGAGAACTAAACCCTAAAAATGAATATGGTTTAAAATGCCGTATTTTATATACTGAACTAAAGTTTCTACTTGTTAAAAGCAGCAATGATCCAGGACTAGTCATAGCTGGTGACTATCATGGGGCGACACTCACATGCTCAGTGGGCTTTGAGTAGCTTTTGAGAAGCTAGGGATCATCATCATCTCTAGTGATGAGTGAATCTGTCACGTTTTGCTTTCGAAAAATTAGCAAAACTGCGAAAAAATTGTCGAACCACATTGAAGTCAATGGGCGTTTTTTCTTATGGAGACTTTTTTGTCCTAATGCATTAAAATCAATCGACATCAATCGGCACCAGTTTTGAGAAAAACAATGGCACATGGAAAAATTTGGTTTCTGTGCTGTCATGTAGTAATAGATCTGCATAGTAATTATTTGTATTACCAAACAGCCTTATATTGTGGTATTTATAGTCTATGTGTACTGTATATAGTGAGTCAGACCCTAAGCCAGTAAGTGACAGCAGCACAGAGCATGTGCAGTAAATCAGCAGAAAAGAAGATGAAGAAAAGCAGAAAGGGTTGTGGTTGCCTTGGGCTGGTACAGAAGCCCAAAACATATTGTACAACAATTCTAGCCTACTTCTTTAGTTAAGCTTTAGTTCTACTTTAAGGAAGACCCAATATAGTTCCTTTAAATTACAGGCTTAACTAGTTTTTTTTGTGTGTACATATTCATTGATATTCCATTGAATGTGCCCATGAGGACCCCTTGGAGAGGGGGTTAAGATTTAAATGTTTTATTATATATGTTACTGCGGTATACTAAACAGCCATATGTTAATACATTTTAGGGATAACTCCTACAGGATGACAGACATTGATAAGAGGATCAGCTTCTGATATAAGATACAGATGCAGCCACTTGGATTTGTGTGTTAAATGTGTCATGACTCAGGGTTAATTGAAGAAACTGTGTTATCTAAAGTTATCTTAACTCATTTAATGCATTTAACCTTTTCATTAGCATACCAAAGCACCATTGTTTTCAATGGTGAACTCTTTAATTGGATGGGATGCTGTGACACAATATTCTGTGCTAAGTGGGATAAATGGGATAGATGAGTTAAGTTATTCTGTGTCAAACACACAATCCAAAGTGGCTTCATCTGTATAAGATTACAATTTGAATGAAAGCATATAATGTGGATGTATATTGATATGTTGTAGAAGAACTGCTGAAAGGAACCTTCAAAGAAAAGTCATGCAAAAATTGATTAGACTAAAAATGCCAATTACTTTTATAAAGTCCACAATCCTGGAATCAACTAAGAAAATGCTTCCCATGAGATACATTGTAACTACCACTCACCACACTAAAGGCAGGATAACCTTGCAAGAAAGCAATTTACATGCTGTGGACTAAATGTAAACTAGGCAGGATATTACTGGTGCAGCATAGAAATGGTGCCAGTAATGTGTTCACGGGGGAATAAATACAAAATGTTCTATAGCAAGTTAATTACCTTGTGTTTGTGAAAGGTACAGCTATTTGATGACTAGAAGTTCAAGTAATAATAAAATTCAAAAGTAGGTGAAAAGGTTAGCGATCTTATGTCAGTGTCAGACAGAAGGAGTAAGAAAAAGGTGAGAAATGTTAGATGGGGATCTACCTTCAATCAACTTGAAATCATTTAATTAAAAAAAATGATTTTATATGTGTTATAACACCCAGGACTAATGGTAGCATTTATGGCAGATACTTAACACAACACAAAAACCAAACTGATACTACAGACTTCATTTCTATTAGCTTTGTATTGCAGGTTTCTTACATTTATTAACTAACTAATCCTGTGATCTTAAACCTAAAACCCCCAAGGAAACCCTTGAAACCATTTGTATTTTTAAAAGGTGACATCTTACAGGTTAGATTCTCTGTATTCTGCATGGGAGGAGGCTACTAAGTGTTAACCAAAAATAACAACACCCAAATAGTGTTTTATGGGTGAAGGTCATCACATCTTTATTTGACATATAATGTCCTTGTGATCCATGACAGATGCCAGCCATCAATAGTTGATGGGCATATAAAGTAAAGAGTCATAGATTTAACCCATGGTAAGAACCAATACTACGACCAAAAGGTCTGGCAGATTAAGAATCAAGTCAATAAAACAATGACCAATGTGTACTGAACAACAATTTTTGAAAAACCCAGTACAATGCACTAGACCAACTCAATCGTAAGACACAAAAGGTTTTGTATAATGAGGGGTGGGGTTTGGAGAGAGCATCCTAACCTTGCTCTAATAGGAAAGAGGGGACAAAATACTAGGTACACTGTATATATTTGAGCTGGGATCCCACCCCTAGGTACAGTTTCCAACAAGATTTTTATTGGCTCTTACTCCACATAGTCCT
This sequence comes from Xenopus borealis, assembly GCA_024363595.1. Classification (NCBI taxonomy): domain Eukaryota; kingdom Metazoa; phylum Chordata; class Amphibia; order Anura; family Pipidae; genus Xenopus; species Xenopus borealis. The sequence goes on from CM044437.1 coordinate 53,928,849, forward strand.
AGGTTTTTCACTTTCATGCTCTGAATAATCAGGCAAGCAAATCCTCATGACTGGTTTCACTAACTCATAATTAGTATTTACTTGAATATTGTTTTTCCAGCACCAAACCATATGCCAAACTTAAAAACTTTTCCAATATCACTATAGCTATAGCAGGACCCACTCACAAATGGAGATTCAAAGAACTGCACCAACATTTTTAAAAATATATCTATTTCTAAAAACACCTGATTCAAATATGCTCATAATGTTTCCAGAAAAATTCTGGAAAACTGCAAAACTGCTCATAGTGCCATTCAACAAATACATCCAAAATTTTGTCCTGGTGAATTGCATTATGAGCAGCAAACACCATGGCTTTATGAAGGATAGGTCATGTCAGACAAATTTGATTTTTAAGATGAGTTATGTAAGATGCTGGACAGTAGGGGGGGAGTAGATGTGATCTATTTGGATTTTGCCAAAGCATTTGATACAGTGCCCCACAAATGACTTCTTTCTAAACTAAGGTCTGTTGGGCTTAATGACGTAGTTTGCACATGGATATGAAACTGGTTACAGGATTGTATACAGAGGGTTGTTGTTAATTGTACATTCTCTACTTGCAGTAGTGGTATTGGGCCCACTTTTATTTAACTTGTTCATTAATCATTTAGGGGAGTGTATTGTTAGTAATGTATCAGTGTTTGCAGATTATATAAAACTATGCAGTCCGATTAATTTGTTCGAGAATGTGGCATCCTTGCAACAGGATCTTGACAAACTGCCAATCTGGGCAGCTAAGTGGCAGATCAGATTCAGTGTCGATAAATGTTCTTTTTTACATCTATCATAATAATGCATTTGAAAGCTACTAGTAAATTTGTCATAGCGTATTTGCACAATGCTTTTTACATTACCTGTCTCATGCCCCATGTTCCTGTATGAGGGGGCTGCCATTTTTGTGCAGCAGGAGTCCGTTAGTATTAGAAACTTTAACTGACAGGATGAGATGGGACAGTCAGGTTGGCAAAACAGTCAGGTTTAGAAAGTTCAACTAACAATTATATACAAAAATAAACTTCTCAACAAAAAGCAATCAACACAACCTATAGGTAACTTTAAATGTACATTCATATTTTAAAAAGTAGGTTTTTTTGTGTAATTTTCACTTTAACTGGCAAGAAAACCAAACAAGGGATATTTTTTTAGCAAAGAGGGTAACTGTAGCCATCTGCAATGGTTTTACTAATAGACTGCAAGTTAGAAAATGCATGATTTATGTCTGATTCCAGTGATTGCTAGTTCAAAACATTGATCTGTAGGTTATACAATGACTTCCATCAACAACAGGTGCCCTACAAAGATTTTCAAATAAAACAGTAAATTGTAGTTACCTGGTGCTATACTGCTGATAAAAATTAATTTACTTAATGGAACATTACATCAAAGCTTTGTTAGCTTTACTGTACAGATCAAATGATAGCTGTGTCGTTTGTCAGACATCTAAAGTTCATGATGCAGAACTTATGCACTGGCTTTGCTAGAGAATTATATTCTTCAATCAAATGCTTGCCTCACTTCATTTAAATACATGGTTTATCAATTGTCTGTTTAAAAAAATACTTTTAAGGAAAAAAATTCAGCATCTAAAGTGTATGTCATTTATCAGTCCTATCTTCACTGGCAGTACAGCAAATGAATTAAGGGCCCTAAACCACTAATCCCACAAAACAACTGATGGAAGAACATGGAAAAAATTACTAAAATATACTTTTATTGACCGACCATATTTTTATATCTTCTCACATTTAAAAGTACTGTTCACATTTGTTGTGTTTAAATTCCTTTCTCCATATATAATACATTGTACTAAGCATGCCCAGGTACATTAATCCATAGTAACCAATAAGATGTTTGCATTTCAACAAGTGACCACTAAAATCTACCTTCTTAAGGCCTTGGTGGGCCCTGGGTAAAGAGCCAACTAGTGGGCCCCCCACAACCGTGGCACGCACTGCGCACAAGAATATTTTTCGAATCCGGTCTCCCCTCCCTCCCTGTGTTTCCTCCCTCCCTGTGTGCGTCGCCTCCCTCCCTTTTGTGCGTCCTCTCACTCCATCTTCCACCCTCCCTGTTCCCCTCCTTCCGTCTTCCTCCCTTTGTGTGTCCCCTCCCTCCCTGTGTGCGTCCCCTCCATCTCTGTGTGCGTCCTCTCCCTCCAGCTTCCTCCCTCACTGTGCGCTTCTCCTCCCTTCATCTCCCTCTCTGCGTTTCGCCCCACCAACCCGGCGCAGTGGGCCCTGGGAAGTCGCCCCATCATTTGCATTGTTAAAGTGGCCCTGGTTATAGTTTACAATACCGGGGCAAACTTAGTGCCTTTTATTACATAATCCCAATGGTTCATTAAAATGTCTGGGAATAGCATTACTTCAAATGCTCAAAAACATCAGCCATATCAGAAGTGTAAGCTTTATAGGGGTCCTTATTATAGTGGGGTTATTATAGTACAAGACAGGATGCAAAGTACAAAAAAAGATTCACCATGTTTATGAACTTTGTGCCTTTCTGTGCATGGTAAATAAATTGCCATGGTTATCTGAATTCCAAAATGGAGCACAGAAATCAGCATTTTGTAAATGAATACAACACTGCTTGTGTTCAGCAGCACTGTATTAATGCGGGGCAGCAAAGTGGAAACATGAAGGTGTCACATCTCAAGCCCCCTTATCAGACACACAATTTAGGAAGCACCAAAATGGGGGGCTGTATTTACTGCCTGCCTTATCATTGGACAGTGTTGCCTTGCTCGTGATATGCTTTGCCCTTGGTGGCAAATTGTTTTTATCAACAACGAGGTGCAGAGTGCAGTCCGACCCAGGATAGAAGTGCTTTTGAATGAGCACCAAGGGGCACTCATATTTGTGTCTAAGTGCTCTTGCACTTCTGTTGTGGCCCAAGTAAATATCATCTTCTAGCACAAGCTTTCTAGACCACTTTTCTAAAACTTGTGTGCACTAAAAATAAGCTAACAATAAAATAAGGGTCATTTACTTATGTCATATGGTAAGTAGACAGCCCTGTTGTGGCCTGTGTCCATTGGTGCTACCTAACTTGCATGCAATCAGGAAGAGGGACATATATTTGCCTTCCCACACCCACCTCTTTTGAACTCAGTGGATGACTGAACCCATTTTTGCACTTTGCACCTTACCATGGATATAGTAAATGTAGTAAAACTCTTAAAAAAATGTGTCTGCCCTAATGCTCTATGAAGATTTTCATTCATACAGGTCCCACTATGTATATCATCTAGTAGAATTAAGACAAAGGCAACTAGACATTAAGGGGCAGATATATAAAACTCACATAAAGAGATCGAATAGATTGAAGGATCGGATATTCGATCATTCCACCATTCGATGATCGAAGGAATCAAAATTTTAAAATTGTTCAACTGTCTACTTCGCCAGATTGAACCTACCGAATAGTAATAGAAGCCTATGGGAATCCCCCCATAGGCTTCTTTTACAAACACCTGCTCAAATACCATTCTTACGATCGAACGCCTCTATCGTTCGAATCGTACGAATTTTTCGAGTGCTCGAAGGAAAAAGTATGATTTTTTCCTGAAATCAAACGATCGGTATTCGATCGTACAATTAAATCGAGAAATCGAATATTGAGGAAAAAATAGCCTAAAACTATTCGATAAGCATTAGATAGTCGAATGCTTATCGAATTTCGAATAAATTCGAGGGATTTTTGGGTGAATAAATTTGCCCCTTAGAGTGTTTCTTGAAAATTTTGTTTTATTTAATGTCAGATAAATAAAGTTTAATAAATTTAACAGAGAATGGTCAAGGGAAGCATCAGAAGCAGCAGCTTAATCACATTGTGGGGCACACTTGTCAGAAGCACAATGTGCAGAATGAAAACATTAAGGTACATGGACAGTTTGTACAGAGTTAAGATGAGTAAACACAGATGCTTCAATATAAATAGTTGGTAGAGCATTACTGAGGGAACAGGAACTTATTCGCACACAATCTCTGTGCCTTGGCTATTTGTAGTTTCAATTGATGGGTGACAAAAACATTATAAAGGACAAACCAATTGTACTGCTGTCAAAAAGCCTTTTGTATTCATTTCAACTATAGTCATACTTCAAACTGCCCAAGGAATACGGCATGCTGTGCTGCGTACTGGAGATTTCAGCTAAATTAGCTTCCACCTACTGCATATACAGCAGCTACTTACTGTAGGTACATCAAGATTTCACTGTGCTCCTAATTAATAAGATAACACGACTAAGGAAATATCTGTTCCACAATTCAGTAATTGCTCAATTTATGCGTATTTCTCTTATATGTAGTTATTCATGGGGTTGAACAATGGGAAGTAAAATATTCCTTCCCATTTTGTCCCATACTGTTCTCAAGTAGACCAGGATTTTTATTCTCTTTTATTCTCTATACCCCAATTACCATGTTAATTTTACAAATTTTAAATGGGCAGGAAGAGCTGTATGGCAGTCCCTACTAAGGGGATATAGAAAGTTGTAGTGCAACTGGCTTCCCTACACAGGTTACTGAACTACAACTCCCAGCACCAACACCTAGCTACAACCTTGCCCCCAGTGCTAGTGGGGAGAGAGATGAACCTGCTCTTGGAACCCCTTAAGGGACCCCTGTGAAACAGTCGTTCAACCCCCAAAGGGGTCCTGACCCCCAGGTTGAGAACCACTGCTTTACATAATCTCACTTACCACTCCCAGTGACCTGTCTATAGGTCATTTCCAGTACCTTGTCATAGTGGAAGATAGCGATAAAACATAAAACATTGTAAGAGAAAAGTTGCATTTATAAAGTATGAAGTAACACAGTTTTACTTTCTTTTCTGGCATGCCTTAGAAATGTGTTTTATAGATACAGGTATGAAACCTAGGGGATTTCCAGAGAACAGCTCTTTCTATAATTTGGATCTTTATACATTAAGGGGGCGATTTACTATATTCACATGAAGGATTCGAAGTTCGAACGAATTCGATCGAATTTCGAATGTAGGATTTATTCGTTTGGTCAAATATGTGAATTTTGGCATATTTGATCATCGAATAGGGAATGGTCGAATGATCGAATACATTCGAATAGAGTCAGTAGTATTAAAAAATGTTAAATATTTGGTTGGGCAAACCGCTATCTCCAACAGTAGAAGCTGTACTTAGGTCCACATATTATAGCTATAAATAACTTTCAAATATGCACAGCTTCATACTGAAAAACATTTATTTGTGCAATCTCAGCAAAAAATAGAATTACAAACAAATCTATTTTACAACATCCACAGTGCAGTGTTACCCCTCTGTCTGCCTACCTGTGTTAGCCACTCCCTCCTTCGAATAGAGTCGAATGGACGAATATGAAAAGACGCTAGTGTTTTTTGGGGAAATCTTCAACTTTTTTGGATGAACTCCTATCTATTCTATTGCACTTCACCTGGTCTGAGCTGGCGAAGGCAAGTCTGGCGCAAGAGCTACAGTAACTTGAGATTTTTGAGGTTTATTAAAGCCTGAAGCAGCAAAAAGCCTGAACCCAAAAATCCGTCAATCTCTGGCAGAGGTTGTGTATTAGTCAATGGCATCCTAAAATTGGGTTTTAGAATTTGGTCGTGTTTTTATATTTAAAAAAAAAGATACATTTGGATTTTAGTTAATAACTCACTATGAATATATATGATTGTTACTGAAAGTATACAGAAATACTTAAAACATAATAAATAATAATTTCTTACATTTACTAATGGCAGCAGCAAGAGCTATGCACACTAATGGCCACAGAATTCCACTCTCCAGTATTCCTGAGCTAGGGCAAAAGTCCAAAGTTCTCCTGGCTGTATCTTTAATGGCAGTACATCCAGTGCATAGCAGCATTTACTTAATGCCTGATGCTAAGCTGATAATGACCCCTTTCATAAGCATAATGATGCTTGCCTAAGGGGTCCATCCCAACAAGCATGTTGACAGATTAAACTCTTACCCTTGTAGGGTTATGACTGCTTTCACTTTGTGTGCTGGGTAATTATTTTTTTATATTCTGCAGTGCAATCGCCATGATCCCTTTCAGAGTATGCACCAAGCTATTCAGTCAGACAGAGGCTTAGGTCTGCTGATGATTATTTAAATATAGGAATAATGCAGCCTGTGAATTATAAAAAGAAAATTCTGAGTGGAGTAAGATTTATGATTTTTGCTTGCAGATACCATTTTTAACCATAATCATTTTAAATGTAAGATTAGTAGGCAGAACTGAAAGCTTAAAGTGAGAAGACACTTCATATGTTAAACAAATGAAGAATAGAGGGTAAACGTATTTGTGCCAAATCACTTTAAAATGATTTTTATAATTTCATGCAAATGGCTTCACGCAGGTGCTGATCTCAGATCAGAATGATTTGCTGCCCTCATTACCATCGGATTTTGGCCTGCTCCCTACTTGGCTGTGCTTGGCAGGGGTATAATCATATTAGATGTGAGATCTACCAGATTAATCCAAATTTCCAAAGCTCCTGAAAAAAAGCGAATAAAGCATATGAAAAAGAGGGTTAATTAATGCAAAATTTCTGTTCCGCTCCCAGTGCAATTAGATTATGGATGGCAGAAATCTTTTAAGCGTTCCTTCTGGTTAATAGTATGGAAAAAAAATTATTATCAAATGTACATAAGGTTCCTTAAAACGATTGCATTTGTCACTTTTTATACTCAGAGCTGTCATTTGCTTTAGTTAAAATGTATTTTGTCGGGGGGTGGTTAATGTTTCTCTTTGCTCCTTGGTAACACTTAATTTGTGATAATGTATTTTTTGTCCCTGCCTGAATGTAGCTTTAAGTGATTTGTGTTATGGAGGATTTAATTGCAGTGAATATATTTATGTAATTGTAATTCTATTTTTTTTTTTTTCTTCTTAAGAAGGAAAATGTTAAGTGAAGAAAACCTATAACTTTAATCAGATGACTTTGGCCTACCTGGACAATTCAACATGTTCAAGATGACACTATAAACTCTACTTATAAAAAGCGTATTTATGAACATGGATGTCAAGTTGCAAAAATGCAGTGGCAAATGAAAACTAACCAATTTGCTGTTGCTATTGGTAACTGCATTTGTGCAAGTTAACACCTATGATATTAAATTAACCCTCGACTCTTGCCAGCCTCTTTAAGAACCTTTTTTTGAACTTGCATGAGTAAACAAGATCAGTCCTGTGAATCGTTTATTCATTAATATAACAATCCCTGGGAGTTACATAGGAGGCTTGACACCAGATAGCAGGAGATCAGGAAAATGCTGATCTTCCGAGTTTTAAAAAAGTAAGCAGAAATTTAATCATACACTGTGGTTGCTAATAAAAAAAGAATAAAGCTTGTTTTATATGTCTTCTTTTTATGCTGAGCGAAATTACATGTACTTCAGAGTCTGACAGATATTAAAGTACAAAAGTAAAGCAAGATTTCTACAATCTGCACTTGCCAGTTTGGCCTCTGGAAGGTCAATAAAGTCTTTGTCAGATAGAAAAGGATGGCATCCCCTTCTCTTATAAACAACACAAATATTCAGATAATATGGGATTATGTGCAGAATCAAATATGAATGCAAACGCTAATATGAAAAATTACTTTTAAATAAATTCAAGCAGTATACTAAGTAATCACATTCACACAATTCCCACTTTATAACTAGTGAACCGTTCCTGCTGCCTATCAGGTATTTTTTTTTATCTCAACTCCACCCTCTCACACCACAACTTCCATGACTATTTCCACTATCGTTGTTCAAACAAAGACAATAACAGTATCTTCCATAAGATAAGGTCTAAAGAAAATGGCAAGACCCAAATTTAATAGCAGAGAATGTTTGCTTTGTGGGTTTATGCTTAGCGGTATAAATGGATTTCTGATTATAGGGTACATTTACTAAAAGCTGATCTGACAGCATTGCTTGCAAGATATGCACTTAAAATGGTATTGACTAAGTCAAACATAATACGTGTGCTGAAATGCTTGGCCAACCACCATACAGTTATAGACTATATACGTATAATTACGGTTTTTCATTCAAAGGTTCCTAAAGACAATCCTCCCACACTTTATAAAAGTCACTAAGTTTGCCTAGAATATGCTGCACAGTTTTGGTCTTCAGCACTCAATTATTAAGTTGGAGAGGGCCCAACAAAACTGGTAAAAGTTATGGAAAGTTTAGTCTGATGAAGAAAGACTGACCAAGCTGGGGTTGTACACACTGGAGAACAGGTGCTTAAAGGAAAATTCAACCCCTGTTTAGCCCCCCTCCCTGCCTTGCCCCTGCACAGTGTTACTCCTGAATTATGTCACCTCTAGAAATACTGACCACACATGCAGAGTTAGCACAGTGGAGCTCACATGCGCCATCTTCCTGCTCTTCAGTATTCTTCGGGTCTTCTTTTTTCCCTTAAGCAATTTCTGTTACTTTCGTTGCATGTGCAGTTGTAATGAACCAGAAAATTGCTCCAAATTCGGATGCCCCAATACGTCACTCACTTAAAAAAGAATACTGAATGGTGTCTGTGAGGTCCGCTGTGCTGATTCTACATGTGTGCTCAGTATTTCTAGAGGTGACACAATTCAGGGCTAACACTGTGCAGGGGGGAGACAGGGAGGTGGGCAGTGGGGACTTTTGGTTAAAGGGGGGTTTAGGTTTCCTTTATGGGTGATTTGTCTTATAATAATATCTCTAATGCTTTATTTACAAGTGGGTCTTTCCAGCTGACAAGAGGGCACCCATTCCAATTAGAAGAAAGGAGGTTTTATTTAAATATTTGGAAGGTCTTTTTTTGTGAGAGTTGTGGCATTCTCTCTCTGAATCAGTTTACAGTTTAGATAACTTTAAGAAAGTGTTGCATGGCTTTTTAGCAAATGAGGAAATACAGGTTTATGAAAAATAGCTCATAGTACAAGTTGATTCAGGGACTAGTCCAATTTCCATCTTGGAGTCAGGAAGGAATCCCCCCCCCCTTATGAGGCAAATTGGAGAGGTTTCAAATGGGTTTTTGCCTTTCTCTGGACCTGCTAGCAGTTACGGAGGTTATATATAAACACAAAGGTTGAACTTGAGGAATGTTTGTCTTTTTTCAACCTAACTGACTATGTTACTGTACTATGTAACTGTGATCAGCAAATGCTATTTGCTGACTGGTTGCTATATGTGGTTGCTTTGGCAATAGACCTATAGCAAACTTTTACATAAACTGAAATTTAACCACATTTTCAACTTTGCAAGGTAGAAATCACCCATTCTTTAAAGTGATCAGCCAGTTAGTAGAGAAATGTTCTTTTCACTGGCTCAGCCTCATACGTATGCCCTCAAGGTGTTACACTGGGAAGTAATTTTGTAAAATATAAAAGCCACATGACCTGAATAAAAAATAACTAATCAGATCTAGTTCTACAGTGACAATGGACACTATCATCAAGAATGTGTGACACCAGACTGCATTGGTAGAAATGCAGCCAGCTTATTATAAAAGAAAATTTAATTCCCAGTACCACATTGGTGCCTTCCAATCACTTTAAAAAGTGCTGGAAAGCACCAGTACCGGCATTGTCAAGCATTTCCTTTATAATCAAATGGAAGATTGTAGAGCTGCTTCCTGCCAGCTGAAATACTTTTGAACAGAAAACTACCAATATGTTATCAACCACAAGACCTAATATAACAAGAGCAAAATCTGCACCAAATTTGTTCATTCATAGCAACCAAAGCACAAGTAGAATTTACGGTTTTCTGTTTAAAAACAAACATTTTATTTGTAATTGTGAGCCATTTCTTTAACATTACCTCCTTAAGGTCTTGACAGACCTTTTTGTCCCCTTTTTTCCAATTCTCTACCTAGTTATGAGTTAGATATTTTCTAACTCAGTCCCCCGAATCATTCTCAAACTTGGTCTCTCTCACCCTTTCATTGGTACCACAAATTTACCCACTCCACCTTTTTTTATGTCCCTTATCTAGCCTTGTTCATGCCTTTTTTTGCTGTCTATCAATGTTTCAACCTTTCTATGTCACTATGAATGTTACATACTGTATATTTTTGGACTCTGTCTGAAAGTCTCTAATGTACCCATCATGCCTGTTAAGGATGCCAAACTTAAGCCTTGGTGCAACTTTTGCAGAGTGGCTCAATAAAATAACTAGTAATAACAGGGAGGGAAGTTGCAGTTTAAAATTAAAATGTATACAGTCTTTGCTCCAAATTTATTATGTCTACTGATTTATCTTTCTGTAAAGTGAAAAGTGAAGTAGTTATAAGCAACAGCATGTCCTTGTCCTCTGAGCATACATCTAATACTTAAAAATATACGTATAAAGACATGCAATTCTGAGCCACTAACAGCTCTCTCACAGTTTTTTAAATGATTCTCCAGTCATAATCATTCCAGCATGTTGTTATCTAATCTATTGAAAGAAGTGCTTGTCAATTTTACTCTGCAATCAAACTTTGGAAGAATGAATTTGTGGCATTTTGAATCAATTCAGCCACTGGACCTCCAAGCTTTGGAAAAGCTTTTATTGTGCCGTGTTGCCTTAAGAGTTAATCAATCTTTTTATTTATGTATCTATTATTACTGTAAGAGCAGCATGTTTAGTTTACAGCTGAATCTTCAGTTTTAATTCCCGTTTAAGGTACATTGTTCAGCATCAATGCCCAACCTGTTTCTACACAGTGTTGCAAGGAATAGATTGACAGATCTACAATGGTTATAAGTAGGGGAAGATAGATTCTATTGTGGAACATAACAACCCCCCATTACACAGCTTTTATTAAACTGCTGAGTCCCTGTGTCAACCTTTCACAGTAAAGCCGAAAATGGAGTCAGCAAAGTCAACAGCAGGCAAAAAAAAAAGAAGATATTGGGCAACATATAAAACATGGTTCCAATTATATCCATGTCATGCAGTGAGTCTTTAATATACTGTTCTGTCTGTCACACTTCAGCACCAAGGCAAGTACTGTATTAAAAGGACAACAAATATATAACAACTGATTTCCCGAGTGCCATCAGTTCTAAGAAAGGGATATATAGTTAGTAGCTATTACAAAACACAGCAGTGTAAACCTCTGACAGATGAAATGTTTTACTACTAATAAAGGGAATGAAAATAAACAAGAAATACAAATAATAAGACCATATAATTTAAAGAATAATATAGAATTAAAAGATATCAAAGTGCAAAATAGTTAAAAAATGGTTAGCATTTTTTTCTATTAACTGTTGCCCCGCATATTGATAAGTGGCATCCCATGAGTATCAGCCCTGCTTTCCTCCTCCTACTGCCAATGAGTTCTTGGTCACTAGACTGACCCCAACAGAGCTAAACACAGTGTACACCATAATAGAATGAAATTGCTGGTTTGTTTCTGTATATTTAATACATTTTCAGGTTCTTCTGACCATGGCTGAGAGTACAACAATGAAGTTACATTTATTATTATATTATACAGTGTTTACTTGGTTTCCTGATGTCTACCTCAAACCCCTCCACCAGAAACTCACAATCTAATATAATCTACAAAGGGTTTAATCAGCTGCAACATTTAACTAAAAAGATAAGTTTCAGTGTTGTATTTGAAACTGGGAAAGAAAAGACAGCACCACGGGGCTGTTGTTGAGATACAGATGCAGCCACTTGGCCACTTGGATTTGTGAGTTAAATGCGTCATGACTCAGGGTTAATTGAAGAAACTGTGTTATCTAAAGTTATCTTAACTCATTTAATGCATTTAACCTTTTCATTAGCATACCAAATCACCATTGTTTTCAATGCTGAACTCTTTAATTGGATGGGATGCTGTGACACAATATTCTGTGCTAAGTGGGATAAATGGGATAGATGAGTTAAGTTATTCTGTGTCTAATGCACAATCCAAAGTGGCTTCATCTGTAGTTCTGAATATTAAACAGTAGTTCCATTTTTTAAGATAACCAAGCAGGGCTGGGCCAAGCCGACCGGCCATCTTAGGCAACCCAGACGGCTAACCCGTCCCCTGCGTGCGTACATGCACAAATGTGCATCATAACATAGGTGCAACAAAGGGGAAGTGGAGGGGCAGTTTGGGCAGAGGAGGGAGCGACGGACAGAGGAGGGAAGGACGGGGGGCTTGACAAGACCTGCAAAGGTGAGTAAATCCGGACTGTGGTAGGCAGAAGAATCTTGAACAGGCACCTGTCCAATGCCCCCACGGTGTTGTGCCCTAGGCAGGTGACTCTTCTGCCTACCCGTAGTTCCAGCCCTGTAACCAAGCATTATGACATTTGCCTTACTGCAGTTTTTGTGCAGCAGACACTACGCTACTACAACCAGCCACTTCTTAGGTGCATTTTTCGAAATTCTGACCTGCAGATTATTCCTTCACCCTTGCAACCTGCATAGTAAAAATAAATTTTCAGTAACACATTCCAAGGAAGCACACAATTTACTATTACCTGCACCTATGTCATATGGTTATGAACTCCCCTGTAGAAAATAAAAAAGTGCAGCAGGATGGCAGCTAGTCATTGTTAAACTCCCTCAACATCTCAAAAAATGTGGTCATATAACTATTTCATGTCTGTCATTCATATAAGGAAAAAAAATAAAACCTTTGATTTTTTCCATTTCATTATTACCTACCCACCATCTCTGTTTCTACAATCTGTATGTCCAGATAAAAGACATTGTGTGGAAAAATTTTAAACAGCATACTAACGTTTGTTATTAACATATACAGAATTCTAGGAACTGAAATAAATTAAAAATATGAATTTAAACTCTTGCCAACTCTTGTTGCTTTCCCCTTCATCATACCGATTTGCTCTTACCTTAGCTTAAAAACAACCAAAACAAACATTTATCATATATTGAGCTGGGGAATCCAGAGCTATGTCCTGAAGTACAATATTTTCCCCATTTTCAATTATGATACCTGGGCTAATTGGTGCTTTGAGCAATCAATTACATTCATTTATTTGGGTTTTAAGGGCTAATGGAGATTTGTAATGACCACTAACATCCACCTGAATGGTTAACCTCTGATGTAAAACTCTTATGTTGAGTTCAGACAATTCTTTATATTTCAATTTTTCATATCAGATAATGTGGGTTCTTTCAAGTAGGGTTCTCTAAACCTAGTGTTTCATCCTGTAAGCTCTTATGTTAGCATATTTTTATAACAATAATCAATGTTCTTGCCATTTGTTTTCTTGCTACTAAGAATACTCAACCTTTTAAAATGCTTGGTCATGGTATTGTGTCACTATAAGCATGGTCTAGTGAAAATGACTGGAATACACAGGCAAAGCTGCAGTAAGAAGACATTCCAAATTTGCTTTTGCTTGTAAAAAAAAATACACCTCTCCCTGCAGAGTTATTCTGTGGATCTAAGAAACATGATCCAAGAAAAGGTAAGGTTAAAAAGGCCTGTTAACAATCTGACAGTTTTTGTGAATTTGTTTTTGATCAGTAAAGGAAGATTGCAATAATTAAAAGATAACAAGTGAATTAAGCATCATTTTCCGCATTACGCTATTAAACAGGCACTTTTAATTACACAATGCAACTCTAATCTTCTTTAGCACATTCAATAACTAATAATACTAGTCACTGATAACCTGAGTGTTGAAAGATAACTAATGTTCCAAAGCTGTTGAGGCATAAAATTGAGCTGACCTTGAAAATGCAACACAGTTAATGACATGATTTATCAGTAAAGTGTTTGATGATATGTTTGATGAGTTGTACAATATTTTTTAGCAATAAGTGTCCTTCATGAAGATTGAACATGTCAACACAGGGCACAGGCAGACCTTTCATTAGCAATAGATGTATGAAATCATCTCAAGGAGCCACTGTAGTCTTTAATGCTTAGGTATAATCTAGTAGATAACAGCCTTGGGAGTTTTTTATGCACGAACAGTGACCTTGAGTATGGAAAGGTTAATGATAAGTGCATTTTCTCCAGAGACCCCTCCTTATCACTTTCAATATTTGTCAAACTGCATCTAATCCCTCAAATGCACTCTGTACATTAAGTATAAATTTGCAAAATACAGATATGCTCATTCAAATCAGATTAATGGATGAATGGGTAGATGGACAGCAAGACAAACTTTTTTTTAATCGAGAGCTTTAAAGTGAGTAGCAATCAGAGCTGTATAAATTTAAACTCATAGACACAGTTGCATAATGCTAACATTATCTGTAACCAGTATAACAAAGCAGCTGTTTAATTGATGAGCACAACTTCTGAAGATGCAACTTTTGCACAACTTTGGAAAATACAAATACAAAAAGAGAGACTATATTACAGGCCTATTTAAAATGTGAGTTCTAATTATATTTAAAGGTTACCTTTATACTGTAAATTACCACTTGAAATCAATATCTTTATTTATATGGATATTAATGGGTCTGTAGGTTTCCGTATGGCTTGCTCTTAAAACTAAACATAATCAACAGACTCCAATACAACCATGATGGCAACTCTATAAGTAAATTGTCTGCCATATGAAAGACCATGTCGTTTGTGATCCTTTAAATTTACAGTATTTTTTTTCCTTTAAAACAGTGTTCCCCAACCAGTGGCTCATGAGGAACATTTTATTTACCAAGCACTTGAATGTAGCTCCTAGTAGCTTCAATGCAGCTGTTTCTTTTTTAATTCCCAGCTTGGAGGCAAGTTTAGGTTGCATAGAAACTAGATGTACTGCCAAACAGAGACTCCTGTAGGCTGCCAGTCCAAATAGGGGCTACCAAATAGCCACTCACAGCCCTTATTTTGTTTATTAAGGTTTACAACCACCTTACTTACCATCTTACTGTTTTTCCAATTAAGTTAAAACTCCACAGTTTGGTCACCTAGCCTCTTGTTATCCCTATATCCGCCAGGTGTAGGAATGTTCTGCATCTTGGTTAGGATCCCCTTTGGTACAGGAATGTGGTTGGTGGGTTATCAGGGTTTATGGTTTCATTCTGGGGGGCATATTACTTATGCTGAGTAAAAAACAGCAGGATAATACACCATACAGATACAGTCACTTGGATTTGTAAGTTAAATGCATCGTGACTCAGGGCTAATTGAAGAAACTGTGTTATCTAAAGTTATCTTAACTCATTTAATGCATTTAACCTTTTCATTAGCATACCAAAGCCCCATTGTTTTCAATGGTGAACTCTTTAATTGGATGGGATGCTGTGACACAATATTCTGTGCTAAGTGGGATAAATGAGATAGATGAGTTAAGTCATGATTAGTGATGGGCGAATCTCCCGCGATTCGCTTCGCCTAAAGAATCGGCGAAAAATTCACGAAACGAGTCGCGGGACGGTTTTGACTCGCGTCGCGTAAACTTTGACGCCCATCGCGTCGTTTCCGGCGCGCGTTGCGTCGTTTTTGTCGCGCTCGACGCGTTGCATCAAAAACGATGCGCGACTCGTTTTTTAGGCGAAATTTCGCTTGCCGAAATTTCGCTGGTGATTCGCGAATTTATTCGCCAGCGGCGAATCGCGGGAATTCGCCGCGAATTCGGCCCTGCCGAATAAATTCGCCCATCACTAGTCATGACGCATTTAACTTACAAATCCAAGTGACTGCATCTGTACATCACCAGGCTTCATTGTATAAAAAACGGCCTACGTAAAATTTTTATGCTTTTTTTTCTTAGGGAGATGTCTGTAGCAATGTAAAATTACAGTAAATCTGGTGTTCGCATGGCGTAAAATTACACACTGCAAGATGTCAATTCCTAGTTCCCCAACCTCTCCAAAAAGCAAGGCTCGGTGTGCGGGAGGGAGGACAGCAACACTCCCAACAACGTAGAGTATACAAATTAACCCAACACTCGATGCCAGTGGCATCGAGTGTTGGGTTAATTTGTATACTGTAAAATTACACACACCATGGGATATTTTACACAGTTTTTTTACATCTTTTTTTTTTTTTAGATTTTAAATTTGCATAATATATATGCCCCTAGGTGTATAAAGTATTTGGGGTAGCCATGTCAGCGCTCTATTGGGGTTATATAATAAAATACACTTTACCATTAGCAGAAAGCATTTACTAGTCACCTGTTTAAAAGCAAACACCTTATTTGTTGCTTATAGGTTACTGCTATTGGGCAAACTTAGTCCCTTTTATTACATATGGGGGTAAGTTTCAGGATTCAGCTTTTGCAAGGATAGGGGTTTACCAACCTGTTGGTTTGCTCCAGTCAGCAAGAGAATGATTCTTTTTATAGATCCACCCCACCCCCCTTGAGTTCATTGTCTGCGCAAACAACAGGTTTTGTAGTTTAGAAGTAGCTGAGTTTGTATTTTAAGAAATTTGGCTGTCTGACAGTGTCTAATCTAAGGAAGCACAGCTTTTGATTCTATGCTTTTGAGTATGAATCAACTCTGTCCCCTGGTTTCTACTCAGAAGGCCTCGATAATTAAAAAGCCAGGGAGTGCGATCAGGCCAGGAGGGAAAGAAGGGTAGTGGTAGCCTAGATCTTATATGTACAGTAGTTGATCTAGGACCTAAGATACACCAAGCTATTTAGTAGAAAAGCACAAAGCTACACTGAGGATTGCAGATGGTTTGTACTTTGGGTTTGTTTAGCTAGCATTGGGACTCAAATATTCATTTACAGTAGTCAGCATAATACATTGATGGTCTCATTAGCAAGCAGTGCTGGAATTATTGCCTCAATGGCCCGGGCATGGCCAGCACAGCAATGGTGAGATAATTGCATAGGGCTCAGTCATTGTTTGATGTGTGGATGAGTGGATGACTAGGCAAAACTGTATGAACCACTGCTGGTTACACTTTATCTAGAAACCCATTATCCAGAAATTACAGGAAGGTTATCTCTCATAGGGGTATATTTATCAAAGAGTGAAGTTAGGGGGTATATTTATCAAAGAGTGAAGTTAAGAGTGATGTTCCGCCACTCTCCATTAATTTCTATGGGATTTTTAAAGGCGTATTTATCAAAGGGTGAACTTTCACTTCACCCATTGATAAATACGCCTTTCAAATCCCATAGAAATTAATTGAGAGCTGGGGAATTTCACTCTAGTGGCGGAACTTCACTCTTTGATAAATTTACCCCCATAGACTCAATTTTGATCAAATTATTAAAAATTTTAAATCATATTTCTTTTTTTTTCTGTAATAACTATTTTGATGTCAATTAAGATACAATTAATCCTTATTGGAGACAAATCAATCCTATTGGGTTAAACAAATGCCAAAATTATTTTTTAGCAGACTTAAGGTATGGAGAACCGAATTATGGCAAACTCAGAAAACCCCAGGTCCTGAACATTCTATATAACAGGTTCCATACCTGTACTAGGTTTTGAACTAGTTTCCTCTTAGGGAGGTTCAGGGAACACAACCTTGTCCCGAACTCACAATCTTCATTTTTCAGCTGCGTGTTAAGTCAACTAGGTAAACAATGCCCGTGTCTGCCTGTATCACAGCCTTCATTGTGGTTATTGAATTTGTCCAGAGCATTAAATTATAGATTGATAATCTGGTGAATTTAGTCTTGGGCACTTTTTATTTATCAAGTGTCCAATCGCTTGGTACCCCAAGTTTTAGGAATTTTGAGCCTCCAGGCAGTGTATATGTGTCTAGTTAATGGGCACATGACTATTAGTCATCACAGCTCACACAGTAAGGGGCCGATTTACTAAATTCATGTGAATAGATCCAACTTCGATCAAATTCCGATCGTAGGATTAATTTGATTGGTCAAATATGCAAATTAGGCTTCTTCGATCATCGAATAGCGAACGATCGAATAGATTCGAATGATCATTCGATCAGCAAAGGATTTAAAATTTTAAATTTATTCTTTAATTATTGCCTACTTTGCCAGATTGGACCTACTGAATTGTAATAGAAGCCTGATCGAATAGGATTCATACGATCGAAGTCTTCGATTGTTCGAATCATACGAATTGTTCGAATGATCGAATAATTCATTCAAATGATCGAATGATCGTTATTTGATCAGCGAATGATCGAATAACAGGGTAGCCTAAAACTATTTGATTAGCATTCGAAAATCGAATGCTAATCGAATATTGAGCAAATTAGAATTTTTTACAGAATGCTTGGTACCTGGAGTTTTGTGGATAATACATCTATCTAATTTTTTCTGTAATCTTCATATTGTAAGCCTACTAGAAAATTATGTAAATAAAATCAAATAGGCTGGTTTTGCTTCCAGTACAGATTAATTATATCTTAGTTGGGATCAAGTACAAGTAACTGTTTTATCATTACTGAGAAAAAGGAAATCATTTTCTTGGATTCTCCGGTTAACGGGTTTGATATTACTGCAGGACATTACTTTTTATATCAGTTATCTCTTGTGACAAAGCGTTTTTAATTTCATTGTAACATTCTGCAGTCTGTTAATGTTTTTTTTTCTCTCTGTAACAGCAGCAATGTCTGTGTAGTTGTGCATCAAATAATTCCTTTAGAGTCTATCAAGCAGAAAAAAAGAAAGATAGCAAGGTGTTAAAGATTAATACAGTTTTCCTAGGTGAAGCAAATGCCACGCACATGCTATGTAAATATTCATGAAAACGCTTACATTATGCATTACCATTAAATGTGTTTGCAACATTCACTTAAAAGGAACAAATTTGAGACTGCTTTGCAGCGGTCTAGACAAATAAGATGGTCCAGGTCACAAGTGTGGCCTCAGACTAATTTTTACAAGAATAATTTTACTGTCAAAAGGCAAGGTGCGTGAGATAAATTTAAAATATTAAATCTGGAAAATGTATCTGTTCAATACATGCAAATATTGTAAACATTCTGTCCTGTCCAAATGCATCCAGCAGAACCTGACACTGAAATCAGCAGTCAGCGTGTAATTATTGTATCCAATGCATCCCTGCAGAGGTTAGTGCACCTTTTTTCTACCTGTATGAATGTTGTGTGGAGGTTTAATAACATGTTGGGAAGGAAATTTGACTTGTAGAGAATTTAGGTTGATTGACCCATGCCAACACCACAGCTGTACAGTACACTTTAGAGATAAATACTCTGGAGGTTCATACAATATCCACTTTCTTCTTAGCTTTAACACTTTACTTTTCTTACTTTAACATTTTACTTTTCATGCTACAGAGGTTAACATGTTATAACAGCAACTTCACAATTACAGTAGGTCAATTTATTTCTATGGGTGACTTCAGTTATCTAGACATTGACTGGGGAAATGAGGTTGCCAAGACAGAAAAAGCTAGTTGGTTTGTAAATCTGCTGAATGACAACTTTTTATTCCAGCTCATTCAAGAACCTACTAGGAATAACTCTCTTTTGGATCTTGCAATAACTAATAATACTAAACTCATCTTTAGCATTTGTGTGGGTGAGCATTTAGGGAATAGTGATTATAAAATGGTCTTCTTTGAGATTCTGTTGCAGAGGCAATTCTATAAGGGAGTTTTTAATACACTATATTTCAGACATGCAAACTTTGCCAGCACAAGGGCATCTATGCAACATATTAAGTGGGAAATGGTGTTCACAAGGGTAAACACAGAACAAAAACAGTCTATAAAATGCTGGTTAATACATATACAGGTCCATATATTCCCCTTGTAAGCAAAGAATATTGTTGCAAAGCAAAAGCCTTTTGGTTCAATAGAAGTGTTGGTGTTGAGGTGGGTAAGAACATGCTTTTAATATGCTTTTAATACTTTCAAGTTAGCTGGGACAGCCAAACCATTTACAAGGTACAAGGAGGCCAATAAATCATGCACAAAATCTACCAATCATGCTAAATTTGTTATGGAAAAGGATATTGCAGCAAGCATTAAAAAGATTTCAAAATTATTTTTTAAATACATTAATAGTATAAAATTAAACAGGAAGGGGTTGGACCCTTAAAATCAGAGGGGGGGGGGGTCAGCTGGCTGATCAAAACAAAAAAAAAGCTGAGATTCTGAACTCATATTTTTCATCTATATACACAAATGGGGAACTAGTTAAAGAAAGTTTCCTTCTTAATAGTTCCAATTCTAGTAATACAATTAATGATGCATGGTTCACAAATGAGAAAATTCAAATGAGACTAGAACATGTTAAGATAAACAAATGTCCAGGGCAAGATGGTATTCATCCCAGGGTACTTAGCAAGCTTAGCTCTGTGATTGCCAAACCTCTTTACTTAATTTTTCAGGATTCAGCCTACTACTTTTGTTCAAAATCCTAAATTTGGTGCCTTCCCATGCCTACATTGTGTACAATGTAATTCAGTAACTAAAGGTGCACATTTTTTTCATCCACACTCAGGGAAACGCTATGACATTAGAAAATATTACACATGTGAATCATCTTATGTCATTTATATTCTAAAATGCCCTTGTGGACTAATATATATCGGGGAAACTACCCAGAAAATATGAGATCGTATCTCAAAACATAAGTCCACTATTAGAAAAAAACATTACTGGTACCAGCACATTTCCAACAGGCAGGACATAGTGATGGGCGAATCTGTGGCGTTTTGCCGAAAAATTTGAGAATTTTCAGCGAAATTCGCAAAACGGCGGAAAAAAGTTTGCGAAACAAGTTGCGCTGATGTTTTGTCGTGCGCCCAAGTTGACACACGCCCAAGTTGACACGAGCTTATTTTGACAAGCGTCAGAATAGTTTTGACGCACAGTGCAATAAGGTGAAATATTTTCAAACTTTCATAACCTGCCAAATTTGGTAAAACGAACATGTTAATTAGTGGGTGTGGCCACAAAAATCGGTGTGGTCAAAATGTTGCAGCGCTACATATGGAAAAAAAATTTCTGTCCCTCTTTTTACTTCCAAAATGTTGGGAGGCATGGAAATGTGAAAAAAAATTGTAAAAAATTGCATCTTTTGCTTTGTGTCTGAATGTGCTGAATAGCATTGGAGTCAATGAGAAGAGCAATTTACACACGTGTTTCACTTAGTATACACACATGCCCTGCATTGTTAGTGGACTCTTTCAAAAGAAAAAAAGGTCTCCCATTTTGCCAGCTTCTTAAAAACATCTGTGATTAATATTTAAAATAATTTAAAATAGTGAAACATTAAAAAGGCATATTTTAATATATATTCATATATTTTAAAAAATATTTTTCACTGCACAGATTGTGCTGTTTTGAAGTGAAGCGACGAACTCGACGTGTGAGGAACTCGACGTGCGAGGAACTCGGCACGCGACAAACTCAGCGCGCGACGAACTCGATGCGCGACAAAACGCGCAGCGAAACAAAACACGCGGCAAATTTTCGTGAGCGTTTCGCCGAAACTTTCACCATCGGCGAATGTCGGAAATTTGCGAATTTATTCGCCCATCACTAGCAGGACACTCTGTAAGTCAACTAAGATTTCAGATTATTGATTCAGTGGACATCCCTAGGAAAGGAGGGAATAGACTCATGTAACTCCACAAAAAGGAGATGCAGTGGATTCACAGATTAGACTCAATCTAGCCATGGGGATTTAATAAAGATTATACTTATTTATTTACAATTAGTTGGGTACTTAGACATTTGGGGAAAGACTCTGTCCCTTTTTTTGAAACATTATATGTAACATTGTATTTACTGTCACAATTGTTAATTGATTTTTCTTTTTTTCAAGGTTAATGGATCAGTGAAATTTCTGAGTGCAGGAACCAATTTCTGTGATCCTGAAAATTCATAAAATAAGGTACCCCAATGCGTCTCAGATGTCACTAAAACAAAACATATTCAAATGTAATAGATTGTTCTTCTCTTAAGTTGTTTTCATTTTTTTTTCAGCCTTTTTCAGTTTTTTTTAAAAATATTTTTAAGATGGATTGTACACTAATGGACATATACTATTTATTTGTTGAAAAGAAGTTTTGACCAAAGAACTGACACTTGATGGACATTTTTCTAATTAACATAATGGTTATTGGAAGGTGTATTCCCCTCCCCCTTTCCCTAATTAGACACACTATTTAAGGATTTGTGTGATTAGGCTTGATAAAGGACCCAGTGGGGTCCGAAACGTTGCCTGCTTTTTATGTCTACTATGAGCCAAATAAAAATATTCTGATTGCACAAAACTTCATCCTCCAGTGTGCTGCAGTGAACATGATATTTGCCATGGTGCAGAGAGACTGGCAAATTGCTAATATGGTGCTGCTATTCAAAAATGGATCTCAGTCTCAAAACTAAAGTCCAGTTAGCCTGACGTCAGTGGTAGGAAGCTTTTTGAAGGGTTAATAAAGGATAAGATACTGGACTTTATAGCAAATCATAATGCTATGAGTTTGTGCCAGCACAGTTTTATGCATAATAGATTTTGCCAGACTAACATAATTTCTTTTTATGAGAAGGTGAACAGTGACTTCGATTGTGGGATGGCAGTGGATATGATCAACTTTGCTAAAGCATTCGATACAGTGCCACACAGGAGGTTACTATTTAAATGAAGGAATCTTGACCTGTAACATAGTATTTGTACATGGATAGAGAACTGGGTAAAATATAGGCTACAAAGAGTGGTGGTAAATAGAACATTTTCTAATTGGACCAGTGCTGTTAGCGGAGTACTGCAGGGCTCTATACTAGGTTCCTTGCTTTTAAACTTGCTTATTAATTACCTGGAGGTGGACATTGAAAGTACTATTTCTTAAATAATGAGAGTAATTATTATACCTTACAAGTACACTAGAGAATATTATAAACATACTGTATAGCAGGGGACCTTTTTACCCATAAAGAGGATTATTGCACCAGAGGCAACCCTTCCAGACTAGAAGAAAAGGACTTTTATTTGAAGCAATGTAGGTGGTTCTTCACAGTGAGGACAGTGAGGTTGTGGAATGCATTGCCATTGGATGATTCTGCTATAACCTTTAAGAGTGCCTTGGATGATTTTTTGGACAGACTTAGGGGTCGAATTTCGAATGGCAAAAAATTTGAAATTCTACCAGGAAATAGTGGGGAATTAAAAAAATTCGAATGATCGAATAGGGAAATTCGATCGAATTCTATTCAAATTCTAAACGAATTTTCAAACGATTGATCGAATTTTTCGTATTCGATCTTAAGGAATGATCCCCATTTTGGTAGGTTTAATCTGGCAAACTAGGTGATCAAATTTTAATTTAAAGGGGAAGTATTCGACCATCGAATTTTCGAATATTCGAATTTGATTAATCAATGGTCGAATTCGCCTAATTTGCATATTCGAAATTCGAATCTTTTTTGAAAATTCGATCGAATATTCGAATCCTTCATGTGAATTTAGTAAGTCTGCCCCTTAATATCAAAGGTTATTGTGATACTAAACTCTATAGCTAGTATCAGGCCCCGACTGGCAATCTGTGGGTTAGTGCAAATGCCAGAGGGGCTGCTATAAGGTGCCATAGAAAGTCAGTATTTAGTGGGCTGGTGGGGACTGTTTGGGCCTCTATGTGGGCTGATTGGGCCTCTGTGTACCTGAAATGCCAGGGCCTATTTTGATTCTCAGTCCAGTCCTGGTTAGTATAGATATTGGTATATATATTGGGTTTTCATTTAGAGGGGCTTAACTTGATGAACTTTGTCTTTTTTCAACATGATTTAACTATGTAACTATGTAATTATAACAATTCATGGCATCTCTTTACAAGGTGCCATCCTGTAGCTCACCCTACTGATTATCTCCTTCTACAGGGGCTATCCTGACCTTTGGGTGGGCACACAATAAGGGGTCTTGCACACAATGAAGATGCTCAAAGACCCAGCTTTGAGTCCCTGTTCTGACATGAGTGCTTATCGGGGTGCTGACTCACTTCACTGAGAAAGGTTTCCTTGGCTTCATATATGTACTTCTCGAGACATCACCCAAAGTAGCCTGGAAAATATTCCCTAGGTTGTGTCTCCTCTTTCCCATGTGTTAAGGCTGCTGATACACAAGGAGATTAGCTGCAGGCCAATGATGGCCTTGTCTGTCAGGGCCCTAAAGAGTGCAAAAGAATGTTTGACTTGAGGCAGGTGGAGTGTTCTGCTCTGTATCTAGCTCCAGACTGAAACCCCACTGTGAGGTTCAAAGCATAATGGCTGTGAAAACAAGGCAGATTACAAAAATGTACTCTATACTGTGCAGAGTAAACATTTTGTAATTTGTAATATGTTTGGCTCTATTTTGGTAAGAGCCTTGAGTCTTGCACCCATTATTAAATTTGCATAAAGGTAATTATTATTTAATCTGAACACAGGGCAGTCCTATGTTGCAGACTGTACCCACAGCTAAAGAACATGCAAGTTAGGGGATGGGTAGAGGGCTGAGAGAGGAACAACTTGCCCTTCCCTGTCCACCCCTCATAAATACTGTACACAAGCAGCACTCTATGGGGATGTCTGCAGGTCTATGCATTGTTTTGGAGTTGCAGTAATCTGGTGTGCAGGTATGGGTTTAAGTACATAAACATGGCAGACTTATGCAGACCCCCCCCCCCCACCCCACTGTTTAACATAGCAAAGTCATCATTGCCAGTCACATAACCATTTTATTGTTTGCTGTGGGTTAATAGGGATGGCTAAACATTGAGATTTGCTCCATATATGTTTGAAACAGCTGAACAGCCTCAAAAACATATTAAGGATTCCAACATCCAAGTGCAAGAGCTATAACAGGATAATAAGGCTGTGGGGCACCCCCTACTAAACACAGGCTGTGCTCTGCATTCACCCAGTGAACTCAGCTCTGAGACTGCAATTCTTCTTAATGTAGGGCAAGGCAAGATGTATTATAAAATATGGTGGATCACCCCAATCTTTTGCACTTTGTACCCTACCTTGCACTTAGTAAATCCCCCCGCCCCTACATTGTTGCGGGGCAGGAGTCCCCAGCCTTTTGTAGCCCTGAGCCACATTAAAATACAAAGAAAGTTTTAGAACAACATAAACATGAAAAGAATTTGCAGGGGGCTGTGATTGGTTATTAATAGGGCAGGCAGCCTACAGGAGGCTCTGTTTTTCAGTAGACATGGTTTTATGCAATCAAGACATGCATCCAAGCCAGGAATTAAAAAATAAGTACCGGTTTTGAGTCCATTGGAAGAAACATCCAAGGGGTTGGTGAATAACCTATAGCCACTGTTGGGGAACACTGTTGTTAGGGCTTAGTAACTTCTGTTCTAAATACAAAGATCTAAAATGAATTGCATTTGGAAATGTGATTCCCTTATTTCTAAATACTGTATAATTCTGAGCTTCATACTTCCCATTATGCCCCTGATCTAATTGTCTAGCTTTCGCTGCAATGTTCCTGGTTTTGTACTTCAAATGTAACAAAAGTGCATTGAAAATCTTTTCACCCATAAAGTACATTGTCAGCTATTTCTGAAGGATGTAGACTAAATAAAGAAACATAAATAAAGTTTTGCTGCTATGGGCACATTCTGCAGGTTTACGTTTTGGTGCTTTAATTTCCACTTGCCATAGCTGCCTGTTATTCTCATGATCTTGTTAGTAGCTGCTGCCAGTTTTCCAACTCTGGGGTATTGTTTCCCTATTAGATTTCAAATAGATGAAAATTAAATGCGAGATAAGGTTTTAATTATGTATTTGATGCCTCAAATGCCTGGACCTGGCAAAGTAAAAACAGAATATGCTTGCTATACTGCTAAAGATTCTTTCCATTAATATACTTTGGGCATGTTCCGAGGGTGAGACATTAGCTCAAGCCAATTTTCGGTAATGTTGCTTATGCAAAAGAAATTTCTTTTAGCGAATGAAAGTGTGGGATATATCAGCTAATTCTTTATCGTATTCATTTTATGAACCGCAGTGTCAGCTGGAGTCTATGGAGGTTACACTGCGAGACTGCTAAACTGCTGCATCTCAGCACAATCTAACCACCACGGGCCTCATTTATCAGGGTGCATCTTTCTTCAAAGCTCTGAGTTTGGCATTAAATGTTTATTTTTTTCAGAGACAAACAAGTTCAGCATTGATCAGAAGCTGTGTGCATACTGCAGTGATTATCATTG
Organism: Xenopus borealis; assembly: GCA_024363595.1. Lineage (NCBI taxonomy): Eukaryota > Metazoa > Chordata > Amphibia > Anura > Pipidae > Xenopus > Xenopus borealis. The sequence continues at coordinate 53,954,901 of CM044437.1, forward strand.
TTCAGAGTTATTTGAAGCAAGGCACTAAAACTGAATGTTAATGAAAAAAGTGAAAAAAGGTGCCCACTATAAATGAATTTCATTGTGTGAAACACTCTCATAGGGGGGCCTTTAGAAACCAGTGCATTAGAGGGTTAAGATTGTGCTTCCAGTTGTGAAATAGGGATATATAGGTTTAGAATTGTCTGCCAATACTTGATAGATACAGTATATGGCAATAACACTGGATTTATGCAATGCAATTGGAATTATACAGTACTTAATTGAAAACAAGCTACATTGCCCAAGATCTGAAATACAGTATGATGACTCCCAAAGAATCTTTGTCATAATGCATTGTATAAACTCCCATGATTTGTTTCAAATCAATATTTTAACAATTTGATTTGCTCAACTCTGCCAGAAATGTTTGGCATTGAAAACAGCCCTGTAACTAGAACCTGGGCCACAATTCCATTCTTATCTGATAATCTAATCTGTCGTTTGGATGTATCTGAATTGTGTAATTCAAATAATGTCAAATCTTCAACTGTAGGTAAATAAGCCCTTACTGTATGTGTGCAAGTGACAGCACAGGACATCTCATATCATTTGAAAATGAAGAACTGTTTACATAAATAGGGCTCAATGGAAAATAGCATTCATGTATTTTGAAGGTTTCTGGATATTAAATCTCATACAGATGCAGCCACTTGGATTTGTGTGTTAAATGCGTCATGACTCAGGGTTAATTGAAGAAACTGTGTTATCTAAAGTTATCTTAACTCATTTAATGCATTTTACCTTTTCATTAACATACCAAAGCACCATTGTTGTCAATGGTGAACTCTTTAATTGGATGGGATGCTGTGACAGAATATCCTTTGCTAAGTGGGAAAAATGAGATGTCTGAGTTAAGTTATTCTGTGTCAAACACACAATCCAAAGTGGCTTCATCTGTCCCTGTACCTGCTAGTAGTGATGCACCAAATCCTCAATTCTAATGTAAACTGAATACTAGTCCATGCTGTTTTCAAATATAAAAAAAGTTGGGTGCAACACATGCATGAAAAAAGTTAAAGGGGGGGTGCCAAATAAGGGCTGTGATTGGCTATTTGGTAGCCCCTGTGTGGACTGGCTCTGTTTGGTAATACTCCTGGTTTTAATGCAACCAAGACTTGCCTACAAAGCAAAAATTAAAAAAGAAGTACCTGCTTTGGGATCACTGAAAGCAACATCCAAGGAGATGGTGAGCTGGTTGGGGATCATTGCACTATGGGATAACTGAAATTATTGCAACAATTATGTTTTCAGTAGTTCAAGTGTTTATTTAGCATCCACACATACACTTGCCCACTATTCAGAGCAGGCTGGATAGACCAGTGTATCCAAACGAAATTTTTGCATCCAAACTAGAGCTTTGCAGATGGGTTTGCAATCATAAATGAGCCGTTTGTGGTCCCAGAGAAGGCCATTACAAAACAAATACAGGGAAATATCCCATGTGCAACTTGTATTTGATTTACCAAAATGCATACTATTTTGAATCCATATTGGTGTATTATGGTTAAGTTGCAGCGGATGCCTACTATTACACCCACTGAAACCTAGCAATTTCTGACCAGTCATTGCACTTTGGACATTATGCCACACTGGCAAATAAGCTTTAAGATCAGTGAGAAATCAGACTATTCCAAGGTTAGTGTGTAATAACATTTCTTCCAAACAGAACATTGCCTGCATGGAGGATTAGAGACAGAATGTTTTTTTTTTTTTATAAATGCAAAAATGAACACCCACTGTTCATTACAGAATGTCCTAACATAAATCAAATTTTATTAGACTACCAAAGGAAAATGTAACATTTCTGATTCACTTTTTTTTTTCCTAGCGTGTGATTGATAAGATCTATTTTAAAGATCTATGCATTACGATATATTTTAAATTACTGTTCTCCTTAACACTTGTGTTATTCAGAACTGCTATAACAGAGTTGAGAAAGTGAACATTCTGTGCTGCTTTATCTCTTCTTATATTAAATGCAACCATTACCTTAAGATTAAGCTGGCAGAAAAATTTCTCAATAGCAGTTCAACAAATGTTTGTTTACTCATGAAGTTTAGAATTAAAGAAACACAAGAACTAAATAAATGGGGGGGACAGCTGACTACTGAAAGTACATTTGTCACCCTTAATGCATGGAGAGGAAGATGTTCTAGACTGGTTGGCTACAGAGTGATTTGATTGAAAGCTGAAACCATTGTGAAAAGGAATTTGGAACCCACAAATAGACAACCTTTGCTTCTACAGCCACTTTAAGACTTCCAGAATGCTTTAGTGGGATGGCACTGAGTAATATCTCGAGTCAATGAAGTCTACCTCTAATATAATTTACAATGATATCAAACTCTTTTTTTTAATGCATATGCAGTGAATAGTGATGGGCGAATTTATTCGCTAGACGCGAATTCGAGGCACCAACGAATAAATTCACGAAACGTCAGCGAAAATTCGGCTGGCAAAAATTTGCAGGCTTAAAAAAAAAAAAACCAGCATACGTAAAAGTGACATGACTCGTTTTGCAAATTTTCCGCCAATTTTTCACCGCAATGGGATAGATTCACCCATCACTAGCAGTGAACTACTTCTTATGAAAATACTAATTCAAAGATAACAAGTTTTGGGGTACAAACATGCAATACAACCTATAAGGCTTAGTCCAGACGGGGAGATTCAGGGGCGATCCGTCGCCTGGCGACTTTTCGCCG
>CM044437.1:53961316-53992563 GCA_024363595.1 Xenopus borealis
TTAGGGTGCCAACCGTTACACTTGTCTTTATTAAGGTTCCCCAGCTGACGTTTGCCGAAAATTTACATGTTAGTGAATTTGCCTGCACAAGAGCTGGTTCAATAACTTAGATCAGTAACTAGATTTGGGAGTGTGTTTCCTAACATTGGTGATGAATATCACAGCAACACATCAGATCTTTGCTTTTGTTTTTAAACTTTTAATTGTTGATTAGTTCCTAATATCTGGTGATATATATCTCCACTTTTACTAAACACACCCCTAGATGAGTCTAACAAGATCTGTTATGAATGAAACCATGCTAGCATAAAATCATAGTATGTGACTTGCAATGTATTCAAGTATCTGATCCCTTCCAAAAGCAATTCTCCAATCTCAGTGCATACATCAGACACTTATCCCTTATTACCCCCTTCCAAAAGCTTTCCTACCACTAATGCCAGCCTAACCGGCCTATAGTTTTCAGACTGAGAACGCAACCTCTTTTTTAATAGTGGCAAGACATTAGCTATTCTCCAATCTCAGCACATCATACCAGAACTATAAGAATTGAAGAATCTTATCCCTTATTACACCTCCCAAAAGCTTTGCTACCGCTGATGCCACGCACAACGCTAACCCCATATATTACCCTGGGATAAATTCTATCCAGTCCTTGACCTTTTGTTTATTTCCCCCCATCCATCAATATATATATTATTACATCTGGAATATCCGTTCAGTGAATAGGGATTGTGTTCAGTTTATCTATTAACCTGAAAAAAGCTTTTCATCTTTTTGAATGCTATATATATATATACACCCATATAAAAACATGTTTTTCAGCTGGGTAGTGGTTGTGCAAATATTGACAAAAGAGAAAGGATAGTTCTTCACTGCCAAATAACAGTAAATCACAGATTTTTTGTAAACCTATAACTTGTGACGTATTTGACAGAACACATTCAAAATTCTAAATGATTTGTGTGTCATCTGTAGTTACTATAGCTATGGTGTTTCTGTTGGCCTGGAAATGAAACTTAGCAAAAAATATGTGTTGTCTCCTCTTCCATGGCCATACGGATCTTTTGTAAAAAAAAGTATTCACATTAGCAGCATATGGGCCCTGCAGACACACAGCAATGTTGAAAACATACCTGCACGCAGCCTTAGTTATGAACATTTGCTAAATGAAATTTGATGAAGTGGTCAGAAATGTGCCTTATGTTGAGGAGGACAGCTGGTACTCCCACAGTTTTTCTTCCTTGGCACAGCAGTGCTTGTCTAGTGAGTAATGCTATCCAGTATCGACAAGTGTGCAATTGTTGCACATCCTTAAAAAACAACAAGCGTTCCTCAACACTCGAAGGCTCCACGGAAACATAGGATTTTGTCACTGCCTCTTTCATACCCACTATTGATTTTTTTTCTAAGAAAACAAGTAAAGTAAATGAATTGTTCCACTTCTGCCCCAACGTCAAGATTCGATGTGTTAGTTAAGCTTTAGTTCTCATTTAATGGATATCCATTTAATGGATACCAGTTGGTCTTTAATTGCTTGTTATTGAAATTTAATTAAGTAAATATTATTTCCTTACACAGTCAATACTGTGAATAAATTGGATGACTCACCACTGATTGTTTAGCGAAACAGCTGTGATCTTTGTACCAGATGACCCTTTCTTTTCATTTGTTGCTTCCCCACCCCATGACACTTCCAATAACAAGGACGAAAAGACTTATGTTATGTTTACCTTGGAATATAACAATGCACAGTACTGTATCATGTTTTGCTTTTTCTGAGAACTATATGTGACGTAACATTATGCTTTGTACAATAATGTGGCTCTCCTTTTCTTATTTGAATATTTATCAGTGGGTTTCCAGTATCACATATTTCCCTCCCCATTCTTCTTTATAGGTTATGCAGTTCAGCAACAGAAGACAACAATGATTATTTAAATAATTTTTCAGGTTCTCCAGGAACATAGGCCCTACTGATGCAAGATGATCTTTCAGAATCCTGGGAAAGAAAGACAATCATATGGATCTGCATGAGTTTTTTCTCACTGGAGCAAAATCTTTTTATTAATGCTTAATCACATTTAAGAAAATTTGTATTTTCTAACTTTGCTGCAAATAATACCCATAATTGCTAAATAAAACTTCTGCAGAATTATTTCAAATGGGGCAGGCACTACTAGCAATGAAGTATACTGTATATGCAGCAATGTTTTGTGCAGTTTTTAGGCCACCAGTAAAACACTAACAGACTCATGATTAAAGGTACAGTAGCCCTGAGCTGTTGTTTTTCCAGAACTATATGTTAAGGCTTTACACTTCAATCAATTTGAAAGTGGATGAATGTTAGAAAAATTGAAAGGTGCAATTTTATCAATGAAATGGTACAGATTATGTAGGTCAAACTTAATCAGAGCACTAATCTAATGGCCACACTACAGAGAACATATTGACAAAACATTTGCCAGGCATTTCAGTATTGAAACATGCTGGATTTGCCAATGTTGTTAAAGGGAAATAACTCATAATTAGTGATGGGTGAATCTACCCTGTTTCGCTTCGCCGAAAAATGTGTGAATTTCCAGCGAAATTCGCGAATCGCGGCACGTTTTTGACGCGTGTCGCAACGTTTTCGACGCACGACTTTTTTTTTTTAACAAATTTTTTTCGGCAAATTTTCGCTGGCGTTTCGCGAATTTATTCGCCAGAGGCGATCGCGGGAATTCGCTGCGAATTCGCCCCTGGTGAATAAATTCGCCCAACACTACTCATAATACATTACAACAGTGTACAATGTAGTGAGGCACAAAAGAAAGTGTCTGCTAGTACATTTCTTTGTAAAAATTGCCTGATATCCCACCAGTGAAAGTCATGCACCACATAAAGGATACATCCAGCATTAAATATCCAAATGCTGATCAGCAATTTTATCACACAAAGCTAGTAGCTACTCAGTGAGAAACACATTGAACTAAACAAAGATCCACCAAAATGCTCTTTACAGAGAACCTCACCATGTGGCATCCAGTTGCTGCAACAATAACATCAGTATCAGCTCTAATTTGATACCCAATTGATACCCAATTCAAATTCATTGCTGGCACTACCAGTGATTTTACTGTAATGTTTCATTATCATAAGACATTGAAGATACTTTGACTGAAAAAAAAATTCTCAACATTCTTTTATACTGTTACTCTGTGTCAAAAAATATTGTTGAAAATTGTTTACCTAATCAGAACTGTCAAATTATTTACTAAGAGAGAAATAGAAACTTTGGTCTTTAAAATGGATTGAAACAACAGAATTCCAGTAATATTTTGTTAAATATACGGAAACCCATGAACCCTTTTAATTCCAGGCTTTCTGGATAAGTGTTTTTTTTTATCAAATCTGGAGTGCACTGTTAAATTCTATTTGTCAGCAGATTATCAGTTAAAACCTCCGGCCTTCTCTGCTTTCTTCTCCCTACAGTTCCAAGGGAGAAAGGTGAAGGGTATCTGCAACTTACTTCTAAATTAGGTAAAATCCTAGCGTTACTAGGGCTTCGTAGAAAAGGCATTTTGGACAGATCATGATATGATCCAGTTGGATCAGAAAATGATACTGTACAGAGGATGGCCATTTGTGTCCCAGTTCTTTAAACCTGATACTGTATGTTGGCCGACATATCAGATAAAAACGTATAAGAATAAACTTTTAAGATAAAAACTTATAAGATAAAAAAATTAAATAAATAAAATGTTCTATGTAAAACAAGACTGATATTTTTTTTTATAACCAGGATGTATTCCTATTTTTAGCAGAATAAGGGAAATGTTTGGGAATGATATGTTTCATTTTAATGCAATTTGCTTTGAAATGCAAATAACTTAGCAATTAGTTGTGAATTTCTGAAGAGGTGCACCAGGCACCAGTGTCCTTCTCTAAAACAAGATTTCTCATGGGCGGAAGGCTTTATGGAAAACATGCATGATGAATCATATGAAGTCAATTTTATTTAATTTTAAACAAAGCTCTGAAAACTTCAGGCCAATGGTTCATCTTTAAGAATGAAATATCCTACTGCATTATATAGGCACTTGGCAGTAAAGAAGTTTTTTTTTTTTTTTTTTAAATATTAGGTTTTGCACAGAGCTAGAAAATACAGATAAAAGAAGTCCCTGTACTTATTAACGATTAATGACAATTGCAAAGCTCAACTTTGTCTGCCTGGTTTTACCCCTAGCTGGGTTATCTCATTTCATCGACTAAATGGCTTCAGAGTCTCTATGCTACAAACCACAATTATTCTTATTATCTTATTAATGTCACAAAACTCAATACTTTAGGTGACATGAATAGTTATCAACGCACATCTTGTGACCTTACCCCCCCCCCAAATATTAGCAGATGCACTGTAAATGTTTAACAATATAAATTTCATTTTTAAATTGGTAATGTTACACTACTTTCAAGACTCTCTTGTGTCTTATCCTGTGCTCCTGGTAGCAAATTATGTATACTTTTAAAGTTCTGTTTTACATAAATATCTAGGATTTAGATATGAAAAATATTAATACTACAAAACCTTCATTTCTTTTCATGCTAGCATGAACCACCTTGCAATAGGTGTTAACAATATAGTTGACAAGAGAGCTGCAGTCCAGCAACCACAAAAATTGATTTTTTTAAAGCAGGTCCTTCAGGGCCAGCAGACCAATTGATTCAAGAGGGTCCTTCAATAAAAATCCTGTCTGCTCTTTTCACACTTTATTATCTCGTCCTGTTTTTTCTAGCAGCAAAACCTAAACAGCACTTCTGTATTTCCTACTTCTAAAGTTTGATTACAGTGTAATATTGACAAGTAAAAATATCATTGTGTTGCATATATAATTTAATTTAAGAAGCCTTCTTTCTTGAACTATATGATACCAATGGCAGTTTAATTGAATGTTTACATAGAAAAAAACCCTTAAACTGTATATAAATAGGTATATGCCAAAGAGTTGTGGAAGCTGTACATGTATACTTTATATCAGACAATCATATCCTATTGGTAGTTAAATAGTATATAGGGTGACCCAGGATGTCACCAGTTTCTTTTTTCAGACAACTGACATTTTTGGAACAGTCATGTGTCCCTTTGTTAAAGATACAGGTGCAGTCACTTTGGATTGTGTGTTATATGCGTCGTGACTTAACTCATCTATCCCATTTATCCCACTTAGCACAGAATATTGTGTCACAGCATCCCATCCAATTAAAGAGTTCACCATTGAAAACAATGGAGCTTTGATATGCTAATGAAAAGGTTAAATGCATTAAATGAGTTAAGATAACTTTGGATAACACAGTTTCTTCAATTAGCCCTGAGTCACGACGCATTTAACTTACAAATCCAAGTGACTGCATCTGTACATTTTTAAGAAGTTCTAGTACCATTGAAAATAGTGTAGCTGTTTACAGATTTGTGAGATGCAGCTTCCTTACTTTCAGGAGAGCATAGAGGATATGGGAAAAGTGCAAGTAAAAACTTGAACTTGATAAAATGCATCATGCCTTGTTCTCTGTCCTGAAGGAGCCGTGTTTTAATAAGAAAATAATAAAGACTTAGCTTTACAGGGGCTACAGATGTCCTTCACATTTCTGCACTAGTGATGGGTGAATTTATTTCGCCTAGCTCAAATCCGCTGCAAATTCCTGCGATTCGAAAATTTATAGTGAAGTAGTACAAATTTCACAAATTTTTCATGAAAACTGTAAAATTTCAGTGAATTTTAAGATTTTGACATTTTTGTGAATCTTTCGCCATTTCGCGAATTTCTCTGGAAACGCCCCAGATTCACCCCTCACTATTCTGCACATAAGACATAAACCTTCCATAAACATAAATTCGCGGTAGAATTTGCCAAGAAAAAATGCCCATAAGAAAAACGCCCATCGACTTTAATGCATTTGGACAAAAAAGTTGTCATAAGAAAACACCCCCAATGACTTTAATGCATTATTATGAATAAAGCCACCATAAGAAAAAAATCCCCCATTGACTTTGTCATACCCTTAAAATCCATTTGTGAGAAAAATTGGTGTGCGCAAAACAGATTTTGACACCCATTGGCTTCAACGACTTTCGCAATTTTTTTGCAGAAGTGCATCAGCACTATGAAAGTCATCTTGCTGTTTTTTTCTATTGTTTTTCTAATAGAAAAGCTTTTTCTATTGCAAATGTTAAAATAAGAAACGTGTCTGTATCCTCTTCCTAGAAATCCACTGCCACTCTTATCTGACCAGAGCAGCAGCTAGCTGTACTACTGCAGAGTGCTCCTACCAAGGTGCCTGCAAAATTGTCATCCCTTTAGCGATGAGTGGATCTCTCCCCAATATGCCACACTGAGGTGGGCGATGTCGGGCTTATCCGATCGTGGGCCCTAGGGCTCAGCAACTGGATCATAATACAGGAGAACTGGTGGTCGGATCACGGGACCAGATCAACAAACAGATGCGGCCGCGATCCAATGGGATTTTTAGTCCCGTCCGATTGACATGTGGCCGACTTTTGGCCAGATATCGATCGGAGTAGACTGTTGGAGGGCCTCATACATGGGTCAATAAGTTGCTGACTCTGTCTGTCAGCAGCTTTTTCGGCCCGTATATGGCCACCTTAACATTCAGTGCGCCCATACTTTTCAAAGCAATTGAGAGGAATCATGAATGCACTATATAATATATGTATATATATAGGGATGTAAAATTTTAGACACCCTTACCTATTATTGGCAGGCACATCCTCAGTAATATGGACGCCTAAATGGGTCCTAATGGGGACCTATGTCCATGCTCTGCTTCTGTAAGCCCCTATTGTTCTCACAGTGAACAGTAGATGGCACTGTGCAAAAATATAAACGGGTTGAGCAATGTGCTCAGTAGTAATGGGCGAATTTATTCGCCAGGGGCTAATTCGCAGCGAATTCCCGCTATCTGCCGCTGGTGAATAAATTTACGACGAAAACGATGCGACGCGCGTCAAAAACATTCTGCAACTCGTTTTGCTAATTTTTTCGCCAATTCGCAAAGTTTGCTGGAAATTCAGGAATTTTTTGGCAAAGCGAAACGGGTAGATTCGCCCATCACTAGTGCTCAGGAGTCCATTGTTGGCTGAACCTTTCCCTGTTTAGCAGCAGGAGAAAAGGATAGTGGAACCGAGCACTGTGATAGTAAAATTATAGTTTTACCCCTTAATAGATCACTCTAGGAGTGATAGATAGTGTATGTAGATATAGGAGAAAAGAAAGAACAGATCTCCTCTTGATCTGTGTAAAACTTTAATAAAGTGCACGTGCAATAAAGTTAATGATAGATCTATACGGGACTTCTCCACACCTTCTTTTATTCCTTTTCATACTTCTCCTTTTTATTAATACAGCAGAATACCATTGATGAACTATTACCTTTTAGAAATTATTTAAATAATACTAATACATATATCAATTTGGGTCTTAATGAACTATTATTAGATAATCAATTCATTTGGATTGTACTAATTACTATCAACTATATTTATGGATAAGAATTAACTCCTTTAAAATTATTTATTCATTAACTTTATTGCACGTGCACTTTATTAAAGTTTTACACAGATCAAGAGGAGATCTGTTCTTTCTTTTCTCCTATATCTAAACAGCAACTGAGTCTTTCAGTCTTCTTCTCTTGATCTTTATTAGTATTGATAGATAGACTATACACAGTAGCATATTAAGATAGTGTATGTAGTCAAGCAGCTCAAGGCTCCGACGAGGATATCAGAGGGATTAAGATCCCAGGTATTACTTACCCCAAAGTAGGGACTAAGTGTTTAGACATAGGGAGATAAATAATCTTCTGGGTTCCACTTAGGGTGAGCCTGAATGTTTAAAGTATCGTACCCGTGCTGTTCGCTGTATGTTCCCTTGTCTGCAGGGATCCAATCTAATAGCAAAGTGGTATAAAGGTGATACCTTTATTGGCTAACTAATATAATCATAACAAGCATTCAGAACATGTTAGTTCCTTTTTCAAGTTGATTACAATGAAGCTGTGGTGTTCTCTGATATATATACAACATTCAGCTCATAGATCAAATGACCAACAAAAAGGAATATCAAACTGTGTGTGAGGTGTCAAAGTCATTTACGAGGGGATCTGCAAGAGACAAGCAGATAAGGTACAAGATAATGTGGGTCAGATAGACTGAGTGTAAATTAGGGATGAATTATTGGAGTGTAGAATCAAAGGAATTCCATATGCTCTCTTAGTCCATATCCAGACATGTTGGTGTTTCTGAGCTGGTGCAGTCCTTTGTTAGTCCACATAATTAGACATAAATCCAAGGCCCAGCATGTGAGAGCATAGAGATATCATTCCACAGCTCAGAAAAACAAAGAACTTTTCTCATAGCAAATCAGATGGTTTTTCACCAAGGTCAGGGTACTAATATCCAACACTAGAATCTATCCAACCCAGGAGGCTACCGGGGAAATATGCATACACGCTATTTTATTCTTTCTCACAGATATTTTAAATATAGCTAAGTAAACAGATGAAAGATGATCTATAGATAGATAGGTAGATTTGAATCAATTTATACTTTATTAGCTACATCATTACATTGTATATTGTATATTATTGGGTTCAGTTTATAATGCACTGAAGCACATCTTTGAGCATTTATTCTCTATAACAGCATTTTAGGACTGGGCTAGCTGGGGATTTTTTTTAATGTATATTCTATGTATGTGTGCTTGTTCTTCCAGCATACTTTGATGTCTGCATTACAGCAACTGACAGGGTATATTGAAAACATAAATTGATGGCAGATAAAACCACTTGTCCTACATAATCTTCCAATCTCCTGCCCACTGCAAAAAAAACCCAGTTTCCATTAGCTTCTAGAAGAAAGTATCAATCTTTTAGTTTAAAATCTGGTCTTGAAGCAAGATACACGAGAAGATAAACCTACCACAAGCTTCATTGTTCCCTGTGGTGCTTTATTAGGTGATATGTTGTGATTTTCTCCACTTTCATTGCTATCACACTGTACCAAAACCTGTGCTATTATTCCGTATAAAAGATTTGTTTCCGTCCTGTTAGGGGTGCAATGAAGCATTTACATGTGTGTAACAAGACTGCAAAATTGTTTTCTAAATTGTTTCAAATACCATATAACAGACTTGATTTTCCAAACTGAACAATAAAATCAATATATGGGACGTTTCTCCCCAGGTCAGCAATCTGTTTTAATGTTATTTTTTTTAAATGCCATTCCCAAAGCTCAAGATGTTGTTAGCACATACAGTATGATGGTCAGTATTATTAGCAATGAGTAGAAACATCTAGCTTGAGTCCCAAATGTACTGAGTTTGCTATTCCTACATCCAAGAATCACAGAGCCCAAATCAAAGCTGTGTAAGGTAGGGCTGTCAGAAAAGGAATTACAGATGGAGAAGAATGTATTTTCATGCAATTTGGCCTTTAAAGATCATAGCGGAGTGTGCCTAGCCTATTAAGATGAATATTAATCTGGTGAGCCAATAAAAATAAATTAATGTCTCTCTATCATGTGAGCTATTTCCCTTGTTCCAAATGGTCTCTGCTGTGTCCATTCATTCATTATAAGGAAAACACCCACATATTACCAGTAATTTTTTTTAATTTACGGAACTGCAACTAAACCTGTATTGTAGAGTAAGGTACAAGTATGGGACTGGTTATCCAGAGTGCTCAGGACCTGGGTTTTTCTGCATAACAGATCTTTCCTTAATTTGGATCTTTGTACCTTATGTCTACTAGAAAATCAAGTAAACATTAAACAAACCCAATGGGATTGTTTTACTTCCAAAAAGGATTCATTATATTTTAGTTCATATCAAGCACAAGGTACTGTTTTGTTATTACAGAAAAAAAGGAAATAATTTTTATAACTTAGAATTATTTGAATAAAATATCTATGTGACATGGCCTTCCCATAATTCAGAGCTGTCTGCATAATGGATCACATACCTGTATATAAAAAGATTTTAGAAACTGTGCGGCTCCTGACCGATGTACCAGTTAATATCTATTGACCTTTGCTAAATGTATTACAATTTTTGTTAGCACAAAAGTTGCACATTTCTTGTTTAAATCTTTGATCTGTTTAAGACTTAATAGTACCATGACATTGGCTAATCAGAGTCCCAGTTGTACACACTGATTGGAGACGTCATAATGCTTTGATTGTCGTTATGGAAATATGATTTAATTCATTGTTTGGAATTTGTGTACTGTATGAATCCTGCTGATTGGAACAGCAACTACTAAAATCTGTTTACACACAAGTTTTCAGGCAGAAAAGACCAAAACAAATATTTGCAGTTAATTGCAGTTCTTTGCCTTTAATGGTGATTGCACTAATCCCTCTGAAATAAGACTTGATGCTTCTATAATACTTAATGAGTGATTTGTCACAGCCGTGCACAATTAAAGCCTCTGAATCTCAGTTTGAAGTTTTGTATGTATATATATTTTTTTGTAATTCATCCTTGAAAGTTCAGTGGAATTTATTTGCATCTAATAAGCTGTCAGACACATGGACGTGCATTTTGCATGGCGTGTTTCAAAGAAGGAGAAATTGTATTGCTCTGCTTTATGAAAAATGGTTACATTTTATTTTTTTTGGTGTTTAGAATGTACCTCAGCTACAGAAAAGAGATGCACAGGTTTAAAAAAATCACACAATAAATTTTAAATTCAATTAAGATACCCTGATTGCCTCCTAGAAATTCTTATTATAGTTGCACAATTTCAGCCCTTTCAAATCACTGAACAGCAGGGAGGTTTTTTAGTGCTTTTTATAACTCATTGGACACACATCCAACTGCAATTGAAGTTAGTTCATAAGATTCCTGCTTTAATGAGCAGCAATATTTAATTCTCTCATAAGTTATGTCTATAGGATTAGGCAGAAAGGCCATTGGTTTTATGACACAAATCTTAGATCTGCCCCATGGCATTAAATTGATTTCCTCATAGTATAACCTTCTACATCCTGAGCAATGTAGAAACAATTGTCATGATGTGAATAATTCTATCGGGCATGATTACTTAGAGAAATTTGCCCTGCTGCCATTTGCACGACTGATGTCCCAGCTTACTGCAAATTCTCTATTTTTGCTCCTATATTTTGCTAAGAACTGGCAGGGCTTGTAATTGGCTACCTAGCTAGTTGCCATTCAGAGGAAGCCACTCTGGTTAAGTATAAACAAAGGAGGCATTAGTCATCAGTAATATATTTCAGAGACACCAGCAAAGGGAAGACACAAAAAAGGCTTAGTTCTGCTAATCAAGTGTTCCTCAAAGGATGGTAAGTAAGGAAGTATGGAACTGTAGAAGTGACTTTACCTTTATAACTTATAATTACCATACTGGCCCATGACACAGAGTTTGTACTATGAGTGAGATGTTACAAGAAACACTTTGCATCACTTCTCTCTGCATCTACCAACACAACTGGATTTCTATGCGGGTATGAGATCTGGAAACCTAATATCCAAAAAGCTCAGAATTGCCATCTCCTATAGAGTTTATTTTAAGCAAATAATTATGTTTTTCTTTTTTCTCTACAATAATAAAACAGTAGATTGCACTTGATACAAATCTTCAAAAATCCATACTGGTGGAAAAATAATTCTATTGGGTTTATTTAACTGAGTTCCTGTAAGTCCTGCTCCTGCCCTGCCAATGTTCCCTCTGATGTGACATTTTGACCTTGGCCTGTTACTGAATTTGCATTTGTCTGCCACCTTCCCTTGACTTTTGGCCTGTTTATATGCTATTTGATCCTTTGCTTCCTGCCAGACCTGACCTGAACCTGGACTTGCTTTTCTGTTTTCTGTGTAATGCGTTTTTTATGTGTTATTAAATTGTGTTATTTAATCTCAGTTATCTTCAGTGGTTATTCAGCAAGTGGCTCCTTAGAAACAGTACAACCAGCCTTTTCTAAGAGTTGCCGTGACTTTTATCAGATTTAAGGTTTGGTCATCATCCAAATTACAGAACTATCCCATATGTAGAAACCCCCAGGTCCGAACCTTTCCAGATAATAAATCTTATACCAGTACTATAATATAATATAAAATATCTTTTTTTTAATTTTACAAGCAAGATTTAAATTTCACTAAGTAGATCCACTTTCATTTAATTGCATGTTTTACTGTAAATCTGCTATGCTATGCTTTTGATCCTGCTAAGCTTATGTATCTTATTCCCTCTATTAATTCTAAAATTGTGTTAATGGCTCAAAATTCGGAAGTAAACCTTACAATGGCTACCCAAAAGAATCCACAATCAAATTGGATGTCAGGATCCCATTGAGGTCAAAATGCTTTGCTATAAACAGAATATCAGAAATAAAGCACAACAAATCAACTGTTTTGTTTTGTTTTTTTGTTTTTTTTTAAAGAAAGGACACCATTTGATTACAAAAAGTATAAATTTTTCAAAATTTTTAGGGCATGTCCTGACCAACCTAATTATAGTCAGCTATACCTAGATACAGCCACAAAACCAGAACTTACTGTTCTAGCTATAGGGGAACTATTCTTAGGTTTACCTTTTATTTTTTTTGTAGAAGTCTAATTAGAGAAAAAAGGGAGTATAAATGATTGCATATTCAGCTATGGGTTCTGCAGCTTTGGATATTGTAGTACATGTAAGTGAAGATATTGTATTACTGATATAAAACATTTACTAAAGATAGCAATTAAAACCATCTTCAATTGTACCTTTTCAAACAAGTGCATTATTTTAATAATTAAATACAGCGTCTGGTGCCAATGAATCAAAAGCAAAGAGTCATAATTAAATAGCCTTCCAATAAACCACATTCTCATTTAGTTTGCAGGCTTTACAGAAACACTCACAGTTATTATTGATATCAATTACCTATAAAGTGCCATCAAATTGTGCTGTGTCGTATAACTAGGGAATGATAAACCAGAATAAACATGGACTCAAGGCAACTACAAATAAGAAAGTCATTTTTGCACATCAACACATTCCTGTAGCAGGGGGCCATGTTTGAAGTAAGATGATTTTAAAAAGGAGTCAATTGCTCTGTAAATATTATTAGCAGCCAAATGTGGTTTAGATACCCAAGACCTGGGGCAGAAAATATAGTGCATATGTCATTCAGACTCACCTTGTTTTTTCTCATACGTATATATGATCTACTAAGCTCTCCTTTTTATTCCAAATTTGCTTTGCCTTTCTTTTGCTACATCAGCTTTTTTCTTTTTCTTATTGTTTAATGTCATCATATTTTAATTCATTCCACTTCCAATACTGTTATCTCATTCTCTATTGTTTTCCTTCCATATGTCTTCTTAACCCCATCTCTACCACTTACCTTCTGCCCCCTCTTCTACCAAATTCCCTTCTGCTTTTCTTTCTTACCGACCTTCTTTTAGCTGTCTCTTTTTCATTCTAATCTTTCTATCTCTTTCTTCATGTCACACACTTCGTACTCTCATGTTCTCTCACAAATATGAAATGGCTCCCACACCACTGGCTTGTTCTTGAGTACAGTTAAATAGTTGCTTGAGTACAGATGACAATACATGACTTAATGATATGAGAATGATATGGAAGCATGCTTTACTGTTATAAAGTTTTCCCGTGCTCTTCTCTTAATGTGGTCTTCTTCTGGACCTCTGACCTGTGTATACCAGGAAGACAATCCCATGCATTCATCTCCCATTACAGCTCTCCTGGACTCTTTCCTGTGTGCTCAATGTTATTTAGTGCTGATTCCATGATGCCGGTGACATATGGAGCTCACCTTGACAGGATGTTATAACCTAACTCATGCTCCTATCAATCTAGGTGCACAAAAGTGCCATATACTGCAGTTGATATGTTTATGTATCTAATCTAATACCTTAATGTATCTCTATATTATTTTTTCATTAAATAGGCCCCTCTCAACTCTAATTTACTGAATAAAGGTACAGTATGTAGCATGCAGGGAAAAGGAACATTACCAGGATAGAGGTGTGGAGGGATGGAAGAATGGATCAGAACATGGTCTCAGTAATCTAGGGGCATGGCTAACATTGTTCATAATATTCCATTGTTATTAGCTATGACATGATTTGTTAGTCCTGATATGTGGCTGCTTCAGTTTGTACTTTTATATGTTTTATACTTTGATTCAATTTCCAAGGGGCACATTTACTAAGGGTCCAAGAGAATTTTCGAATAAAATTTGAATATTTACATTTTGGGCTACTTCGACTATTGAATAGCCCAAAATTCGATTTGAATTGAAAAAATTAAAATTGCGAAGTACTTTCTCTTTAAAATCCTCCAAATTTGACACTTTACCACCTTAAATCTGCTGAATAGCCTATGGGAGACTTCATAGAACCTGTCCTGAAAATGTTTTAAGTCCTAGGAATTTGAAGGATTTTGCAGAAAATCCTTTGTATCATTCCATTCAAACGATGCATTCGATCGAATTAGGTCCACTTTCAATCACAAAAGCCCTTTAAAAAAACTTTGATGGCCGAATTTTGAAGATGTTTTCCGCCCTTAAAATTTGATTTTTTTTATTCGAATTTTCACTTCGACCCTTTATAAATGTGCCCCATACTGTACACATGTAGGGGCAGTGTTTTAAATGGCTTTGTCAATCGAAAAATTACCTGTTTCGTTTGAATAGGTTCATTTGAGAAAAATCCTTAGAATTCTTGGAACTTCAGGACAGGTTCTATGAGGTTCCACATAGGCTAAAATGTCAAATATTCAAATTTTTTCAATTGGAATCGAATTTTGAACTATTCGATAGTCAAAGCAGCCCAAAATTACTTCGAAATTCGAATTTTTTTATTTCGAATTTTATTCGAATATTCACTTCGACCTTTAGTAAATGTGCCCTAAAAATATTAATACATTAAACCCCATTGTTAGGTTTCTCCTTATATCAGCTGTTTAAAATGTGACATATGATCATGAATAAAGTATAGTTTGCTATTCCAGTGGATGGGAACCTAGATATTTAGCAAAGCTATAGCGTATAGGTTTCATGTTTTTTTGCAGTAATTTTTAATATGTTCTAGTATCCTCTACAGATGAAACTGACCATATCTAACATGCAAACATATTCCAGGAGAAATATAAGCAATAAGTACTCTATTGAGGACTCTCTGGGAAAGAAGCAGCACTTTATTTTTTTAATGCATTAAGAAATATACTGACAATGAAGACTTTAACAAGACATCATTTATTACATTGCTTTATTATATTATTTGAATTATGAATCGAGAGAAAACACAAACCATATAATTTATCAGATTATTGGGCTAAACCCAGTGCAAACCACAATATCTTCAAATTGGGATAGGGACAGGGACATCTCCCATTGACTTATACATGACCTTGACAGGTCTGAACTTCTGCTCAGTTTCTGCAGCATCGGGTTATAATAAAACCCCAAAAAAGATGGTTTTCTTTTAAAGAAAAATTTGAGTTTTTACCCCAAGAAGTCCGACCAAAAAAATGTTGATCTTTGATTGATTAAGTTATGCACGTCTTGAGTCTCACATATATTGTGTGCAATGACAAGCCTGCATTGGCCCATGCAGTTATCTAAAAGAGTAGTTGTTTAGTTCAACAGATAAGTGGATGTTCTACCAGTGTCAAGAAAGGCCAACTAGTTGCAAATATTTGCGCCTATCACCCACAGTTAGGTGACTGAGGAGTGTTTAATGATTGCAGGGTGGAACAAAATGCAAATACATTTAGTCCAAAAACCCACTAGCTGAAGACTGAGAGTTATGATAATTACTTGCTGGATTATCTATTCCATGAGCTGCCTTTCTCTGAATTTTATATTTAATGATGAGCGAATCTGCTTTATTTTGTTTTGCCAAAAAATTCATGAAAAATTTGAGTAACGCATTGAAGTCAATAGACTTGTTTTTTAACTACTTTTTTACAATGCCTAGAGCTGATTGCATTGGAACTTCATTTGATATTGTAGCCAGATTAAAGGGATTCTCAGAAAAACCATGTAGGAAGTAGCAAGTGATATTATTAAGTGAAAATATTAAGTAGCTGATTTGGTCAAGGAGTGCACAAGGCCTAACTGGGTACATATTGAAGTGTCTTTATTTATTTGTACCTCAGGTACATCTCAAGTCACTTTGCCTGGTCATTACTTTCAGAAAGAGCCAGTGCTGCACTATCCTGCTTTCTCACAGGCTATTGATTCTTCTAATCAATGTAACTGAAGGTGTCGCAGTGGGACATTACTTTTGAGTGTTGCTCTTAGATCTACCAGGGAGTTGTGTTAGGGAGTTTCTCTCTTCCCATTGTTCTGCTAATGGGCTGCTGGGGGGGGGAGGCGGGGTGATATCACTCCAATTTGCAGTACAGAAGTAAAGAGGGACTGAAGTTTATCAGAGAACAAGTCACATGGCTGGGGGTTCCTGTGCAACTGAAAATATGTCAAGCCCCATGTAAGATTTTAAAAATTAAATATAAAAAAAGAATTCATTGTAGAAGTCTGCTGTAACAGCACTATTAACTGACGCATTTTGAAAAAAAACATGACAGTATTCCTTTAATGAATCCCCTGGCTCGTCTAGTTTTACCATCCAGTGTTCTGCAGAAATTGGTTTCCTTTTAACACCTTGCATTTTTTCATTGGACTATAAATCTGACTCTTGTCAGCTATTAATGCACTGACATACACAATCAGTTATGAACTTTGACTAAAATGTGCCTGTTTGTCATACTTAATTTTAAATTTTTTTTAATTAGCACTTTGATCCAAGAAAAAAGTTCACCTTTAACCTGCCAACCTTATACAGTACATTTGAAAAACAAATTTATTAGCATTTTATAGATCTAAGGTAGAATGCAAGTGGGCATGCCATAATAAGCATGTGCACAAGGGAAGTATATACTTTCTTTCAATGTGAGGTCAATGAACTGGGCATGTGCCAAACAAGCCTTTCCCCAATAGTTTTAATTGGGTAAAATCTAGGCTTTTTTTATATTCCTTGAGCTAAACAGGGCAAAAAGTGAAATTGAAGCTACTACATGTTTGTTCCATTTGAGGTATATAATTCAATTAACAATAAATAACCCCTCCCTTTGCCATTTTTTGTGGCTTTTGTAATTTAAGATAAAGAGGAGTACATTGTGTGGGGGATAATCCTGTACACTGAGAATCAAATTATCTACTTCAGAAAGACCAAACATGGAGCAGTTTCAGTTTCTCTGTTTGCCCTAATTGGCTCAAGAAATAAAATCCTTACTTTTTTGCCTATAAACGGCATGTTCAGCACAATTCATTGCACCCAATAAAATCTACACAACAAATCTACACAACAAATATCCTCCAAATACTAGTCCAACATTTATTTTTTTGTTATAAGAATGCCGAACGAGTGTATTTTATAAAACATTTAAACAATTCTAATCCTAATCTATTTCTGAGACATAGTTTTCTAATTAAGATGACGTATGTATTTTATTAAATGTTCAAGACTCAGAAGTGTGTCTAATGGCAAAAAAAAAGCATATAAATAATCTAAACTTTCTAATCAGCTCTTTTCAAAAGCAAGTATTTTAAAAATGTTTAAAAAAATTATCTTCTTCAGTGCTGTAAATCTCAGTGAATAAATTAACAATTTTTATTGATCTCTTTTCCCTATGGCTGTTTAACCAGAGAAACGAAAATCTATGACTGCCTATTCTGTGATTTTAAAGACCTTATGGTTACACATTAATTTCTATGCCTGCGTCTTTATTTTTCACTTAGCTGTTTGTTCATTTATATGTTTGTATTATCTTGCTGACATTGTCTATCTGATTTCTAAGTGGTGTGGCATTTTCAAGTGAGTGATTCAAATAAACAGATGTTACAACTCAACAGGAGATGCAATAAGTCTGTGTGGGTTATAAATTGAGGGGATGGTAATTTATCTTTTAAGATTCTTATTTCCTTTGTTAGAGTACTGACCAACTGCAAGACTGAAAGTAGAAATACGTTTAACACATTCATGATGAGTATATCACTCTTCTCTGCAAGCAACAGCAGTTGGCAAACTCTGCCAACCAAAGTGAACATATTGTTTTAGAAAGACCTAAATTTTGCATAAATCATTTTGAAGCTAAATTTCAAATTGATCTATGAAGCTATTCAAATGGATTCACACTGTGACTGAGTGATTTGTACCTCATTAGCTAGAAGAACAGGTTTTGCTATATTTCATAATGTCTGTTCGTATAATGCAAAAATGGTCTTGTTCCTTCTCATCTTAGAAATTAAATTGGGCAGAGCTACAGGGGCTCCAGTAGTTGTAAGTGTAGTAAAGACCCCTGTATATTAAAAAAAACTGAAAGGGATTGGAAAACATATTCACACTCTGTATACTGATCCCAGAATGCTGCAGGTACTCAGCATTTTTCAGTTTTCAGTTTTAGTTGCCCTATATGGTTTAAAGGTAATAGCATTCTTAAAGAGGCAAAGGTGTTCAAGGTTTCTGGCATGTTAAATATGTTATGTTGAAAAAAGGTGAATTGCACAAAGTTACCTATAGCAACCAAACAACAAATTGCATTTATTTGAAGTACATCTGTCTGCCTGCCATGGATAACCAGAACTGAGCAAAACCATGCAAAATTTTTGGGGCTAATTTATCAACGGTGGACATATTTGCACTTGGGCCGTAACCCATATCAACCAATCAGTGATAAGGGTAAGGCCAGATGGGAAGATTCGAGGAGATTTGTCGCCTGGCGCCTTACCCCTCGAGAGTGCTGTCACCTTTATTTTTGGTTATTGTTACTGTACAAAGCTTATGGTGACATTCTATACTTTCTATCCAAACGTTGCACTGTAGCTATAGCATTAGATTTGGTAACAAATGTTATTAAAACAGGTAGATTACGTCAAATCAAAAACTGAAGGGTCTCAATAAGTATGTGAAAAATTTCTAAAATGTGTATTAGCTCTGGTGTGCCTTCAATCAGTGGTTCACTGATTGATGTATTCATATTTTGGAGTTTGTTTTGCAGTAATATTTGGTATATTCTTTCATAACATTTGTATTCAATGCTATACGCTATTGTCATAATTTCAGTGCTAGGGATTTGTGCACATATATAAAGGTTTAATTCATATAATTATGTTTTTTATTATAATAGTGCCCTTAGTAGTTAGAAGAAGGCAAATGCACCAGTAATGGAATGTACAGTTGATTACAGTATGTTTAAAGAAAGAAGACAGCTCATAACTTGAATGCCACATGCTGCAAGTAATCCAGTACTATGGAATCTGACTCATGTACTTTAAAGGTCAGTCGTTTTAATTTCTTCTGCTCATAGTGTGATGAAAGGCACCCAGAAAATATAGAAAACAGATTTCCATTAATGTTTTATTTATAGAACTACCTGGTTTCACAAATGTTTCAATCTAGTTCCACCTGTGCTTAATGTAGTTTTTGCTTGAGACTCCATTAGTAGTCATACTGTATAGCACTCAAACAGGTACAGACAAAAAACAAATAACAGAACATGTAATTACCATAGTTAAACTATAAAAGAGCAGTGCCTAAAACAATAACTATTGCTATAGATATATGTGAGTGTACATGTTTATGAACTTTCAAAATTACCTGGGCTTAGTTTGCATCATACCAGTTAGACTTTTAAAATTTAGTTCAGTACTTAAAGCTTCTACATGATGGCTGTCCCTTAGGCCCTCTATGCAAGTTACCAAAGGATACTAGCAACCCGTGAATTCCTATTGCTCCTGGATTGCCACCAGCATAGAGGTGGAGCAAAGTACTCTCTGTACTAGCAAATTAAAGCATTAATTTGATCCTGTAAAAAAATGGATCCCATTTACCATTAAATATCTAGGCTTCAGATTCCCTTTTATGTTCTCTTATTTATGCAGAGCATTACATATTATTAATGCACTATATTATTAATGCACTATAGAGAAGCTGTTTGCAAACAGTGTAATAGGTTTTTTTTCTCCTTTCTTCTTTTCCATTTGATTCACACATTTCCCTGCTCACTCTTACTCTCTCTCTCTCTTTCATTTATTTAATATTTTAAGAGCATCAGAAGCTATGGGGAAATAAATGTACACAGCAGCAACAACCAGAAGCAGATGTACTGCAGCAGCATATACCAGTAGTGCCTCCATTATTAATTTAAAGTGCTGAGGGTTACATTTCTTTTATCCTTTAAAAGTGAAGCAATGCTCTTGTGATTATTAATCAGGAGCCTCTGACACAAAACATCTATATAGCAGTGAGGTTACTTCAGTACAGCCTAATATGCCGAGGAATCACACTTTTATTTCTTGTTCTGTTTATTTGCTGTTAGTTCCTAGACATTCTGTAAGTTTACGTATGCAAAGGTGACGGCAGCACAAAGTTGTTTAAATGAAAACTATATCCCCCGTACAATATAGGTTTGTATAAAAAGACATTGCATAAAACAGCTCATATGTAAAGCTCTGCTTCATGTAAATAAACCATTTTCATAATAATATATTTTTAGCGTTATGTGCCATTGGGTAATCATAAATAGCAAACTGCCATTTTAAAAATTAAGGGCCACCCTTAATTGTTGTAGGATTGTTGTAGGATTCATGGTGTACACAAACAAACCAAGCAAACCATAGATGTTCGGTCACATGAGCCAGTTAGCAGACAGAGTTTTGTCTTTTGCTGCCACACTTCTTTGTTTTACAGTTAGAGCTCTAGTTTTTCTGGTCAGGTGATCTCTGAGGCAGCACAGAGACCATGATGAAAAGGTAAAAGATGCAAAAGGACTATATTTACTGATATCTATACTGCAGTTTGGTAAGATTCTTTAATATAACACTTAATTTGATATAAACTATCTTTTGATTTAGTATTAATTTTGTGGGTATAGTTTTTTTTTAAGTCTGGATAAGGAATGGCCAAGTTGTGGGGTAAGTTCACAAGTTGGCTCTATGTAGGATTCCAGATTTTAGTATATCAAATGGGGGATGCATGGGTGGGAGGAGAAATATGCAGGGCACCTCAATGTGAAGGATTCGAAATTCGATCGAATTTTCAAAAAGTTTTTTGGGTACTTCGACCATCAAATTTCTAAAAATTTGATCGATTCGAATGATTCGAATAAAAATCTATTCGATCATCCGATGGTACTTGCCCTTTAAAAAAAAATTTGATTGCCTACTTCGCCACATTAAACCTACCGAATTGCTGTTAAACCCTATGGGAAGCTCCATAAATTTATGTTTTTTAGATCGAATAAAAAAAAATTTTGATAAAAAAAATTCACATGGATAAAATAATTAAAATTAACCTCCATGAAACTGAGGTTAAAACAGCAGTTTTTTTTAACCATACTAGATAAAGCAAATGAATGCAATTGCTGTAAGATTCATTCTTTGCCTTATGGAATACTGACCAGTACCACTGCAATTCTAAAAATGCTCTAGATTTTATTCATTTCCTTTCCATAATGTTATAACAACATGAATGCCCATAGGTGATCTAGCAATAACAGAGAAGCAAATACAAACAGAAACGTACCTAGTAATCCATAACAGCACAGTTCACATGCTGTAAATTAATCCCCTCCTCTATTTCTTTGCCAAAATGCCCCTTCCCAATGAATGTTAGATGGTGGGAGACAAATGAAACTCAGACATTAGGAAAACCAACCAAGTGTGCAATTATAGTAATAAACCATGTCAGATTGTATGTGTTTGCTTATTATACACTGTGTTATACACTCTGCAGCCAAGAAGATAAAATGCTATTGCCCAATGTTAAATGCAAACAGCTGGCAGCACTGCAAACTTCATTTGATTTTTGATATGCCTTATATGTTGCAATTTGTACCATATTATAGTCTGTCTTCTGCTCTACAGAAAGAGCCTACTGACTGAGCTGCAATGCAATCATAAACATCAATGTATAAAGAGGTGCAATACACCACAGATGAAGTAATCTTTATAAATGTTGCTGCAACCACTACTTAACAAAACAGTATTTCATGATATCAATAACAAAAAGTGAAGTTAAAATAATTGCTAATGATAATTAGCATAGTATTTTCCATGCTCTACTGTCTCAAATATGTTCACTCTCTGATTTACCCAATTTTGTTTGCATGCATGCAGGTACTCTACAGACTGTGGAAAAATATATGTGCTTCATCTCTGGGAAGAAAAGGAATAGAGAAGAGAAAACATGTACAGTACATGGAACTTCTAGGTGAGGCAGGGGCACAGTAATACCATAATTGTAGTTAAACAGCCCATTTTATCACCCAAAATTAGAAGGCAAATATAGACCCAGGTAAGTATGGACACAAGTTTGCTACAGGTCTATTCACTCGTCACCCAGTCAGAAAGTGGCCTTTACTCATCACATGTTCAAAAGCAAACCTCTTCGTAGTTGCTATTGGTTACTACAACTGGGCAGACTTTGTGCCTTTTATTACATACAGTATGGGGGAATATGTGAGATTATACAAATTAATGCTACGGCATCCTTGTGGTAAGATATTAATTCTAGTTCATGCATTTACTGTAGACTGCTCATGTATTTATAAAGCGCTAACAGTGATGTATGTGTGTATACTTTGTAAATATATGGGTGTATACTTTGAACATACAGATTACATAAAATACTATTGTACAACAGATAAAAGCGGTAAAGAGAGCTGTGCTCAAAGTAAGAGTATGAAAACCGCTCAAGCTCACCACGCTTCCCTTGTTAAGGGTCCAGGTGCTCAGTCCATCAGCGTCCCCACTGCAGTACACGAAAAAATCCCCAAAAATGACGGCACATCTGGATCCTATTTTATTAAAACTGCTGCATGTACACCTAAAGCGTTTCGGGAGAGTATCCCTTAATCATGCAGCAGTTTTAATAAAATAGGATCCAGATGTGCCGTCATTTTTGGGGATTTTTTCGTGTGCTCAAAGTAGTTTACTATTAATAATCTATTAATAATCTAAATTGCTGTTATGAATTATACCCCTTTGAAAGCAAAGTAATAGGAAGGCAACATCAATGATATCCCATTTTTTATTTTTCAAGTATACCTGCAATTCATGGTTGGTTTTATGCACTGACACAGTGAGGGTCATTTATCCACACTGGGCAAACTGGTCCACAGCAGTAACCCATGGCAGCCAGTCAGAATGCTGCATTCATTGTTCTACCTGGAGCTGGCTTTAAAAAGCTAATCACCAATTCGTTGTTATGGGTAACTGCCTATGGGCAAATTTGCCCAGTGTTGATAAATGAGTCCCAATGGGTGTAAAAACTAGGTTGCAAAAAAAACACAACATAGGGGAGTCAAAGAAACCATACTTTATTTATCAAGGGTCAAATTGAATATTAAAATTTTGAAATTCATGTTTTTTGTGTGAAATTTTACTAGGGAATAGTTAAAATTCAATTCGAGTTTTTAAAAAACAAAATTAAATTTGATTTTCTAACTTTGTCATGTACTGGCTCTTTTAGAATTTGAATTTGACTATTTGCCAATGTAAAACCTGCCGAATTTCTGTTTTAGCCAATGGAGGGCGTCCTGGCATTAATTTGGTGTTGTTTGTGGCCTTCCTTAAAATCAATTTTTTTATCTGAAAAAAAAACCTGAATCTAATTCGATTAGAATTTTATTCAAGTTTGCCGGGTCGATCCGATTCACCCAAGTTTGAAAAATTAGAATGTTTTAATAAATTGTAGTTGGTCAAATTGTGGTCGAATTTGGAGTTCATGGAAGTTTATGGGAGTTTAAAAAAACTCCCATGAACTGTAAATTCGACCTTTGATAAATCTACCCCATAATGTAGTTCTGGAGAGCTGTAAGGAGAAATAAGAAATTGCCTCACAATAATTCAACACTGCTTCTGTGACTCAATTTTAAAATCAGCCTAGTAAATGATAAAGAACTGTATTCCAACTGTATCATGCATATAGAAAGGGGAGTGAAGCGTTACCAGTGATGTTGCCCAGAGCAGCCACTCAGCAATTAGATTTCAACAGTTAGAAAACAAAAGCAAAGATATGATTGGTTGCTATGAGTAACATCACCAGTTATATTTCATTCCACTTTTTACACAGAATGATAAAAAGACTCTTAAGAGTTACTGTTAGATATATGCTTTAATGATTTTGCCAGTTATTTTGCTGCATTTTGTCTGTGCTGGAGTCATTTGAGATAGCTCTAACACATCTTCTAGGAAAGGAAGCCCCCATTAATAGATATATTAGACCTTCCTGTCTATCAAAATTGGATTCCGATTTCTGTATGAAGACTATTGCTGAGAGGGGAATAGTGTACAGAAGGTAGTTGAGAAAATTGATTCATTTGGTACAACATTTTTGTTTGACCCTATTTAGAAATATTCTTATTTCCATGAGATGAAGATTATAATGATTTATCATTTACACAATAGTTCCCCTCTAATGTGATAGGGTTAAATTGGATGAACACTTTAGCAGATAAGCAAGTAGACATACTGATACTGTCACTTTCAGATATTGGCCTGTGCCTAGTCAATTGAAATATAACATTTTTAGGTGTACTTGACTGCCACATTTGCATTCTCTGGGAAAGAAAAACAAGCTGAATACAAATTCAGGTGAAGACCAAAAAGAAAACCAAGCTGTAATGAGAGCGTGTTGTTTTCCCTGTGTAATATAGACAAACAAAGCAAAACACGGTTGAAAGGGTAGGCCTTGTGTATCAACCTGTGTGTCTGCACTTTATATAATTACATACATAAAAAATGCTACTTCAATTGTGACTGGTGTAGATGCTATTTTCCATTCACACAAGGAAAAATGGCAGAAATGATAAGAGAAATGGTACGCTGTGACAGACTGATGTCCATTTATAAATGTAGTCACACCCCTTTACACTGCTTTTTTAACCCTTTACACTGCTATTTTATTAGTAAACCCTTCTAGCTACATTTACCATCCTTCCTAATTTTGCCAAGCCAACACTTGCTGACAGCACTGGCCTGTGATACAGATGAATTGCTGCAAGATTCAAATTGAAATCAATTTCTAATGTTACAGCATGCCCAGACTCAGTGTATTGCTTGCATGTGCACTACTTTTTCCCTAAAATCTTTCATTTCATCCTTAGTTTATGTTCTATAGTGCTTCATACACTCGCACTTTTACAAAAAAGAATTAACACTGACAGACAAGAATGAAATCATGTTTTGTTTATCAGATACTAAACAGCTGCTCAAGGTACTGCGGGCAGATGTGCCGAAATGATATTCAACATTATGCTCAATTTCAGCTTCTACAAAAAAGACATAATCAAAGATCACTCTTCTTTATTTGATGATTTAGTTAAAGAAATGTCCTGATAACTTGATAATTCTTACAATCAACATTTTCCTACAATACAAAACTGTTTACTTTTACAAAATGGCTGAATGGTCACATAACGTTTTGCCTAGATGCCTCTTGTTTATACAAATCATCATTGGCTACTGCATTTGGGAATATCTGCTGTTTTAGTTGTTAAAAGAATAGCAACAATCTGCCCCATGTTAAGTGAGAGTCATTTTGTTGCAAGTGATAGCCCAAAGAAGTTCAATAAAAAGGAGGGCTATGAACATTATCATATGGAAATAAGGCAAAACCTTAGAATAGCTTAAATAGTTCTAGGGGGGGGGGTTGGAACATGCTTAAAGAGGTTGTTCACCTTTAAAGTGGACCCGTCACCCTAAAAAAATAGAAAAAATCGTATGTTATCACATTAGTCAAGCAAAATAAACATTAATTACACTATATAAATTAATTTAATCTTGTTTTCTTCAGTCTGGGAATTCATAATTATAGCAAGCAGGCAGGAGCCATTTTGTGGACATTGTTATTAAGACAAGCCTCGTATCATCTCAGAATCTTGTTTGTGCACCAGAATGAGGGACCCGATGTCTATCCCCATGTCCTGGCTACACAATTAAATGGTTAAGAGAACTGGGGGAATGTGTGGGGAGCAGTGACATCTAGGAAGTGCTGAATGGAAAGTGAAAGTAATTATCTGCCCCGCCTCTATGCCTAAGGCTTAGAGGAGTGGCAGACAATATTTGATTGACAGCTGAGATTTTTAAATGAGCTTAAAACAGCTGTGAATGCTTTAATAAAAATTTGAAATTGGATTTCATGTTTAATTTGAAAAGGACTTTTATTATACAGATTTTTGTGTCTGGGTGACAGGTCCACTTTAAGTTAACTTTTAGTATGTTATAGAATGTCCAATTCTAAGCAACTTTGGTATTCATTTTTATAGTTTTTGCATTATTTGCCTTCTTCTTCTGACTCTTTCCAGCTTTTAAGTGGGGGGGTCACTGACCCCATCTAAAGAACAAATGCTTTGTAAGGCTACAAATGTTTTTATTACTCCTCTTTCTTTTCGGGCCACTCCTATTCATATTCCAGTCTCTTTTTCAAATCAGTGCGTAATTGCAAGGGGAATTTGGACCCTTGAAACCAGATTGCTGAAATGTCAAACTGGAGAGCTGCTGAATAAAAAGCTAAATAACTGAAAAACCACAAATAATACAAATGAAAAACCAACTGCAAATTGTCTCAGCATGTCACCCTCTACATCATGCTAAAAGTTAATTCAAAGGTGAACAACCCCGTTAATGTTAAATTAAAATACAGTAATGCACAGTTAAATTATGCCAAAATCTGATGTGCAGCTAAACTATAACAGTGCAGCTAATAGTGCAGCTAAACTATAGCAGTATAAAATTCTTTCAGCACTATGTTCATGGATGCTGTTACCTACATATAATCTGGCTCCATCCCATGTAAAGCCACAAGCTATTGCAGGCAGTTTGAAGGAAGAAAGCCAACTGTATATGACAGCTCCTCTTTCTTAGAACTTGAAGCAGGTGCAGGTAGTCTGCATAAGGGGAAATGTCATAGAAATGTAAGTGATTGCATCTTTGTTTAAAAATTGTGTCTGTTATAAAAAGAAAATTGTAAGTATGGTTTAGTTGTCCTTTAGGGTTATGGAAATGCTACTTATAATGCTATAAATTGCAAAAGCAATCTTTATAAAGCACATTTCCTTGTACAAGTATGTGACCCGTTATATGAAAAC
Organism: Xenopus borealis; assembly: GCA_024363595.1. Lineage (NCBI taxonomy): Eukaryota > Metazoa > Chordata > Amphibia > Anura > Pipidae > Xenopus > Xenopus borealis. The sequence goes on from CM044437.1 coordinate 53,988,491, forward strand.
CCATTATCCAGAAAGCTCTGTATTATGGAAAGATATACTATATTTTATCCAAATAATCCAATTTTTTTTCAAATGATTTACATTTTCTCTGTAATAATAACACAATACATTGTACTTGATCCAAATTGACATATAATGAATCCTTATTTTTTTTTTTTAAATAGCCTATTAAGTTTAAAATTTAGATTTTATCCAAAAGAAAAAAAAATCCAAATTAAAGAAAGATCTATTTTCAGATAACCTCAGGTCCTCAGCATTCTGGATAACAGTTCCCATATTTGTACTACTAATCATGAATTGATTAGTGTAGATTGTTTATACTGTATCCCTACACACAGCTTTCAAAGTCATATAGCATTCATAAAGCATTGGTGGGCTGGAAAACCTCTCCCATATAAAAGCACTATGCAGCAGAGAGGGAAATGTTTTTAAAATGTAATTAGGCAAGAATGTACCAACTTATGGACCAGAAGTAAATAAAAAAAGACACATTTTTAACAGGATCTTGATATAAGACAGAGCTAGCATAATTGTATGACTGCTTGTCAAGCAAGACCACTGGTACCATGATGGACTGTAGTAGGGCTGTTTAAAGACTGGACAGATAGGACAATAATTTAATTTAGCACATTTTATATGGAGAGATGTTGTTGGTAAAGACCTGCTCTACAGACAAGTATATTTGTTTTTGAAAATCACTAGTGGTTTGTTATCGCCTTGGTTTTAATTTACTTATGGCATATACAGATGTGCATACACTTTTATTCTATTATATTTTGGAATTTGTCTGTTACCGTTATTCTTGAGTACGCAAAACAAATACACCGTTTGAGACCCATCTGACACTTGATCATCACTCTGCACAAAAAATATACATTTAAATGTGTTTAAACATATACACATACTGTATACTATTAACCCACATACCCTAACTGCATCAGACATCTGAACTGCATACAGTATATCAGTGCTAACAAAATTTACATTGTATATTTCCAACATATTAAACAATTCAGAATGTAATTATCTGTTTTTCACTCATCGGAGTGTAAAGTACATGCAAAACAATCTTGTAAGCTAGAAGCACAATGCTTCTTTTTCAGAGAACACTCACATTAAGAAATGATCAAAAAGCCATCAAGTATAATAAATATTTTACTAGGCATCTGTATCTGGAACATCACTACCAGTTGCTTCTCCTACAGGAGGTCGCCAGATAAAGAAACATATTGCAGCAGTGAATTCAGAGAAAGGTATGAAGGAAACAGTTATATCTCATAGCCATTATGTGACAATTATAATTCATGTTCCAGTACTGATACTGGAAAAAGACGTAAAAGACAAGGAATCACGTGGCTCTTCAAAGGAATCTCCAGTAATAAACTACTCCTCATCAAATTTCTCTTATCTCAGTACAGCCAAGCATCATGTACACTATATTTTATAATGGCAATAAAGTAAAAAGAAATGTAAGTGTAACATATTAGCCATTGTGACATGTTCCAAAGCAGTTATAGGCACAATTATATATATGTGGCCCCTGGCTACTAAAAAAGTCTGAATACTTTAGTTGTTCTTACTGGCAACACAATAGAACACCTTTAAAAAAAGGATAATCTTCAACAGACTATGCACTTAATTGCAAAATCAAGTTTCATGTTGAGTGACTTATCGTTTGGCGACCTCCACTAAAACTAAACACAAGGAGGCAGCAAAATGCCATTTAGCTACCTGTTGAAAATCACTGTTCTAAAAAACATTGATGAAAAAGTTGATGGCTTCTTGAACACATGCAGTGAACAATGCAGTATCTACTGAGGTTAAGACAGCATTTAATATTTAAGGATGCACAGAATAAAGCTAAATCCTAGTCAGGGACATAACATGAGTGCATATGCATATTTTTGGTTTTTGATTTAGTTCAGTATTTCAAGAGTATTGGATTCAGGGAATCCTTAATTAATGCTGCACATTTTCTCCTAACCTGACCCTGAGCTCCTTCTAAAAGTCAAGACAGCCATCTTTGAGCCCTGGTAATATGCTGTGACACTACCAGATGCCTTGTCAAAGATCACAAGGAGATGTCTCAAAGCATCACCACAGCCCGGTGAATCAGTGAACCTGGGAGCCATCTCCAGAGATTCCCACACAGAATACAAGCATCTGACAATACAGACTTAATTGATGAACGTGACACTCAGACACACACTGTTTCACATTGAATTTAAAGCTGAGCTTTAGGCATTGCCTTCACTAGAGGCATCAATAATGCCTGCTGCATCTGAAAGTTAAGGTGTTCTTCATCTCTTATTATCCAGCATAAAAAATAAAAAAAGTTAATGATGCTGTTATGAAGGAGGTGGGGTGGAGAAAAATATACAACTCAATATTTTTAAGCTAGCCCAGGTTTTGAGATGGATCCTGCATGTACTTTAACAATGACAGGGTGTTCCATGCTCCTTTTTGTCGATCTGCATTGTGTAAAAAAAATCTCACATACTATAAAACAATATATCTTTGTGTTTGAAAAAAAATGGTTATATCACCATCCTTCATAAAGGAGACAAGTGGCTATATCACCACCCTTCATAAAAGAGACAAATTTGAAAACATTTCCAAAACATATCAACCAATTTTTTATGACTTGTGTATGCCACTCAGGGAGATAATCCCAGAAGAAAAGCTTTCAGCAGTGATAAAATGAGGATAAATACACTGTAGTTTTTCATAAGATATGAGAAGACTGCTGTTCTACAATCTGTAAGAAACAATTTAGATGTAAACAGCTTTTTCTTAGGGTAGGGGGAAGAAATGAACCTATTTTGGGTTACAATTTGTCTATGAAACTTCCAGCAGTCAATAATGTGCAGTTGATAAAGTAATAATGTGCTCTAAAGTATACTGACAGTGGAAAGCTCATTTCAGTACTATTTATGCTCATCCAAAAGTTGGTGAATATAAAGAGATTTCTTATATTTCACATCTTTTAGTAAATGCATATAATACACACACTGAGATAAGCATCTTTAGAAAATAATACAATTTAGACATGTTTTTCATCAGACTCCTCCTGGTGAGTTATGGGCAATGATGATATTATGGTATAATAAGTGCTCCTGGAGGAGAATAAAAGGTATAAAAGTAAAGTTATATGGGTTGATGATGCTGCAGACAATGAATATTTATAAACTATGCAGTGAACCAATAAAATCACCTGATATTTTATGTCTGCTGTCCACATTGCAGTCCGCCAAAGAACTAGAGCCATTGAATAACTGGCAGTTTTAGAGACTTCTATAATCAGAGTACACATTTTATTAAGTGGGACGATTTTGAAGGAGATATGAGACGTGGCGGAGATGTTATATTGTTTTTTGTCAAAAAGGCAGTGCTGCAGTAGTATAGCTGGTTGAATTCTCAATACAATAAAGTAAAAGAGTACTTAGCCTTGAAATAATGTGTGGGGCACCTAGCCATATAATTGCTACACACATAAATAATGAAACATTTAGGGGCAGATTTAGCAAAATGTGAGTTTAGACCTTAATAAATAAAAACTCACCCATATTGTAGTCATTCCTATGGGAATTTTAGAACCATATTTATCAAATGGTGAAGCATTTAGAGCTGTATGTAAATTAAGTTGAAACCAGTGACTTGAAATCCCATTTAAAGAGATACTGACACCACAAAATAACCTTTTTTTAACATCTGTCATAACATTATCTTTGAGTGTTATTTATAATTAAATTAAATTAAAAGTATTTGCCTGATGCTTTTACATGACCTTTCTTACCCCCTTACTCCTCTGAGGGGGCTGCCATATTTGTGTACCAGGAGGTCATTAGCATTAGAAGCTCTCAACTGAGAGGTTGAGAAGGGACAGTCAGGTTGGTAAAACAGTGAGGTTTAGGAACTAAGTAATAATTACTTACATAAGCAGAATTATCAGGGGAAAATGATCAACATCACCTATAAGTAACTTCAAATGTAGATTAATATTTTGAAAAGAACATTTTTAGCGTCACTATTAGTGATGGGCGAATCTTCCGCGATTCGCTTCGCCTAAAGAT
>CM044437.1:54001860-54013894 GCA_024363595.1 Xenopus borealis
ATATATATATATATATATATATATATATTCCACTTTACATTTCGTTTATAAAACATTGATATTTATATTTTAATTTAAAAGAGTTTGACATCATTTCCTCTAAAATACATTTATGGCCAGTAATAACCTATCACATGTTTGTTTTCAAACTGCTGACCAGTAATTGCTACCTTCTGATTACAAGACGTGCAAATTGTACGGTTAATCTACCAACATTGCAGTGATATGCACCAGTATTCCAATTGCCTTTTAATACAGTAGGGTGAACCATAACTTGTGTTCGATTTACCAATATGTTGATGCTCCCACTTATGATAAAGTTGGATTCACATTTTTCTTGTATCCATGTGGATGTAAATTTCATATAATCCAACACACCAAGTTTTATTTTATCGAAGAAAAAACCTTTGCATCATTCGATTTGAAGGATTTTTTAGTTCGATCTTTCTTCGACCGCAAGAAATTCCGTGAAAAATCCTTTGACTTTGATATTTGAATTTTTAGAAAAAGAAAATGCAATTCAGGGGAAAAAAATTAATCTGAATGTTAGTTAACAGGCACCTTAGGGGCAGATTTACTAATGGTTGAATTTCTAAGTGAAAAAACTGCTAAATTCGACCATGTAATTTTTTTTGAGGGTAATTTTCGATCTAATATGACCCTTTTCGATCAAAAAAGACCGCTTTCGGTCAAATAAAAATCGTTTAAATCGTCCAATTCAAACGATTTTGCGCAAAATCCTTCCTAGGAATTTCAGGAAAGGTTCTAGATTAGGTCCCCCATAGGCTAAAATGGCAATTCGGCAGCTTTAAGGTGGCGAATAGGTGAATTCAAAGAATTTTAAAAAAGGGCCAGTACGTCTAAATTCGAAAATTCGAAGTAGTTCAAACTTAATTTGAAATTCAAATTTTTTAAATTTGAATTTTATTTGAATATTCACTTCAACCCTTAGTAAATGTGCCCCTTAGTGTGGGGCTCATTGGGTGCAATTCAGTTGCTTGTTTAGGTGAAGAATACAGTACAAAGAGTTACATGGAAGTAACATCTTCTTAAGGCAAGTTTTGATTGTACGGCTTTTTTTTATTATTCCTGTTTCTGCCTACAGAGAAGTCTGTATTGATGCAAGTACTTTCTGAATACCATTTTATAGACATATTTTCCTTTTTATTTGCTTTAGTAAATTACATATTTATTTACACATTTAGTTCTCTTGTTGTATTGTGTTATAATTTACTTTGTGCTAATAAAAAATTACCAGCTACTGTAGGTCATACCTCCCAACTGTCCCGCATTAAGTGGTTCCGGCACTTGCTGACTTCCGGGTTCCTTTCTCAACACTACCGGCACAGCACAAATTAAAACCCTGCTTCTTCGGCACCGTTTCAGTCTTCCAATCGCCTCTGTTTCCTGTGCAGTTGCTATTGGAGACAGACTTAGAAGATGAGTATATACCAAAGCGCCATTGGGGGGTAGCAAAGCAATGGAATAGCTAGGAATTACCTCACTTCCGGTGACACCGCCAAAAGGTTCTTGTTTTGGTTGCGTTATCACCGCCTTCTTTTGCACATGCAGAAGGCTGGTGAGCAAACTTTCTTGGCACTGGCTGGCACAGGCAGGTCACAGCCGCCCTATGTTGTAGACTTTCCACAGTCCACTGCATGGGTTGACATGCTCTGGTGTTGTGTAATAGAAATATACGCCCTGACTATTCATACTGATGTCTTTTTAGTACTGACTGAACTAAAGGTCATATGCCCTGTTTGTTTTTATATTCATTTTTCATTCCTCAGCCTTATCATCAGCCAAGGGCCTAGGGAAGATGAACTCTGAGGAATGAGGCAAGGCTGACGAATGAAGACACAGGGCTGAGGGAGGATATAGTTATTGGGATATAGTTATTGTAGGTGATGAGGGAGGAGAGCTCAAGGGAAATCATTAGGAGGAAGCTTAGGAAATTAGGAAAGCTTAGACTTGAAGGCTGAGTAACGTGACAGGAGGGGTAGATCTGAGCGAGGTATGCAGGCAGGTTGGAGGAGTAAATAGTCTTATTTGAAATGTGAGAAACACAAAGTGAAGCTGCATTTTTGTTTAATGGGCGTGATGTATGGGGGAGTGGCCACAAATTGGGCGTGGTCACAAAACATTTTGCCGCGCCGCTTAACTTTTTGTCCCTCTTTCTTATTCCCAAATGTTGGGAGGTATGCTGTAGGTTACTTAATTGTCTTTGTCTAAACAAGCAAAGTATACAAGATTGTCAAATGCACAAACCTTTCGGACATAATGCTATGATTGTAAAGACTATTACATACAAATACCCACAATATTTTATTGTTTGTATGTCCAATGAGTCCAATTAAAACTGCAAAGAAAAGTATTGAGCAGCAGAGGAGAGCAACTCAGAGTGTTAAAATTATTTTGATAGCATTGACTAATTTGCAGAACATTTTGATCTAAGTTTTTCTCGCCTAAACACTAATGTGTTCACTGAGGGATGATTAAAATAAATAAAAGCATTTACATTTTTCATGTAATTGTAATTAAAATGAAAAATAATTTAGAAGCAGACATAACCAATAAAGCTTTTATTTGTGTTCGTATTGTTGGGTTACACAATGGTCTGTAGAAAACAATTTGGAGTAAGCGAACTGGAATTTTTAGACTGCATTTATATATAGGGAAGAGGTGCCTCTGTGATTCGAATCACTCACAGAATAACATTGAATATGACTGCTGCATAATAGTAGGAGTAGTTTAGATTTTTTAGGCCTCCCCAGTGCCTTTTCAATCAGAATAAGGGTTGCTTTTTATCCTGTAGGGAAATTAGCAGACTGCCCAGTATTCGTAAAACAAATGTAGTGTTATTTATTATACATTATATCTTTGACTGGCTTTTCTTTCAAAAGTGATTTAATTTAGTATTGTATAACACAGCATGCCCATTTTTCAGTTGTGTTTTCTAAGGTTTACAATCACAGGCAAAAAATGAAATGTTATTGATCAGACTGGGCTATCTGTGGTGCTGGGGACAACATGTTGTTCAATTGAAAGAGATGTATGATGTCCTTCAGCTGACGGACTCCTATAGAATTGCAGAGCTGAATCAATATAAACTCTGAAAGGAATACGTATAAAAACAAGTCGGGCAATTCATAATTCTAGTGATATATATATAGAATTAAAGTAAAAGCACTGATTGAGAAAAAGCTTGCAATCTGCTAGTGCTTACAAAGGAACTAGCATAAAAGTGAGGTTAAATGAGCAACAGTTTATTAATTCAAACCTCTGACCAAACCACCAAACTAATTTCCATTTCTAATTACAGGTATTACCCAGAATTCTTGGGACCTGTGGTTTTCTAATAATCTGGGACATTTAAATCTACTAAACATCCACCAATATGGATTTGTGTGGTTCCGTTACAATCAATTACAAGGTCCTGTGTTATTACTACAGAAAAGGAACTAATTTGAGATTGCTTTCTGGACAGCTTATTTTTGAACAATGCATCTTGTACATGTAAATTGCATAAATACGAAAAGAAAAATGGTAGAACATGCATTGCTGGTAACTTTACAAGAGTCCAAGCTCTAAATATATTTACTTCGTCTGATCTGTGACCACACAGTAGGGAAAGCAGTAATAGCATGGAATCTTCAGCATGTTAGGCCTAATGTCCAGATAAATAAGATACATTCATATAGAGATGTGAGGAAAATATACCTTTGGAAGACTAATTCACAAATTTAGAGAGGACCATTTTTCTGCATTGTAGATATATAGATGAATGGATGGATGGATGGATAGATAGATAGGTCTTGACTTAATAAAAATCACTGTATCTTGGTCAACTGGACAATTTACATTTATATGTACTGTATAACTTAATTTATATTGCAATACTATATATATATACTAGGCAGTGCTGTAATATATGCTCTTTCCCTTTTTCACTGGAACCTTTAGTGATATGTATTGAGTGCTTGACACTCCCTGGATGATATATAAACCACATTTTCTTTGCAAACTTTATATGTAATTAGATTTACTTCATCTGACCATTACAGCTTAGCTGACAGATTTATGACTTCACTGGATGAGAGCGGAATAGAATGTGGCAAGATCCGGCAATGATATATTTAACTTTTTTAAGCCAGCAGAAAAATCTGACAAAGTACAGAAGCTCGTTGTTTTTTTTTTTTATCATGCAACTGTTTAATGTGCCACATCAGGAAACTTTAGAAAATCAATGTTACACTGGTCTTCTGGGATACCATTTTAGAACACAGTTAACTCTAAGTTATGCGTCATTAAATCCAAAACCACAACTCATAACTTTCCTTCTTAGCTCTTTTTATGATCACAGTACTTATTCCTTGTCCATGGTGAGGGTACAATATATACTGAATGCAGGTACCTCATTAGTTTCATAGGCAAAGGCGTAACTTCTTACAATTTCTGGAGGAAGCATTTGTAACTGCTACAGTAGGCTGATATATTTGTCATAGACTGATTATCTTTTTGTAAGAAAATGCATTTGCTTATGTGAGAATTTGTAACAGTACAGTTTTCATTTATGTGATTATGTTTCTGTATGAGTACATTTGCCATTCTAAAATAGTAATAGATGGCAAAATGCTTCAAAGCAGAATAAGCCACACAAACGTGTCATGGCTCCAAATAACAAAAATTGTAATAAATGGCAAAATGCTTCAAAGCAGAATAAGCCACACAAACGTGTCATGGCTCCAAATAAAAAAAAATAGTAATAAATGGCAAAATGCTTCAAAGCAGAATAAGCCACACAAACGTGTCATGGCTCCAAATAAAAAAAATTGTAATAAATGGCAAAATGCTTCAAAGCAGAATAAGCCACACAAACGTGTCATGGCTCCAAATAAAAAAAATAGTAATAAATGGCAAAATGCTTCAAAGCAGAATAAGCCACACAAACGTGTCATGACTCCAAATAGAAAAACATGATGTATGAGTCAATTTGCCATTCTGAATGTAATTGCAATAGTAAAATGTATGGCAAAATGCTTCAAAGTAGAATAAGCCACGCCAATATGGCATGGCCACAATTTTCCTGCAAATCCTCCCTTTTTTACAAGTAAAAGGGGCAAGATTTGCTTGCAGATACATAAAGAAGCCCTATAATGAACATTAATTTGACATAACTGTGAGCTTTCATTGCCCATTAAGATATATTGTATAAGTATCAGTGTAAGCTGTGTTTCTTTCTGATGAAAAGTAATTTGATCTTTGTTTTTTTATTTTTAAAAGGGAATATATTATAAAAGGTAAATCAAGTTGTGGATAACTAGTTTTGCAAGAAATCCATAAAACAATGACTATTATATTCCTCAGAATGCAATACTTTGATGTCTAAAAGTTTAAAACTGGTGTTCACACACTGAAAGCCAATAATGATATTTACCCCGGGGGAAAAAAGCACATTGATCTTGATTACAAACCTGAAATTTCTATTGCTGGAAACTGGATTTGTTAACATGAATATAATAAAGTCTCTTGAAGAGAAATTCCCATCTCAGTAGCTGTAATAGGATTTCCTTCAATCTCTGTATGGAACATAGGGAGGATATGACACATTCCACCTGCTGCCACAGGGGACTCTGGGAAATGAGATGCAGTGATCGAAGAAAATATACTCAGATACTGGGATTTGTAGTGCAGCCAAAATAATTTTTTATGTATTGGTTTGGTTGGTGCATAATATTTAGCAACTGTAGAGTCAGAGTGCCCTTGGCTTCTAGATTTATTTAGTACTATGAGGCTGTATTGCTTGCTTTCTTTCTTTCTCTCAGCTAAGGAGAACAATCTAACATTTGAACATATACATAAAAACAAATGATGGTTTCTGGAACATCTCCTGACCTATAAGAGCAGCAGGCTAATTTGGCAGCATAATTCACTGTTAAAAACAGCACCAACTGCTTTGCCTTAATACAAAATAGCATTAATAATGGAATAAGAAGACATATGTATCTGTATAAGCTGTACAAAATTTGTTCACTTGATTTAGAAAGGCAAATCCATTTTTGTCCTCATACATCCATTTAAGCTACATCAAAGCTAGTGTAATGTAAGGGAAAGCATTACCGTCTGATTGGCAGACAACCTTGCAACAACACTCAGCAGGAAATGTAAGACATACCATAACCTAACAAACAAATCTACTAACCATTAATGAATTATTAAAAGTGAGTCATGGTTCCAAATAAAAAAACAAGAGATCCTAGTATTTGTAAAAAAGAGGATGAAATGGGGCTGTAGAATAGCAGCTCTAAATAGTCAGCACTTTTTCCAGTTGGTGCTAAATTGCACAGGTTTAGTTGCCAATAGCAATTAATGAGCAATTACTTTTAAACAGTGTACTTCAAGTTAGAAAATTAAATCTGATGGCTACGGGTGGTAACAACACTTGTGCAAGTTAGTACCTATGTTCACTCTACTATATGATAAAGGTTAAACAATCATAATATAGTATGCGTTAATAAAAATATTTTTGCAAATTTCTGGAGAGCGTCCTTTCATTTGTTAATTTTTGCACTGAAAAAGGGACCTAAAATTATATTTTGGCATGAAGTCACATTTCCAAATTATGATCCTACCTTTTATTCCACCTTTAATCACTTCCTATTAGGAAGTGTATGACCAAGTAATGGTTCCACTTGTCATATGCTTGAAAATCATAGCATTTTAGAGAATGGTAGTCAAAGTTATACACTGTGCATTTTCTTGACATCAAACACGCAAATCAAACAAAGTCTGACATGCATTAAAAATGATCACTCTGCATGAATTTAAGATCAATGGAATTTTTTCCTCTGTAACTGCTTTTACAGCTGAAGTTTTGCAGTGATTTATTTCAAAGATTTGCTATAGAGAACTGCAGCCTTTTTGGTGCACAGGGGGCCCTCTTCTGGAGACTTGTACATATCTAGAGAGTTTTTCTATTTTCCCAACATTACAGGTCTTTTTCTTTGCAATGCTAGATTGCATTATAACAAAAAAAGTCAAATACTTCTTATCGAGGAGAAGTGCTACATTTTGAATAATTGCTAAGTAAGAATAACCAAAATTGCTTTTTTCCATCATGGATAATCCAGCTTTATCATGAAAGAGCACTTAAAAGCCAAATATAAAGATCAAAAAGATATCTATCCACATTTCAATGCACAGACTTAGGTGTTCGGTATGATCGGAACAAAGAAAAGGATATCATTTGCAGGATTTGCCTAAGGCTGCACTGGCTGTATTTTATTTAAAAACAGCTTACTGAGCTAAAAGTATGAACTTTAAAAAAAATACATAGCAGCTTCCATAGGGGAAACTAATTCCTCTTTTGTTCCTCTGCCTGGAAATTACTAAATATCTTATATGAAGAAAACTGGGGGCACCATGATGAAGTAAATGCACAATGAAAATGGAACTGGCAACACAGGACTTAAGTCTTTAAAGGAACAGTTGAGGGTAAAATTAAAAACTGGGTAAATAGATAGGTTTGCAAAATAAAAAAAAATGTTTCTAATATAGTTAGTCAGGGAAAAATGCAAACTTTAAAGGCTGGAGTGACTGGATGTCTAATATAATAGCCAGAATCCGACTTCCTGCTTTGAAGGGGGACCACGTGGGACATAACTGTTCAGTGCGTTTGCAATTGATCCTAGCATTCAGCTCAGATTCAAAAGCAACAGTTATGACCAATGTGGCTCTCCCTCAAGTCACTGATTGGCTACTGCCTAGTAACCAGGGTAACCAGAGTCAGTGTAAACCAAGAGAGCTGGAAAGCAAGAAGTAGTGTTCTGTTCTGTTCTGTTAGGTTAGACTTACATTTTTGCCTAACTAACTACATTGAAAACATTTTTTATTTTGAACAGCCTATCTATTTACCCAGTTTTAATTTTTATACTGAACAATTCCTTTAAGAATGTATATTCCCCACTAACTGAAGCCTGAGATTTAAGTCAGTCTACTTTTGCTGGGTCATGTAAAAAGATATTCATGAACTCACATTTTTACCTTCCTGAAATTGGAACCAGAGTATTAACCACATAAACCTCATTCCTAACTTGCTTAATGTTTTCAGTCTCATGTCTGTAGGTTAAAGATACACCAGGCAAATGAATCATGTTATCACTGTTGCAAATTCAAGGTGACAAAAAGGACAGGACACTTAAGGATTACTTGCCACTAAGGTCAATGTGAAACTCTACATGTATGTCACACAGGTTTGATTACCACCCAAAAATGTGTTACTCATATTTGGTTTCAACTCTCTGCTGTTTCTATTGACTGTAAAATACAGAACAACAAAGTCTGACTCCATGGGACATAACTATGAACCCATAAGGCCACATTGTCCTTGTTTTAAAGCTGCTGCCTTTCTAATTTGCTTATTTTTCCATCTTATGAAAGGCTTGTCCATTTTCCATTCCTTTTTAATGCATTGCATTTCCTTACAATAAACATGAATGGAAACAGCTAAGGTAATCCTGTGGGCAACGCAGGATGATGATCTTTCCATTCTGCAAGCAAATGCACAAGTTTGGACTCCAAACACAGCATTTATAAGAATCCTCTCTAACAAAGGAAAAATCAGTGCTTCTTTTTGTAGCTGCAATGTATCAATGATTGAATAGCAGGAAAAAGGTCAAACAAGGGAAGTGTTCTGTGCTTCAAAAGTGGCCATAACCATTAGATACTTTTTTTGTTATACATAATCAGTTAAAACCTGGAGAAGGCTTTCTAATCCAGGAACTCATTCATCTTTGGGGGTTCTGGTGTTCACCTTAAGAGCCTTGAATTAGTTTGAGTTAGTGGTGTGAGCACCGTATCATTTCATATACAGTATGGATGTAGGTAGTTGCTTATCCTTGTGCTTAGGTCAATTTGCATAGGGCTGGAAATTTCAAGTTGTATGAATGAAGAGAGTTAATATTATGCCCTACACATGAGCCCACTGTAAAATTAATGTTCCATATGTTATAAAATGTGTGGAGAAAACCGGGTGCCCAAAAAGAGTCTAAACTAGGACTTTTGCAGGAAATCCCACTTAAAAAAAGGAAAAGTTGCCAGGATTTTTTTAACTTTAATGTATTTTCGGCAGCCAGGATATGATGAAGTGACAGAAGATTGAGGAAGATCTAGCTTCTTTTTAGCACTTCACCTGGTCTGGGGTGGTGAATTGAACTCTGGTGAAAGCAGTAACGTTTAGTATAATACACACTTTAATGAATTTGAGGCGAAATGACCATTGACCAGAGCGAAAAGTCGCCTGGCAACAGAGTGCGAATGAACACTAGTGATGGTCCCGTTCGCTAGCAATTTGGTGCCTACACCTGTTAGTTAACTGGCGATGACCTTGCAGGTGGCAACAATGGCAAAAAGTTGCTAGCATTAGCCACTTTGCCCTTTAGTGAATCTGCCCCTATGGCACAGTGTAAGATAAAGGCATAAGAACAAAGTTTTATTTATATTACATTGCAATTCAAAGTAAATGTTTAACTACTGAATTTAGTTTTCTGTATGATACTTCATAACCGATTGTTTCCTTTCATTCATGCCTCTTCAAAATCTGTTTCCCAGTTTCATTTTAAGGATATACAGCATTATCTATTTCATATACTGCCTAAGTTGTTGTTATTAACAGTGTTTTTGCACTAAATGCTCTGTATCACATGTACAGTACTTCATTTAAATCTGATGTATCACTATGGCACACTACTAAAATAGATGGCAAGCCATGTGCAGTATAATACGCATGAGAGAATATACTGTACTCCATCTGTAGGTAGGTACTCTGGGATTCCACTAGCCACATGTTGGTAAAATCTGAATTTATCTCATAATATTGATTACAAAAGCTTGACTAATTCCCATGCTCGATTTTTCCTTATTTTTTAATAAAATAAGTTGAATAAATTGGATTGGGGGATAAAACCTGTTAAAATAGAGCCAAAACCCAAATCGTATGATTTCTTCAAACTTTCTTCCCAAATCGCTAATTGTTTTCTGTTTTTTGCCCTAAAAACCACAAATTTATTGGATTATCGGTCCAAACCCAGCACAAACCAGGATACAGTCTCTTCAGATTGGGATAGGTGACTCTACCATTGACTTATGCATGACCTCAAGAGGTCTGAGATGGCAGATTTTTGTATTCAGGCTTTTTGCAACATCGGGGTATAATACATTTTGAAAAGTTTGTTTCCCACCAAAAAAATGGGTTTTATCGCCAAAAATACCATTCAGATAAATTTAGTAAATAAACTCCATAGAATGACCAAATGTAAATAATGTAACCACAGCCTATGTGAATGCTCCTGTGCAATAATTTGGATGAAGCATATTCAAACACAAATGAATGGAGGGCACTCCAATTAGCATAAAAGTTTGTTTTCAATAGAGGTGCAGCATAGCTCTAGACCACTCACAAGTAGAGGATTCAACAATACTATTATGCCAATATGTAGGGTGTGCACACTCAAATAAAAATTGCCATATTCACACCATGATAATTTGCTCACTTATTATATTTGATATCCATTTTGGGACATTGTGGTATGTAAATGTAAAAAAACTTTTTATGTCTTCTTTATTTTTTGGAACCAAGTTGTTTGTAAAACTAATGAATTAATTTTTTCCATATAAAGAACATATTTCAAATTATCACAGTGTGAGTATGGCAATATTTATTTGAATGCGCACAACCCTACATATTGGCATTATACAATCATTTGGATGATTCAGCTTAAAAGGAAAGGCCAGTTTGTTGAGATACCATTGTTGCATCAACCAACCGTCTTCATTTTTTTTTTAAAGTTTCTTCATAGTACCATAGAATCAGAACATGGTAAATGAAGTGAACAAAGCCCCTTGTATTAAATGCTAAGAAATTGCTTATCGCTTTACAGCAGATATGAAAAAATGTTAAGACAAAAGATATTAAACAAATAAAAAAATAATATGCTAAACCCAATTTGTAACTAGAACCAAGTGCCTCATTTATTATTGTTTTTAGTGCCATGCAGTAACTAACAGAGTTCTCTTGTCTTTATATGGTAAACATATTGGGGTGTCCATTTCTATGTAATGTGTTAAAATAAATAACAAAAAATAAATAACAGCTGCTTGTTAAAGAATTGAAAATGCAAAACGAATAAAATGTGAAAGAAATCTAAAGATGGATGCCAAATGTGTTTCTTTACATGAGTGATACCGAATAATAGAAGCAAGTCCATTACTGAAATGTGAGACTCACACTACTAACCTTAAAGGTACAAAGTAACTGAAAAATATTTAAATATGGATACTGCATAATTTAGAGGTTCTCTTTTAGTGAATGTCTGTGTAGCTTTGATAAGACGGATTTGATAAGATGGAATATACTTTTCATAACTATGATGATTTACATCCTTATCTAAAGATGTTATTACAAGATTTTGGTAATAATTACTCTTGCACAGTTAATTCAGAAAAATATAGTTATAGTGGTTTAATAGTGACTGGTTTTAAGCTATAACTTTATATATGTAGAGACCTTTTCTTCTAACTCTTTAGGACTTTACAAAGCATTGATGTTCTTCTTTGCATTTCTTTCTGAACCTTTATGTTCCTCTATATGCTTGTTTTCCCTTTAGTATCCATCAGCTAAAACAAACTACCACCTGAAATGTCCCAAATACTGCTGGTCTGTCAGAAGATACAAACACAAAAACATACACTAAAGCATAGTGAGAAAAGTCAAATAAAGACAAATGGATCAACACATAGCACTTGCATTTTATACCCTGAATACATTTTACAAATGTAAAAATGTTTTACAAATGGTTTTCATAAGACTTTTATTTCATTTATTTCATAAAACTTCAATAGTACACTTGTGCTTAAAGGGAAACTATACCCCCAAAATAAATACTTGAGCAACAGATCATTTATATGAAGTTAAGTGGCATATAAAGTAAACATTGCCCTTTTATATCCCTTCCCTTGAACCACCATTCCGTGATGG
>CM044437.1:54043702-54056526 GCA_024363595.1 Xenopus borealis
TACTGTTGGCCATATAATACTGTTGGCCATTTATCACTGAAGCCCCAAAACATACAAAACAATTACCCTGCATCTATTTATGTAATAATATAAACATGTACTCAGTATGCTATTGGTACCCAATTTATTATACTGGAACCCATCTAGGTAATAATGGTCTATAAAAACTTGTGGACAGATTTGTACTGCAGGCTGAGTTATGTTATGGGCATGCTGTATTTATGAAGTATAAAAGGCAAACTTGGCAACTCATAGAAACCAAACATCTGTTTATTTTTATTATTCTATTGTAATACCATAAGACTCTATGCTAGGGCATTTTTTACAGTAGTGCTGCATGAATCCCATTGAAAAAAAATATTTTAGGAACCCTCATCATTGTTCTGTTGAATGATAAACAGCATGTGCTATTATGTAAGTGTCAGCAACAAACATGATCAGAGCAGTCAAACAGACTTTTCACCTTTATTTGACTAACACTGTGTTTTTCTGATTCCCATCTGACAATTATTTATTCCCCAAAACATTGATCACTTTTCAAATGCATCCCAAGAATGCTTAAAGTATGCTGTATCCTTTGCTTATGTGTACAGATTTTTGCATGGACATTAATGTTATATCCAAGTATAGTAAACGTATTCAAAACATATTTACACCATCATTTTGTATTTACCCTTCACTTGCCCTAACTCTGGTTGGGTCATGCGCATCCTGAATTTCAGTGGAAGAGATTCTGCATGCAAGGGTAGAGATGTGCGGACTATTAACCAAATGAAAACAAAATAAAGAGTCTCATAGCACATTCATTTTCTTTCTCTTGCGGAAAAGCATCTAGGTCGTTGAAATTGTATAAAGATGTAATTTTTTTTGTGTAAATTAAAACATAAAGGGGTATGTAATAAGCAACAAAACATTTGCAACAGTTGCCACTTACATTAACCAATCATCTGTTCAAAAGCAAACATATTCTTGTTTGCTATGAGTTACTGCACCTATGCAAGCTTTGTGGATTTTATTACATATGGGGTTCAGTGTGCCATTAAACTCCCTGGTGTTTTTTTTTTTTTTATATATATATAAAAACACATTAATCTTGAGTTATAATGTACATGAGCTCAAATTATATTTTGATGTATCCAAAGAGTGCTTAGAGGCTTTATCTTGCAATTTTATGTACGTCTGCCTAATTAAAGCTATGATTTATTTATTCTTTATTGTTTTGTACAGTTTATTGCACTCCTCGTATATTGAGATTCATCTTCTCCAAATGTAAGTTGTAGACTAGTAGTTGCTGCTATTACTACTGAATTTAATATACAAAAATTAAAATTCACATTGAGAACGACAGGTATAGGACCTGTTATTAGTGATGGGTGAATTGGCGGGGTTTCGTTTCACAGAATTTTTGGCGAATTTCTAGAGAAATTCGCAAAATGGCTAAAAATGTGCGAAATGCTGCCGTGTCTCGTTTTGGACGCGAGCGTCCGTTGCTGGTGTTGAAAAAACTGGACAACATTTTGCTGGCATTTCTTGAATCTATTCGCCTGCGGCGAATCGTGGGAACTCGCCGTTAATTTGCCGCAGGCGAATAAATTCACCCATCACTACCTGTTATCCAGAATGTTCGGAACCTGGGGTTTTCCAGATAACAGATTGTTCCATAATTTGGATCTTCATACCTTAAATCCACTAGAAATCATGGAAATATTTAATGAACCCTATAGGTTGGTTTTGATTCCAATCATTCCAAGTATTTATTATATGTTACTTTGGATCAAGTATAAGATACTACTTTGTTATTACAGAAGAGAAGGAAATAATTTTACAAATTTTGGATTATTTTGATAAATGGAGTCTATGGGAGATTGTCTTCCCATAATTCGGAGCTTTTTGGATTTAGGGTTTGCAGACAATGTATCCCATACCTGTACCTTTAATCTGCCTGTAGTTTATGAACTTTGTATTTAGTAAGAATGATATGAATCAGATGAAGAACACAAAATAAGTTTTAACACATACTGTAACTATGACATGCTTGTAATTATTTGCAAAGTGGTATTTAATTATCCACAAAAATAGAATAATGTGAGCATGTATGATTGCACTTACATGCAGTGTTATCATTGCTTGAGGTTCCAAGTTTAATGACAGCCCCTGGTTCTTTGTTTTTGTAGTTGTGCAATTATTTGAAAATGGTCTGTTGACCTTATCTGTATCTCCTGCCACAATCCTTTATTCAAAACTGGCCCCTAAACAAGATCTAGCCCTGACAGCACATTTTTTAAATTATCAGATGTCTCAATCCAATTGGAAACTTTTTAGAGTTCAAATATGAAAAGGTCTTTTTTATTCATTTCCCAAAACCTTTTCCATTTGAAGATGGGGACTGATTATTAAAACATTTGTCTCTTGATGGATACGGTGTACTCGCTCTGTACTTTGGGTTATAAATTCACTTGAAAATTCAGCAAGATATCTAGAAAATTAAACTAGAACTGCTGATACTGACCAATTGGGTTTTTAAGTGCTGGAGATTTACAGGGCTATGGAAATATCTGAAGTAATATGTGACTTCTTACCCCAATAAAAATATAAAATGGAAATATTAATGGTTAATAAAAAAATAAATAGTATTCTTATATACACACATATGTACAGAATAGTTCAATAGTAATTGTATGCATTTCTATATTTATTATTATCCACAGTTTTGGATACAAGTCATTATAAGAACCATATATTTGAGTTTTGAAGTAGAGTTAAAGAATTACTATACATTACTTAAAAACATGAAAACCTAGAACACAGCGAAATCGCATTCTACACTTAAGGGCAGATTTACTAAGGTTTGAATTTCGAATGCCAAAAAAATTCGAAATTCGACCAGGGAATAGTGGGGAATTAAAAAAATATATAGGAAGAAGAATAGGGAAATTCAACTAAACTTGCTTTCTTTAAAAATACAAGATAAATGTTAAAAGATGCAGAAAAGTCACAAAAAACGGCAACATTTATGAACTGTTGTGCAATAACTTAGACTTTTTTTTGTATAGTCCCACAAAATCCAGTGTCAGAGACACCCAAAAATATCTAAAACCATGAATCAAAGAAAGATCTTTCAGTTCTTAAAGAGACATCTATCATTGACTTCTACATGATTTGGACAGGTTTTAGCTGGAATATTTTCATCTTTGGAATTGTCACAGTTTTATTGCATAAGAAATCCGGAGTAGTTTTTCTGATTTCTGGTGTCAGAAAGCTTGACCTGAAAAAGTTGTGGTTTAATAAAGCTGCCACACAGTTTTCAATTACATTTTATTTACTTTGAAATTTGTGTGTTAATGTTCTTTTAAAGCATTCTTATACATTTTGCCCAGCTCTATGGTTTTTTTATTAGATTTTAAGCTCTCAGGCAATTAAACAATACTGTTTCAAATAAGTTCGCAGACATTATAAAAATTAAATAAATAAAGCCATCCCAATTAGCAAGTCATCAATGAAATGTGTCACTGAATTACTTGTGCTGGTGATTTGATCCTCAGGCTCCTGTCCTTACTCTTTTGAGAAATACATTTAAATGAAATATATATTTCAAATTGTGCAATGGATCTGAACTGATTTAGTAAGATATGTCAAATTATTCAGTAGATTTTAAAAATGCATCTGAATATAAGGGATTTTTTTTTTTCTATTGCTATACCGAACATTAACAATCCTGTTCCTCACATTCCACCTGGATAAGTTTAGGGTTCTATTAACAAACGTGAAGAGTCATTGTCTT
This sequence comes from Xenopus borealis, assembly GCA_024363595.1. Taxonomy (NCBI): domain Eukaryota; kingdom Metazoa; phylum Chordata; class Amphibia; order Anura; family Pipidae; genus Xenopus; species Xenopus borealis. The sequence goes on from CM044437.1 coordinate 54,047,484, forward strand.
CTGATCTGTTTTCTTTCAAGTCATTGCTTTAAAAAAAAAAATCCTTTCTTTTGCAGGATTTTCAAGTGCTTAAATCACTAATTCAGGTTGATTATTTACAGTGAATCCAGTTACTGTAGACTTGAGCTGTGAGGCAAGGGAGGTATTTCCGGTGACGTCAGTTTGGCACTCAATATCAGTCATTTACTGTGATCCTGTGCAAAATATATGTAGAAAATTAAACTGCTTAATAATGGTCTGTCTTAGCCATATGAATTAGACTGAGGACACCCTCCACACCTGGAAAACCACTTTTTATGTGTTTCATTAGAGCCTCCTGAAAGGCTGCGGGGTGTTTTTCTATTGTAGTTGAATTCAATGCTGTCAGTGAAACAAATTGAGTAATGGGGTTGGAACTAGGCCTGCTACTACAGAGCTTCTACTCTGAGAGAATGAGAGGACACACACAGCGTTCATTTTAGCCTTGATGTTGAGGAGAATGGATTTCACAGCAGCTTTACTATAATAACAATTTAGCAGGTAAAATATTTGCAATAATTTAAGAAGCACTAAGAAGTACAGAAGCACTGTCCATTTTAGAGAAAGAGGAATATAATAGTAAGAGTAAGACAATATGTCTCCTTTAATGGTTTCATCATTTTAGCCTTGATGTTGAGGAGAAAGGATTTCACTGCATATTTACTATAATAACAATTTAGCAGATAAAATATTTTTAATACTTTAAGAAGCACTAAAAAGTACAGAAGCTCTATCCATTTTAGAGAAAGAGGAATATAATAGTAAGAGTATGAGACAATAATACTGGTTTCAAATGTAAAAAAATAGGTTTAAGAAGCCCACAAAACAAAAAGATTAGATATAAATAAATTGAATTTTTTTTCTAAAATTTGTAACAAGGTCATGCAGGCATGGAATATCTTATACAGAAACCCAATACCCAGAAAGCTTTGAACAACAGGAAGGCCATATAACATAAATTCCATTTTAAACAAAGACTTTTTGGTGGCACGTCAATCCAATTGGGTTTATTTAATATTTATTTATTTTGTTGTTGGTAAAGTATAGTGATGTAAATTATAGAATAAAACCTTATTTGGAAAACTCCAGGTCCAGAGTATTCCAGATAAAAGATCCATGCAGGACTTGTACTCAAAATGAAAAGGTAAAATAAGGAAGAAAGAAAAAGAAAATACACTTGGAAGAAGAAGGCCACGATAATTCGCTCTGTGTATTTTGTCCTTCTTGAACTGTAACTTTAACAAACTATGTTACAACTAACACTCCTTCACTCATGACTATAAGCTTCAGTAAAAATAAGCTAACATTGTTCCAGAAAAAACAAAGTGTAAGCCTTTTAAACCTCTGTTTACTCTAGTGAATTCCTGACTCAGTGTTCCAGTAGCACCTAACACCAGAATGTTAATGGATTTTGTAACAATGAAAGTACATTATTTTGATTATATCTTTCATTTATTCTGTAGCAGAACCAGGTGAAATATATTTATATTAGCTATCCAAAAAGTCTAAACTTTGACTAATGTACAACACAAAACACATTCCTTTGAAAAAAAAAAAGAAAAAAAGAAAGAAATGTAAAGATTTCCATCATTCTTTTTCTCTGTTCTAAAAAAATACTCCATTACTCAGGTACTCATAAAAAGGAACTATTGTAAATTTGGCCATTAGAGATGGTAGTGGTTTTAGAATGCTCATAATTTAAAAACATATTCGATCCCACCAGTTATGAGTCAGTGTTACAACAGAAGGCAAACTGCATCAATTAAAAGAGAAATCATTCTTTAATTAGGAAGGGAAATGTCTGCTCAGTAAGATTATGGCTATGATAACATTCTCAAATCATTTTAGAAACCCATCAGTGCTAATTGTTATCATTAATGCTAATAATGCTTTAAATAGAAAACTCCAAGAATTGAATGTATTACACTGATAATCCAGTGATTATAAGAAAACATTAATAGTAAAAATCATAATAAAACCAAACTAATATGTGAAGCAGACAAAACTCCTTGAATAGCAAACAGGGCTCCCTAACCCTCCCCATCTCTGCCAAAGATTTCATACTAATTTTTCATACTGGACTATACAGTAGTTCATCAATACTCCTGCAGTTGTAGTTTAGCTGCTAACTATTTAACAACTTTCCCTTAGAGACTTTCCTCTTTGAACTCTGGTGAACACCAAATTATTTATTTTATCACTGCAAATGTAGACTGTTGATGTGTAGTATGGGAATGGGACCTGTTATCCAGAATACTCAGGACTAGTGATGGGCGAATCTATCCCATTTCGCTGAAAAATGTGCGAATTTCCAGCGAAAGTCGTGTCATTTTTGTTACGCGTTGTTTTTTTTTACACGCATCTCGTTTTTTTATGCCAGTGAATCTTCGCCAGGAAAATTTTCGCTGGCGATTAACGAATTTATTTGTCGGCGGCGAATTGCGGGAATTAGCCACAAATTTGCGCCTGCCAAATAATTTCACGCATCACTACTCAGGACCTGGGTACAAGCTACTGTTTTATTATTACAGAGAAAAGGGAAATTATTTTTTCATAAGACTCATTAGAAATTTGGATTGGATAAAATAGAGTCTATGGGAGATGTCCTTTCTATAATTCTGATCTCAATCTGGATAACGGGTTTCCAGATCCCATACCTGTACACTAAATACTGTTGCTGTATCACAGCTTCTGAGGATTTCCCTTTTTATTTTTCCTATTGTTGCTTTTCTGTACTGTAGTTGCATCTCTGTTAATACTCTAATAAAAATTGTAAGTTACAAAAAAAGAAATATAGCCACTAGCATGCAATATCACAGCTGTCAATTTAGGGTTGCCACCTGTCCGATTTTGACCTGGACAGCCCTGTTTTTTTAAGGCAGTCCAGGTCAAAATTGCCTGCCTGGGTTTCCAAATTAGGAAACATGGGCAGGATTTCCTGACTGATGTGGTGATCAGCCAATCACTGATCGCAATGTCATCATGACGCCCCACTGCCACATCACGGACCTGCTCCCTGCCTCAATGACCCGCTCCCATTACATTGCGGCTCTGCACCCCAGCCTGGAGTTCCATGGGACAATAGGTGGCAACCTTATGTCAACCCAACCTATTTTTCATGAGTTACCAGATTTTGAGTTCTGTCACCCAGTCTCCCATAATTTGGGTTGCCACTTTTTCTTGAAAAAATACCGGCCTTCCTATTTATTTATCTTTTTTTCATATTAATAACATTGGGATCAACCATCAAAAATACTGGCCAGGTGGCAACCCTACCCATAATTCCTAAACATCCCTCTGATTTCTAACAATGCGTGCGTGAGGACCATGGAATTTTTGGAGGTACATGATGTCACTTCCACCAACGATAATGTTCTGTAAAAAAACCAACAAAGTTAAAAACGGGTATTATCAATCAGCTATAGAAGCAAATCAGATATATCTGTGTAACACCCCTAATTAAGCAAGAAATATAAACAGCAACTTTCCACAACAAGGAGCCTGGGCTTATATAGAGATGGTGTGGATAGTAACAACTACATTTCCCAGCATGCAACATAGATCAGGACCCTGCATGGGCCTTGTGACTACTAATCATAAGAAAGGGTGCAACATGTTTGGAGGAGGCATTGTACTCTGACTGGGGGAAAGGGGAAGAGCTAAGGGACAGCAGGGAACTTCTGACTGCTGTGTGTCTCCTGCTTTGGGGAGATAGATCTACCAGAGAGAGAGAGAGAGAGAGAGTCACTTGCAGAGATCCTGACCCAAAGGAAGTTGTCCTGGGTTGGAAGGCTGCATAGAGTCCCAGTTGATTACACTACTGGAAGACAGAGCTGCCTGCATAATCTTAACCCTATCTACTACTCAAACGATCCAGTGATTTAGGAACACAGACTGTGAGTAACCTACTAACAGCATATCCTATTGGGGAACTGTGTACTTATTAACCTAGCTGTTGCTGAACTATACCCTCTGCCAAGTAATTCCTCACCATGAAGGATAGTGTTTCTCACTATCCTAATAGTGGCATAATAAAAATTGATCTTATTTTATAAACAATATTTACCTTGCTGTGGTTAGTCTGGGAAAGGTATGGGGTGTCAGTGAGTTTGTTGGAGTTACCTATTCATACATATTGGCCTCACCCAAGGGTGGGCTAAATCTGAAAAGGCAAAATAGGATAATACAATATAATTACTGTATAAGTATTAATCTGAAACAGGAAAAAAAATCAGAGACTGGATAGAAGTTGTGGTCCAACAATAATGTGCAGCCACACTTTCAAGTAAAAGATTGTAAGGAGCTGAACATGCACAAAATTATTTTGTAATTTTAGATAAATGGTGCATCAATGGTGCAGAGGGGATAACACTTCATTGGGAATCCATCACAGTTAGACTTATGTTTCTTGTATTCCAGGGAGTCCCTTGTTTGCAACATTCTACTTGTAATATCCAGTTTATCTTGTAAATGCATACAGCACTCCAATATCTGAATGTCGTAAAGTGCTTTATTTTCTTTATTTCACCTATGTTGAAGGCCTTGAGCAGGAGCCAAAACATGAATATTTCAATGTGAACCACATTTTTTGTATACATTATACCTTATGTTTGATACCTAGCTTTAAGGAAATGCAAATTTCCAATTTATTTTCTATCTAAATATGTGTGTGTCTTATATATGTTTGTTTTGTAATTTGTTGACTTCAAAACATTTTCCTAAATAACATGCATTTACTTTATGTAAAAGGTTTTTGTTTCAGAATCCACTTCTGAAATGTTAATTAATTAAAGGGTTTTGAATTGTGTTTGTAGCTGAGAAATAGTCTCAAAATAATCTGTAAAATGGCCATTTCACACCTGCTACAATTTGGAAAAAACACAATCACGCTTGAGTAGTTTCACACTCATTGTAACACTCTTCCTTTTAATGCGTTACCCAAACAACAGCTTTTATACAGAAAGGCCTTTTGCACCAACAGAAACTAATATCCATGTTATCATACACTCTTTTTTTTGTCAAGTAACAACTATATGTCTTGTTCTGCAGAGATCTTAGCATGTCTACCACCCCTCCCCATCTCTTCCAAAGATTCCATACTGAAAATTGTTATCTTCTGCATACTGGACTATAGTTTATCAATACTCCAGCAGTTGTAGTTTAGCTGCTAATTATTTAACAACTTTTCCTTAGAGACTTTCCTCTTTGAACGTCTTTCTTTTATCATTGGAAATGTGGACTGTTGATGTGTAGTACAGGTGTGGGACCTGTTATCCAGAATACACTGGACCTGGGGCTTTCTGGATATTGGATCTTTACATAATTTGGATCTTCATACCTTTGCTTCCAATAAGTTTGGATCAAGCTACTGTTTTATTAGTGTAATTATTACAGACAAAAGGGAAATCATTTTTTCATTAGACTCAATGGAAAATTGAATTACTTGGATAAAATGGAGTCTATGGGAGATGTCCTTTCTATAATTCTGATCTCTCTCTGGATAACTAGTTTCCAGATAATGGATCCCATACATGTACACAAAATACTGTTGCTATATCACAGCTTCTGAGACTTTCCCTTTTTCTTTTTCCTACTGTTGCTTTTCTGTACTGTAGTTTCCTCTCTGTTAATTCTGTAATAAAAATTGCAAGTTATAAAAACAAAATGTACCCAATAGCATGCAATATCACAGCTGTCAACTTATGGTTGTCGCCTGTCTGGTTTTGACCTGGACAGCCCAGTTTTTGAAGTGCAGTCCAGGTCAAAACTGCCTGCCTGGTTTTCCAAATTAGGAAAAATGGGCAGGATTTCCTGACTGATGTGGTGATAAGCCAATCGCTGATCACCATGTCAAAGCTCCTCCCCTGACATCATGACCCTCCACTGCCACATCACGGACCTGCTCCCTGCATCAATGACCCACCCTAGTACATTGCGGCTCACACTTTCAAGTAAAAGATTGTAAGGAGCTGAACGTGCACAAAATTATTTTGTAATTTTATTTTAGTATGATAACTGATGCATCAATGTTGCAGAGATGATAATACTTCATTGGGAATCCATTGCCGTATTTTTTACCCCAGGGAGTCCCTTTTTGCAGCATCTTACTTGTAATATCCAGCTTATCTTGTATATGCATACAGTACTCCAATATCTGTGTTTTTTAAAGAGCTTTAGTCTCTAACTTTCACCTATGTAGAAGGCCTTGAGCAGGAGTCAAAACATAAGTGAAAGAAACACAGATATTTAAATGTGGACCACTTTTTTTTATATATATTATACCTTATGCCTGACACATCTGACACATATGTTTGTTTTGTAATTTGTTAACTGCAAAACATTTTCCTAAATAACATGCATATACTTTAGTAAAAGGTTTTTGTTTCAGAATCCACTTCTGAAATGTTAATTAATTAAAGGGTTTTGAATTGTGTTTGTAGCTGATAAATAGTTTCAAAATAGTCTGTGAAATGGCCATTTCACACCTGCTAAAATTTTTAAAGAACACAATCACGCTTGAGTAGTTTCACACTCATTGTAACACTCTTCCTTTTAATACATATTACCCAAACAACAGATTTTGTACAAAAAGCCCTTTTGAACCTACAAAAACTAATATCCATGTTATCATCCAACTTGCAGAACAGCAGTAAAGAGTGACTGAGGTTTATCAGAGCACAAGTCACAGGACTGGGGGAGTGGGAAACTGACAATATGTCTAGCCCCATGTCAGATTTTAAAGTTAAATTTTAAAAAGTCTGTTGGCTCTTTTGAGCAAAGAATATCAGTGCAGAATTTAGCTCCAGTAGCACTATTAACTGATGTGTTTGAAAAAAAAAAACAAAAGAAACCACATGTTTTCCCATTACAGTACCCCTTTAATATTTTGTGTCTTTATTTATATATCTATAGTTATATCTATTGTATAGCTATATATAGACAAATACAAGAGATCCTCTGCACTCAACAAATTATCAATATATTAAGGATACCAAAACATTTTGTGCCTTAAAGGGCACCATTCATAACTAAAATCATTTACTAAGTAAATACACTGTGTGAAAGTTCAAGAAACCCATTAGAAAGGTCAAGAAACAGTTAGAATTGTTTGTATAATGTAAATCATCAGCTCACTATACCTTCTGCAGTATACTATACCTTCTCCACTGCAGTTCTGTAAGGGTTCCTGTTAATCGCTGCCGGCGTCAAAGTCGGCGCGCGTCAAAGTCGGCACGCGTCAACGTTTACGCGTCGGAAGTTGCATCATGCCGGCGTCCGTTTCGGCGCCAATTGGGGCCTATTTAAAGGAGCTCTGGACTCTGACTGGTGCCCGATTATAGGTTCTTGTTCTCGGTTCCTGGGTGCGCTTGTTATTTCTTCTGCTACTGATCGTGTATGACCCTGCTTTGTTCCCGGACTTTCAACTCTTCGCTGCCTGCATTTGACCATTGCCTGGATTTCGACTACTCCTTTCTTCCTGATCCTTGTCTGCACCTTGTACCTTGGACTGGTCTATGGACTGTTGTTTCCTCCTTGGTCCGCTACTTCACCAAGAGCCTTTGGCCCTTACAAGTTCTAGCTGAGGCAGGCATCTTGGATTTCACTGACTCCTCCTACCTATATCTTCACAGCCAACTGCGGCTCTGAAATCTCACACATGTCCAGTTGAAATTTCTTGGTTGCCTAATAAACCTTCTAAGCTATTTTTCTGTCAAACTTTTGTGTTAGCTGCTGTTCAGTAGTGCTGCGACCTTGTGGAAGTTAGTGTGTGCCCTTCATTTGTATAATGACATCACCAGCAGGGGATAAGATAGGGAAATCTCATGATACTTCTAGTGGAGGAGTTTACTAATGTGGGGCATTCTGGGTAGAATACTCATGGCAGTGCTACATGCTCTGAGCATGCTCGGGAACTCATTTGCATGTTATAGTCACAGTGTGGACTCCCTTAGTGAAAGTAAGGAATTTTTTAAAAACTGATGTTATTTTTCCCCAAAAAACTGTATGTGTAGTTTGATTAAACGTGTTTAGGTTGTACTGGTCTGATTGTTAATATGTATTTCATTTTGGCTGATTGGTTACCTTTAAGCTAATAAAAATACCTTCCATTATGGCCAGTCCTAATAATGGGTTGAGTACAGAGGATCTCTTGTATTTGTCTATGCAAAATATGTGGTCACAGCCTCATTGCATCCCTGCTTAAAGGAAAACTATACCCCCCGGAGAATGTAGGTCTCTAAAAAAAATATTGCATAAAACAACTCATATGTTAAACCCTGCTTCATGTAAATAAACCATTTTCATAATAATATACTTTTTTAGTAGCATGTGTGATTGGGTCATCCTAAATAGAAAATAGCCAAGAGTTGTGTCTTTTTCTTCCACACTTCTTCCTGTTACAGTTAGAGTTGAAATATTTCTGGTCAGGTGATCTCTGAGGCAGCACACAGACCATCACGAAATGGTGGTTCAAGGCAAGAGATGTAAAAGGGCAAGATTTACTTAAATATATATTCGAGTTTGGTAAGATTATTTAATATGCCACTTAATTTGACATAAACTATCTGTTGCTCAAGTATTCATTTTGGGGGTATAGTTTTCCCTTTAATGTTTTTAAAAATTAGTGGTGAGCACAAATTTCCCTTTGAGCATAGGACTGGCCATATCCGGGATGATTTTGATGTAGTTGGCCAGCCAAATATATTGCAATCCCTATTTTGTTTGAAGGGGAAGGCATTTTTAGTAGCTTAAGGCACAAAATGTTTCACTGTCCTTAATATATTGATAATCGGTTAAGTGCAAAGGATCTCGCGCGTGTGTGTATATAGGTAGATAGATAGATAGATAGATAGATAGATAGATAGAAAAAAAATGACCACACCAACAAGGGCTTTAAACAAAAACAATGAAAAATGTATTCAATGTTTCGGCTTGTATACTCAATCCGTCTTCAGGACTAAAATATTGTGCACACACACTACATTATTTAAGCACTATCAAAGTGGAGCCAATGAATGATTGACAG
>CM044437.1:54105003-54127897 GCA_024363595.1 Xenopus borealis
ATTCATGTTTTTTGCTGTATACATATAAAAACCATTTGTATCTTTATAGTTTTACCGCAAGCATACATCGACACACATACATCGATGCTCCTGTTTACTAATTGCACCTGACCACTTACAATCAAACAACCTGTTATCAATAAACAAGTTAGATTACAAGACGGCCTGCTTATTTAGAAGACAGGAATGGTTAAGCTGAATGGTGGATTGCACACTGTGAGAACGTGTATGAAGGCAGAACAATAACCTTATGAACCAAAATTCTTAAATCCTCTATGGTATTGGTAACAGTGAATTGGGGGTGTGAATTTCTCTTTCTCAGACATTTCCCAGTCTCTGAAGGTATTCCAGGGAGATTCGTTGCTGGGCTGAATATGAGCGTGTGCCACCACCCTTATACCACTTTGTTATTTTTTTTATTTCAAAAGAGTTGCTCTGTTGCATAACTCTCATGATGCCTGTTTAAATGCAAATTTAGAATGTGTAAATAACTGTATAATTTTGTCATTACATAGTCTTTGCATTTGATTTATCTTGTAAAGTCTAAAATTCTCTAACCTATTAAACCTTATATTCGAGGAATCACTAAATCCTTAAAACTGCTTTGTTCCGTAGGTATAAGATATTTTTAACAAATTCAGCAAACCTGACATTCAAGGGTTCAAATGTAGCTGTGCTAGTTGTGTTAATAAGACAAATTCAGCACTGACAATTGCTCCAACCATGAAAAGAAAGTTGTCAACTGCAGATTATTATCCATCCAAGAAGCTGTAAAAGGAAACATTTTGGCTTTGACCCTGTATATTATCATCTATTCAAGCTAGAAATTAGATAGTTTCTTGCTATTATAGTGAGTTAATGTCTTCTTAACAAGCAGCTTTCTCATTTACTAACATTTCCATGAACTTGAGCCATCTGTATTATTTATCATATACTTTACTTGAAGGTAGAAAAATCCATCAGCAAAATTGCAAGAAATACATAATATATTTTTAATCTTAGCATTAACTTGTACAGAGAAAAGTGACTGCTATGGCAGCATGCTGGAAATCAAAGCATGCATGTAATGATGGAAGGGTGGAACTGGTAAAACAAAATTAAGCAAATAAATTGATTTTACAGACTCTGAACACAGAGAAAGCGTGTTCACAAGCATGATACCCATGAAACAGAGCAAGCCCTACAGACTTAATTGGTCAAGCTTACATGAATAAGTGTACTGAAGATGTTTGCTTTGTTTTAAATAAATAGAAAGGGGCTTGAATTTAATGAACTTTAGCTATTTTTCCCAATTCACTCATTAACTCTGTAACTGCACATCTTCTCACGTTAATATGAACAATCAAGCATGTAACATAATTTAGGTAGAAAAAAAAGACACCGGGCTATCAACTTCAACCATTTCATTTAAATTAAACCTCACTAACTATAGTTGATCCAGAGTAGGATAAAAAGCTTTTTCTGAAGACTAAATAGAGTGCGCTGGGCCCCCCTGCATAAAAATCTTAAGAGGGGCCAAGCACTCTAGTTACTCTAGTTACGCACTCATTGAATGATCTTAAAGTCTTCTGGAAGGATATATCTTTCAATAAGACATGACAGTTTCTTATATGGTTCCTAACCCTTTCTAACATTTATAAACAGTAGTTTTAAAGTTTTAGCACTTGGTTTAGTTGTTACCAAAAAGACATCATAACAGTTGTCCCAGCAGCATCATTTATTAGTCCAATTCTGGTAACAACTATAATAGTCTACAAGCCCTAACAGCAACAAGTGAATGCTTTGGAGGCATACTAAAATATGTCTCAGAATATTGTAGCTTTACTCACAGTCCAAAGGTGTCTGCATTTAGCGGCTCTGCCATTACACAGCACACTATAAAGCTACTGGCCCTGCAGAAACCTGTAGCGCTGACAGTGAAAAGCCTCTTTTTTTACTAAGAAATTATTTATTTACATAATTATTCTCTATGCAAGTTGCATTTCTTTCGGAACCTGGTTTTTGTGTATACACATACAGACATACGTTATTCATATTTTGCCTAAATTTCATAAAATAAATTACATTTACATATAAGAATATAAAACATCTTCATAATGTATGAGCAGCTATTGTGTAAAATATGATAATATTGCCATTAAGGATTTGCTTTATTGTATTATTTTCTTCATGTTGTGTGTCTGTGTGATAAAAACGTATCTAATTACTTATTTCCATAGCGGTGGGCTGGAGTCTTGTTTTTTGATATCTCCAACTGTGAGCATTCAATAAGCCATTTTTACTTTTTCTTAAACAATTCTTGAATGCTCCTTTTCCCCCACCCCTAATATCTCATGCAATCCATGAAAATGTTGTATGGAAATCTTCCTTTACTGTAAAAAGGCTTGAAAGACAATTCTGAAATTCGTAAATGTCAGTCTATAAATTAGATGTCATGTTAAATATCAGAGATCATTAGCTAAATAATACACTCTTTATGCTGCCAGTCCATCTGAATGCAAATTTCTCACAAAATTCTAGTACTTGCCAAATATATAGGGAAACACATATTTAGGTTTATAGAGTCAAAAATTGCAACTAGCTAAAAAACAAATGACCAGTGTCTCATCAACATACAATATTGGTGTGATCGTGCACATGAGCAGATGTAACTATGTAACTATGTACCAGGATTAGAATAAATATTGCCCTTGGAGACAATGAGAAAGTAATAAATCTAACATTGTAATAATTATTTATAATAAAAAATTATCAACAATAATAATAATGCAAAAACAGCGTGTTTTGTCTTGTATTCAGAATCTGCAAACTCCTTTCCAGCACTTCTCTGGGTAGCCTCTTTGTCTAAATCAGTTAGCCAAATTGCAAGGATGGAACAGAACAAGCTGTAGAAACTGTCAAAGTCTAATACAGGTATGCTGTTTCTATTGTTTGCTTACTAAAAAGATCAGTGTCCAACATTTTCCCATCCCTTGCCATTTTCAAATCCAAAAACTGATGGCTTGCTGTCATAGCTTATGGTCAATTATAATGACTCAGTGTTGTTGGGTGAAACATACAGGGGCACATTTACTAAGGGTCTAATTTTGAGGGTTAAAAAAACCTAGAATTTAGGTCAAATTAAAACCCCTCGAATTCGAGGGGTTCGAAAGCAATTAGATTTTTCGAACGATCGAATATAAAAAATTCAATAGATTAGCAATCGATCGAATTGTTTTTATTCGATAAAAAAAACTTCCCATAGCATTGTATAGCAATTCGGAAGGTTCAATCTGGCGAATTTGTAGATCAAATTTTTCTTAAAGGGACAGTACTTTAAAAATCAAATTCAAATTAAAAATTTTTAATTTGATCAATTCAAATCAAATTTTGGGCTATTCAATAGTCAAATAAGCCCAAAACTTATTCGAAATTCGAATTTTTTCATTTGAATTTGATTCGGATTTTCACTTCAAATCAATTCAACCCTTAGTAAATGTGCTCTTCAGTCTGTTATTGACTAAGTAATACAGAATTTGTCAGAATCTGACAGTTTTGGCCATAAAAAACCCTTGATAAATCTGCCCATAAATAATGCAACAGAGAATATCTCCAAAAAGGGTGGTCCATTTATGCAAATGGAGTCCTTAAAGTAGTAGACACTATTGCTATAATGTATAATACAAATGGGAAGTTAATTTTTTCAGTGAATCATGTGGTAGTAAACCCCAGACAAAACTAACATTTCTATCTGCTTATAGTCACTACATACTACAGTATATAGAGATCATTGTTGCAATGTGGGATTGAGACCATTAACATATAACTTTAATGTGTACTTTAAGGACTCAATTAGCATCTTTTTAGCACCAATAGACTTGAAAGTGCCAAGAGGAGATACAGTAGCAGACTTACAGATCTCCTGTGAAAACATGAAAGACGCTAAAATGTAATATTTTTGTTACAGTACTTGAGAACACCACCTTGTTTCATTGCAGATTTATGTTTTTGTTTTGTAACAACAAACTGCAGACTGTCTCTCTCCTGTGCATATATTCATTTTACTAATTTTACATATTGCCTTTATTCCCAGTTCTCCAGGCTTCACATAAAGTTTTAGTGTGCTTTAATTTTTTTTATAGGGATACATAAATGCATTCTTTCTCTCTTTAGAGGTAAATTATTGCAAACAAAAATAAAAAGTCTGGTTTTCTTGTCTGAATAGTTACACTAGTTCAACTATTCTGTCTCTGATTATCAAATGTTTGTTGTGCATGCAAGAATACTTTCCATTTATTGCATGTAGGAGTCAAAATATTTAAGGTAATTTACATTTCCCAAGTGCAGTTCGCCAACTACAATTTCAGAAGCAAGTTGCCATGTTTTTTTCTCCCATAATGCTGCATTTTTCATCATAACTCCAGCTTGATTGTGGCTGTGCAGAGACTTGTGTCTGGTTAAAACAAATATAGTAATGCAAATGTCTGGTACCATAATCTGCCTCTAAATGGTGCAAAATGCTCAGAGATTAAATTATATTTTCATGTAATTCTTTAAACCCAAATCTACTATACTTACAGTATTAACTGTATGAACCTGGAATTACCACCATGTTCACCATAGTGATAGTGTCAATAGACAACAGTGTCGGACTGGGATGCCAGGGGCCCACCAAAAAAACCTTAGACTGTGGGTCCACTTTCCAAACTAGTATTGCAATTCTCCTCACTTAACCTCTTTTTTTCTCCTATTCTTTTATATCTACTTACTATACTCTATTTTTCCAATATTTAGTCCCTTAATGAAATAGGGAATTAGGCCAAATGGTTAGAAGCAAGAGGGCTCGCCAGGAGTTTTCCTGGTATCCCGGTGGGCCAGTCCAACACTAATAGGCACATTTGAGCACAATTTAATAGAGGAAGCAGAACACAATGGGACTTGGCACAACTATACGGATGTGCAGGGAGCAAGTTTAGATGGAAGTACCTTCAATGAATAGCATACATAGTAACATAGTAAGTTAGGCTGAAAAAAGACACACACATCCATCAAGTTCAACCTTTTAACTTTTTTTTTATAACCTGCTAGTTGATCCAGAGGAAGGCAAAAAAAACCCTCTGAAGCCTCTCCAATTTGCCTCAGAGGGGGACAAAATTCCTTTCTGACAAGTCCCTGGATCAAGAGCTATCATCCATAACCCTGTATTCCCTCACTAGCTAAAAAGCCATCCAACCCCTTCTTAAAGCTATCTAATGTATCAGCCTGTACAACCGATAAAGGGAGAGAATTCCACATCTTCACTGCTCTCACTGTAAAAAACCCCTTCTGAATATTTTGGCGGAATCTCTTTTCATGTAATCGGAATGGGTGACCTTGTGTCAGCTGGAAAGACCTACTGGTGAATAAAGCATTATTATTAATAGATTATTATATGATCCCCTTATATATTTATACATAGTTATCATATCACCCCTTCAGCACCTCTTCTCCAGTGTGAACATCCCCAATTTGGCCAGTCTTTCCTCATAGCTAAGATTTTCCATAACTTTTAACAGCTTAGTTGCCCTTCTCTGTACTCTCTCTAATACAATAATGTCCTGCTTGAGTGATGGAGACCAAAACTGTACTGCATATTCTAGATGTGGCCTTACAAGTGCTCTATAAAGTGGAAGAATGACCCCCTCCTCCCATGACTCTATGCCCCTTTTAATACAGCTCAAGACCTGCTGCTGACTGGCATTGCTTGCAACAGCCAAGATTATCATCTACAAGGTCTCCAAGGTCCTTTTCCAAAATGGATTTGCCTAGTGCAGTCCCATTAAGGATAGTGTATACACTTGATAAAGGGCCTTGCCCGAAACATGTTGTGATAATTGGATGCACACTCCCCAATAAAGGAATTTAGCAGTCTTCAGACAACTGCCGTGGATTTGTACTGCATTTGCCAATCCTTTGAATTACTCACAAGGATATTAACACAGGATATCCAGCAGGGCTACCACTGAACCTATACCAGTGAGCTGCAGTTCAACCCATCTATTTGTTTGGAATGTCCCATTAAGGATATATGTGGCTTGGATATTTTTACATCACAGGTGCATGACTTTACATTTATCAACATTGAATCTCATTTGCCACTTAGCTGCCCAGATTGCCAATTTTTCAAGATCCTGCTGCAAGAATGCCACATCCTGGATGGAATTAATTGGGCTGGATAGTTTTGTGTCATCTGCAAACACTGATATATTACTTACAACACCCTCCCCTAAGTCATTAATGAACAAGTTAAATAAAAGTGGACCCAATACTGAGCCCTGAGGGACCCCACTAAGAACCTTACTCCAAGTAGAGAACTTACCATTAACAAGCACCCTCTGCACCCGATCCTGTAGCCAGTTTCCTATCCATGTGCAAATGACTTAATTAAGACCAACAGACCTTAGTTTAGAAAGCAGTCGTTTGTGGGGCACGGTATCAAACGCTTAGGCAAAATCCAAATGGATCACATCTACTGCCCCACTGTCCAGCATCTTACTTACCTCATCATAAAAAGCAATCAAATTTGTCTGACATGACCTATCCTTCATAAAGTCATGCTGATTGCTGCTCATAATTAGTGATGGGCGAATCTGCGCCATTTCGCCAAATTTTTCATGAATTTCTAGAGAAATTCACAAAACGGCGAAAAATTTGCGGGACAGCAAAATTTCGCCAGCATTTCGCGAGTATATTCGCCAAAGGCGAATCGCAAATTCGCCACAGGCGAATACATTCGCCTATCACTACTTATAATGCCATTCACTAGAACAAAATTTTAAATGTGATCCCTTAACAAGCCTTCAAATAACTAACTGCCTATAATTGCCAGGCTGAGATCGTAATTCCTTTTTAAATATTGTGATGACATCAGCTTTCCTCCAATCCATAGGCACTATACCAGATGAAAGCGAACCTGAGAAAATCAGAAATAGGGGCTGGTCTAAAACAAAGTTCTCTTAGAACCCGTGGGTGTATACCATCAGGCCCTGGAGCCTTGTTTACATTAATTTTTATTAAAGCTTTATGAATCATATCCTGAGTCAGCCACTGACTAGATTGAGCTGAGTCATAGTGTAAATACACAATTTGTCCATTTGAGCACAACCACACTTGTGGCTGTTTCTACAGTGGTCCCCAGATTTTACAATTACCTGGTATTAATCCTGATTTTTGCATTCACCCATAGTAAAACTGTTCTACTGTATAAATAACTATATATAATAATATTGTGATTTTTTTAAAAAATATATTTCAAAGCATTTTAATAATATTTCCATCAATGTGATTATCAGGTTTGAAGCAAGTGATCAGTTTTTGAATGCAAAGATACATGCTTTACTCTCAAGTATTTCATTGAGTGCTCACCAGTGTTATATATGCTCGATACAAAATTGTTCATGCATGATAAGTCATAGCTGTATGTTTGCCAGGGTCATTCATGGCTTGATTTGTTTGCCAAAGGTGCACCAGCAAAAATGGAAAAAGAGCACCAAGACAATGAAATAATATTAATTGCTCACCATAAAAGATGAGCTGCTTTGCAAATCATAGAACAGGATACCATTTTACCAGTGGTTTAAGTATACCGAAATTTTCCAGTGAAAATCGAATTGTTTGCATAAACTGGAGCTCAAAACTTTAAACACAGTATTTCCATCTGTAGTTTGTATGTATGTTCAGCAGGGGCCACAGAAATGATGGTATCCTGTAGAAGTGCAGATTTTTAGAAAGGATGAAGTTTTGCTTAAAGTTTGTATCCTCTGTAAAATCATAGATCTTATAGATTTTACTTTTTACTAAACAGTGCATCATGAAAAATAATAAAATCAAATATACAGACCATATTTGCATGTATGCCACTATACATGTACCTGCTGTCAAAGTTGCAAATAATGTCAAGGCTTAGCTTTGTAAAATGGATGAAATGGATAAAATGGAGGTTCTTAGCTTTTGTGATAACTGCCAGTCCACCATACCACATAATGGTAAACCCAATGCGGAGGCCCTATAAACCTCTGTTCTTATTCTTCATGGGCTAGTACCTTCTGCATGGTTGCATGCCTTGGTTGGAATTTATTTGTATTGTATCTAACCTAAAAGTAAATAATTTTCATGTGAATATAATTGAAAAACAATCATCCTTCTCAAATTAATCGGGATTTGTGTTTTAGTTGAATATATTGATACAACACTACTACCGGGGGTTATTTATTAAGCTTCAAATGCCAAATACCCTGAAAAAATCTGTATTTTTCTATAAAAAGCACAAATTTTTTGAGATTTATTATACCCCGAAGATGGAAAAGTCAGAATCTCAAAATCTGGCATCTGGAGGTTACATATAAGTTAATGGGAGACATCCTGAAGATGTTTTGATCTGGGTTTCGTGCAATAATCTGAAAATTTTGTGGTTTTAAGGCAAAAATCTGAAATCTGAGTTTTCAGGTAATTGTACAATTCATTTTATCATTTTTTTCTGGGCTTTTCCCCCACAGAAATTTTTCAGGAAAATTTATTAAAAAATAAGGGGGAAAAAACCTCTACGGATTTGGTTGAAGTATTTTTTAGAAAATAATGAGATAAATTTGGATTTTTCTTCTAGTAAAATTGAAATACAGCTGGTTAAGGATCTCTTATTGCCCAGCCAGTTATGGGCCCTCCATTAAATAATATTAAAATGTTCCCTTCTGACATGCACATTACTAGCACTCTGGGTCTATTTACTTACATTTACATTTCCTTTTTTCACAAATGATATTTTTTCTTAAAATTTGTGGTTGTTTTAAGCTTTATTAAGCATAAAAACCATTCAGACTTTCTTTTTTAGCTCATTCATCAGTTTTTATCTGATCATACTTTTCATATTAGGATATTTAAGTAACTTTCATGGCATTCATGTTTTTAGAGAAATACAGGGGAATGTAATATAAGTCAGTAAGGCAAAAAGTATTCACAATGCGAAAAGTTATGCCTCTGTGCGAACAATTTTTGCTTTGCGCGAATTTAATATAGCTTTTGCGAAACCGGAAACTGTTTTACCGACCACTTCCGACAGTGGAAGATAGTTTGCGAATTTTACAGCTTGCGCCAATGCGCAGTCAATGTAATAAAACTTCTTACTGAAAAAGTCGTTGTGTTTGCTCCTAAAGATCACGACACCTTCAAGCACTTCTTAAGAGTGTGCAATTAAAAGTCGCAATGCGTAGTTAAAAGTCGCAGTGCGCAATTAAAATTCGCAATGCAATAACAGTTTAAGGAACAATATTACATTGCGAGATTTGGAATTTTAATCTTATTGATGCGCATTCTTTTGCTCTTTGCGAATTTAATTACATTCCCCCCTAGAGTTTAATTGTGGTTTCAAAATGCTCTGATAGCACTGAAATTCAGCCTTTAATAATTGTGTCTCCCCACGAATGCTGCAGCTGGCGAAAGTCATTCTTGAAAATCTGCTATAAAAAAATCCATAGCATGAATGGGTCACCCCATGAAACAGAATTAAAGGTCAATAGTTGTAACCTACAAAAAGTACATGGTGATGCACTATAAAATCTAATTACTTGTAGAAGGTAAAATGATTTGTGATGTCATTGTTAATGTAAAAATTTCTTAATTCTTTGGCAAAATTAGTCCTATAAGTAATTGCACTAATAAGGGCATATTATAAATTTTGTAATAAAGCTCTATGTATATTTGCACCTACTTGCACTGTATGTACACTGCACATGCCCTCATTTAACAGGGACTTCTCTGCATTGGACTGATGGGAATATTTTGTGATGAGGTTTCACTTACATGCACCTTAATAGAAATGTTATCACCTGCACAGCATGCACTCCATAATTTTTCTGCATGTGAATCATTTCATCTAGAAGGTGGAGACAATTTATGAACCCTTGAAATAATTAAGAAGCAAATCAGAATACTATAATGCATCATTCCTGCTGTGCATCATAGCAGGCATTAAAAGGTTGAGAATATCAGCATACTGCACAACTATATCACATGCTTTGCATTTATAATGCTCACTGTATCATGATTGATCTCTTCTGCTATATAGACCTGCTGAGGTTTATATTGGACAGAATGCCATGAAACTATTACTTTTTTCTGTTTATGTTTACTGTGGTTTATAATGTCATCATTCCTAATTGAGGTAGTGATATAATGCACCTTGTCTGCTTTGTATATTGTTTGAGAGTTATAATACCATCATATATCATGCTTTCAACACAATTGTACATTACCCTTTCTGTATACCTTGGTCGTGTTTTATAATACTATTACACATTTTTACTGTTGTATATTATGGCTGAAGTTTATAATGCTCAAAGTACATTATTAAACACATACTTCTGTAATAAGTGGTAGAGCTTAATACAGGTATTGGATCCATATGCAGAAACCAATTATCCATACAGATCTGAATTGTGGAAATTATCCAAATAATCCTAATTTTTAAAAATAATTTTCTTTTTCTCTGTAATAACAAAACAGTTCCTTGTACTTCAAACGAAGATATAATTAATCCTTATTGGAAGCAAAACCAGCCTTTTGGGTTTATTTACATGATTTTCTAGTAGACCTAAGGTATGAAGATTCAAATGATGGAATAATCCATTATCTGGAAACCCCCCAAAGTTTTGAGCATTCTGCATAACAGGTCTCATACCTGTACTCCAAAGTAACAGTTATATTGCAATGATAACATCAGGGGAGAAGGGGGTACCAATCCTGCACCAGGGTCCACCAGTGAGAAGTTAAGCCACTGGATAACATGGTTCAAGAAAGTAGATTTATTTTTCAAATGATGAGGATTATGGGTAATGTCAAACACTAACAGAGATGGTATATTATCAGTTGCAACATATTGTTATAAGCTTGTCAATGTGACATTAACTTTTATATAATTTACATTTGAATTATGAGGTAAAATGTTTTCCAGTGCCCCCAGCTCATTGCTTAATTAACACATTGATTTATTGAATTCTCATTATCAGGACTACAGGATTTTATAATATGTTCCACAGAGCTGTCACCTTCTTGTCTCCATTTTTAAAAAAGATTGGCTGAGATCTTAGCCGTCTTTTTAACAGAGTATTCTGTCTTTGTGGCCACACAAACCCACTGTATAAATAAATGCAGAATTTAAAGTTGTTAGCAAGACTATTGATTGAGCAAGACAAAGGAAACAACTCCAGTTTTAGAATATAAAATTTTATGAAAACATAAATTTCATTTCTTATAGTAACAAAAAAACACTGCTACTAGTTGGGCAAGCATAAGCAATATGGAAATATTAATGAATAAGAAATTGTGAGATTATACAATCCATTAAATAACAGATGTTGGACAGCACATGTATAGTAACAGGGAAGTTCATTTAAATTTTCTTTATGGTGTTAGGTATGTTTATCAGAAATATCTGCTCTGCAAAGTAGTCATAGTGCCTCATCAGGAAGGAATACATTTTCACTGACTGGGAAACAATCCACACACATAGATACAGAAACACATTTCTAATAGATGGAAATGTCAGTTCTTGATTAAAAAAACAAGTGCAGTAACACCAATAACTATATAAAGAACTAAGGTCCCGTGAACTAAAAACAATGCTCTCATATCCATGTACATATTTTAAAAAAACAGGTAACTAGCAGGTAAACAAACCTATGTTATATTGATGCCTTTATATTTATACACTTATAGGGGTAAATTTATCAAAGAGTGAAGTTCCGCCACTATGGTGAAGTTCCGCCACCTCCATTGATTTCTATTGGATTTTAAAAGGCGTATTCATCAACGGGTGAAATTTAAATTTCACCCTTTGATGAATACACCTTTAAAAACCCCATAGAAATGAATGGAGAGTGGTGGAATTTCACCCTAGTGGCGGAACTTCACTCTTAACTTCACTCTTTGATAAATATACCCCAAAGAGCTCTGACTCTGAAGGAACTAAACTCAGTTCACATGCTGCAATAGACTGGATGTTCCTCATATTATTAAATTGCTGTATCTGGAATTAATTATTGCCTGGCATGTGGCTAATTTACTTTCTTGTGATAATACTTTATGTTTTAACCTATACAATACACATACATAGTTAGGTTCTTTATAAATAAACCAAACCAACTACAGGTTCCATTATATATCACATAAAATGACAGCATTTTTCTGCTATATGAGCAGATGCTAATTTGAAAAATACCAGATGGAATATAATGCGTGCAGAATTATGGCTTGTTTTCAATATTAGTCTTAAATAATAAGCCATAGGATTTCTGGATGTGTTCTTCATTATGCAGCAGCAGGGCTTTTTATTTCTTAGAGGGGACATCAATAGGGGTGTGATCAAGCTAACAAAAAAAAAAAAGCAAGGGATATAATAAAAGTATCAGAACAGAAATTCCTCTAAATAATTCTATTAGAAATGTTAAAAGGTAACTGGCCTTTTAAAGACACAATTAAAGCTAGTAACAAGCATGTCATTCCTGGTGCATCATAGCCTTGCTTATACCAATCAAATTCTTATTTAGGTATTCCAAATACTTATACTGCCTCAATTACTTATTCCTTTGCTTCTGCATGTGTGTTGTAAGAAGATGCTATTTGTTACAAATAGATAGTGGCTGATCCTCTTCTTGATTGTCATTCTAAAAAACATGATGGTCCAAGAGAATAAGCAGCCAGTGAAGAAGTACTGTACTTCTTAATCACCACCATATGGAATAAATATTGTAGTGCTGTCACAGGACAACATGACATGAACAAGAAAGAGAAAGTAACCTTGAAAATGAAAGAAGCTGTTTACCACCAGTGTACACCCTTAACATAGTTACATAGTTAAATTGGGTTGAAAAAAGACAAAAGTCCATCAAGTTCAAACCTCCAAATGAAAACCCAGCATCCATACACACACCCCTCCATACTTTCACATAAATTATATAATTATATCTATCTAAATATATTATATCTATTCTAATTATAGAGTTTAGTGTCACAATAGCTTTTGCTATTATGTCTGTCCAAGAAATCAAGCCCCTCTTAAAGTTATTAACAGAACCAGGCAGCACAACATCACCCAGAAATTCATACCACAACCTCACTGTCCTCACTGTGAAGAACCACCTACATTACGTCAAATGATAGTTCTTTTCTTCTAATCTGAAGGGGTGGCCTCTGGTGCAATGATCCTCTTTATAGGTAAAAAGGTCCCCTTCTATTTGTCTATCATGTCCTCTAATGTACTTGTAAAGTATAATTATATCCCCTCGCAAGTGCCTTGTTTCCAGAGAAAACAACCCCAACATTGACAGTCTACCCTCATAATTTGTCTTCCATCCCTCTAACCAATTTAGTTGCACATCTCTGCACTCTCTCCAGGTCATTTATTTCCGTCTTAAGGACTGGAGTCCAAAATTGCACTGCATACTCCAGGTGACGCCTTACCAGAGACCTATAAAGAGGCATAATTATGTTTTAATCCCTTTTTATACAAAGGGCATTAACACTATTAATCTGAATCTGGGAAACAGCAGGGTAAACTAAAGTGAAATCAAATAATTGCAATGTATTGCAATTGCATGTGGTTTTCACACAGGGATAGCCTAATAAGAAGTTGACTCAGTGGAAGAGCATAATATTGTAGTGCAGCCTGGGTATTTTTTGGTCAGTTTATGACCCAACACACAACCAGTCTACTTTCCATTTTGACTGATCAACTCTGTTGCTATTCTTTTAAATTACAAATAATTTATATAAGTAAAACTATTTATGCAACAGAGTATGGCAATGGCAAGGTTCCCAACTGCAAGAAAGGCTGCACTCATTTTAATATAATCTGCTACAGAACAATACAGTATATGAAACTTTCACCATAATAATTAAAGCTTTCCGTTGCCCAGTCTTACAATGTTGTAAAAGTAAGGGTGAAATGCAAGAACAAACATTTACCTATTCAGTCCCTTCACCGTCCCAAATATGTGTTTTAATAGCCGAGGATTAGCAGAGTATAGCAGTGCTTTTTTAGCAGGTTCATGCAGCCATTACACGACAGTAACATAAACTCTATCACCTTGCACAAACACCACATATTCCCCCTATAGTAGGAAAGCATTTGGGTAAATGTAATAAGCAACAATAAAGAAATGATATGTATCTTAAAGTAATATTACGCATTTTTCACATCACATAGTCCTTGGCGCATGCAGGTAGTTTTCTGATTCTATCAGTATGCTTTATAGGTTTACTTTCTTCAGGCCTATTGCAGTTGGCATCAGGAGTAGGAAAATGTCCTTCATCAAATGGAGCTTCTCCAAAGTCATATCTAGCAGGAGCAAGACAACTTGTGGGTAATACACTAAAGATTTTCTATGCACAATATTCCTCTCTCTCTGAAAGAATTCAAACTCAGATGAGACAAACTGTGGTCCGTTGTCTGATATTAACTCCTTTGGATTACATTCTCTACTGAAGACTGTAGGATCCCCTTGACAAAGGCCTTAGCGCCGAAACGTTGGGGTATTCTCACTTGGGGCTTGTGTATTCGCTACTTGTAGGTTGACATTTTTGCCTTGCCTTCCTTTCAGGGGTATGTATACCATAAACTATGCTGTGATCTACCCAACATTTTTGTACTTGATATGTAATATATTTGTCTTGTAATTGTGAATATACCAAGTAAAGCATACGTTTTTACATTCACCCCTTGCAGATCTTGAGTATTTAATTAGAGTGTGCACATCCATATAGTAGATGTCAATGTTGATAAATGCAAGGTTATGCACTTTGACAAAAATATGGCAGTATTGAGAGTTTCCTTAAGTGAGAAGGATCTTGGAGTTTTTATAGATGACAAGTTGTCTAATTCTGAGCAGTGTCATTCTGTAGCTACTAAAGCAAATACGGTTCTATCTTGCATAAAAAAGGGCATAAACTCAAGGGATGAAAACATAATTATACCTCTTTATAGATCCCTAGTTAGACCTCAGCTGGAGTATGCAGTGCAGTTTTGGACTCCAGTCCTTAAGAGGGATATAAATGAGCTGGAGAGAGTGCAGAGACATGCAACTAAACTGGTTAGAGGGATGGAAGAATTGAATTATGAGGGTAGACTGTCCAGGCTGGAAAAAAAAGGCGTTTGTGAGGGGACATGATTATACTTTACAAATAAATTAGAGGACATTATAGACAAATATCAGGGGACCTTTTTTACCCATAAATAGGATCACCACACCAGAGGCCACCCCTTCAGACTAGAAGAAAAGGACTTTCATTTGAAGCAGGAAAGGTGGTTCTTCACAGTGAGGACAGTGACGTTGTAGAATGCACTGCCGGGTGATGTTATGATGGCTGATTCTCTTGATGCTTTTAAAAGGGGCTTGGCTGATTTTTTGGACAGACATAATATCAAAGGCTATTTTGATACTAAACTCTATAGTTAGCATAGCTATGGGCATATATAGTTTGTGTGAAAGAGTGGAGGGGTGTGTGTGTATGCTGGGTTTTAATTTGGAGGGGTTGAACTTGATGGACTTTGTCTTTTTCAACCCAATTTAACTATGCAACTATCTGCAAAAGGACCCACAATATCAATAGCCAGTCCGTGCATAAGGTCAATTCTCTACCCCCATAGGTAGCTTCTCCATTTTTCTGTTGCCCAAACACATGCTAGAGCTTTTTTTTACACAGTTGAATAATTACGCTCTGTCTCTGTAAGTGTTCTGGATGCAAATCAACAGTTTTCTCTGAATGATCAGCATGGATATGTGTGAGAACTGCACCAACGCTATAGTCTGAAGCATCTATAGTAACCAAAGTGGGTAGGGGTGGATCAAATAACACTAGTGCTGGACTGTTCACAATTAACTGTTTCACTTTTTCAAAGCTATGTTGTGCAGTCTCTGACCAAACCAGACTTGAAGTTCCACATAGTAGTGGTCTAAGTGGCTCCACAACTGAAGCATAGCTTGGAATAAACTTAGAATACCATGAAATAAGACCTAAGAAAGCTTGTAAGATCTGAAAATCAGATGGAGTAGGTGCTTGTGTAACAGTGTTGACATGGTCAGGGTCAGGCAGTAATCCCTCTTGTGAAATTATATGACCCAGAAATGACAGCTGAGTTTGTCTGAAGTGGCATTTGGAAAGGTTCAGTTGCAAGTCCTGCAGAATCAAAAGCGTAGACAGTTATATCATCCATGCTCATGCAGTAATACTTGAGGATAAGAACTCTGAAGATCCAGGGTGGAAAATAATTTTGCTGGATTTACAGTCTGTACATTCCCAGCAGTTCCCGGACTGAGAATGTTAGCCTCTACCACTGCTGTTCAATTTGGCTAGCAACTGTAATAGCCTGTGGATTCATCATTACGTTGTCCACGTTGGCGGAATTTATATCTTTCAGCAACCACATTTATTCTTGGCATGAAAAAGTTCTTTATAGCAGTTAGTTCAGTTTCATAAGTCTCATCAGGTAATGGTAATGTATAGAATATACGTTGTCCCTCTGCTCCCAGGCAGTGAATAAGTAAAGCATACTTTCTAGTAGCAGAACTCTCCCCTTGGTCAGCAGCAATAATGTAATTGTCAAACATATGGATCCAAGTAGTAAAAGGTATGGTAGGCTCCCCAGGGTTTGGGAGAAAAGGTGCAGGCTACTGCAGATGTAGAAGTTTCAATTTGTTGTGTTTTGGTTGCCGAGGATGAGCAGAGTATAAAAGTGCTTTATTAGCAGGATCATGCAGCCATTACACAACAGTAACATAAACGCTATCACTTTTTAATCAGTCCGAAAGTACCATGTATACACAGAATAACTCATGTGCACAGTGACACCTACAGGCACCTTGCACAAACACCACACGAGTTTTATATAAAAGCACCTTATTGTTTGCACTCAAAAAAAATGTTAAGGTTATCAAAAGTTATCAAAAGCGCTATTGAGAAAATGACTACCTGTTTGTTAGGTGAAAATAACTGGACAATTAAGAATAAAGCCATGCTTGTTTGGTAAAATCTTTCTAAACGTTAACATTAACAGTTTTACTTTTTAACCGATATGTTCACCAAGCTAGTGACCATATTTTTCCCAGTTATTTTTATAATCCATAGGCATGCATAATTATTTGTGCAAGAACTTTAACACATCTGATCATTCTGCTGTCAGACATTTCTCTAATGACTAGCCATGGCACTTTGACATTAAATCAGACGTCTTTCTCATTACATGCTCATTAGAGCTTTGTTCCAAGCCTCTTTGGCACAGTTGGCAAGTTTTTTTTTCTCCATATGGCCATAAAAAATGATCTATCTAGATATCTGTGTTTTATGTTCCCCAGACAAATAATCAATAGGAGCTGAGCTGAACTATCTAAATCACAATGGAAAGTAGCTCATTACTTTTCTGTGAAAGTAAATCATAGCAGGGCGGGATGTTTTGACCTCATTAGTTTGCATTTCAAATGTGTCATTATGACTAATTATACTTCCCTTTGTCATTAATGACATAAATGCAAACATTTCAGATGATATTTTGCAATGAGGAATGCTGTGTTTTGTGAAATTATTCATATAATGATGAATTGTAAAAGTAATCTGCACTTATCCTGGGATTTTATAATTATAAGTAAGAATGTTATAGAGTGGAAATATGTTTAAGAACTAATCACCCCTCTTGGGTCTTTCTCACCCCTACCTCAATAAGTGACAAACGTTCTGCTGTTGGAAAGTCAGAGCTTTTGATGGATAGAAGGTACAACAGGTACATGATAGGACCTGTTAGGGGAATGTCAGGATGGGACAATGAATAACTGTCTTCTTATGAGTATAATACTATGCCAGTCTGTCAACTTTATACATGTATGGGAACTGTTATACAAGAAAATGTTTGGGACCTGGGATTTTCCAGATAAAGGATCTTTCTGTAATTGGATCACCATACCTACTGAAAAATCATTTAAACATGAATTAAACCAAATAGGATTGTTTTTCCTCCTGTAATTATTCATTATATCTTAGTTGGGATCAAGTACAAGCTCCTCTTTTATTATTACAGAGAAAAGGAAATCATTTTCCAAAATGTGATCTATTTGATTGTAACAGAGTCTATTGTTCCCATAATTCAGAGCTTTTTGAATAATGGGTTTATAGATAACAAATCCTATGCCTGTACTCATTTCAGGATAAACAAGACAAAGATGAAGGTAAAAACATCTACATTACATGTGTTGTTGCTGTTAAACAGTTTTTCTTCTAGGACAGATATCAAAGGACCATATATAGAATCTCAACCATCAGTAGCTATTTACTATGTGGCTTGACATCTGAAAACCTTCTTTACGTATATAGTCTACACTGCAAATATATTGTAGGGACCCATATGTCCCATATGTGGCTTCATGTCCTACATGTGCCTCATTTCCTTGTTGCTAGGTTAAAACCCATGTAACCATTTGTACTTATTTACATAGCCAGTTCATTGGACTGTAGTTTGATGACCATTGTAACAAAGTGCTTTACGGGGGAGGTCCTTCCTCTTTGGCCTGCAGCAGCTGATCTGGGTGGATGTCCATTGATCCTGCAGTCAACAAGGCCCCAGAAGTGTTAGGCCCTAAAGGGACAAACCCTTTAGAAAAGTCAAGAACAGGGACCCCTTCAACGGGGTTTGCTAGTGTACAGGATAACCATTGTTATAACACTCTCTAGGAGAGTCAATGAGCATAAGCTAGCAAGAGTAGATCTGAGCTTAACCAAGAAGGATAAATGGGAGTAACTCTCCTCCAGGTCTGCTTGCCTGTAGTTAAGGGAACACAGTGCTGTCAAGAGCAACAAGTTATTGTTCTATCCCTGTTCCACGTCTGTTGTAGGAATTCGGACCACATGAGGTTCTGTAAACCTGGAAAATGTATACTTTCAACTCTCCCTGGTATTCCTTCAGTGGTACCATTCTGTCTGTATCTGCTACACCTGTGATTGTACCTCCTTACTACCTCATGTGCTGTACGTATTCTTAACCCTGTGGTGCTTTATATTGAATAAAGCCTGTTTTTTTATGTTTTGCAAAGAACCCCTGGTGTCTATTTTCATTTTTATTACATCTTTGGCAGTATTAATCAGCAACACCATCACATTCTCAGATTTATCTGTGCCTAACATGTGCAAATTAAGAGCAGGTAAGAGCAGGTTTATTAAAGTTTTGGTCTTGTATGAAACCCCATACCATACTCTGATAAAGCATAATTAGATTACCGCCAAAGCAAGATGTTTGCTAAATATCCCTTTATTTTACTGACAAAAGGGAGCTGTATGATGGGAGTTTGCATCACAATTGATTAAGGGTTGCAGCATAAAAGAAACATGTAGTGCAATTGACAGATGGCCAAAGGATGAATGACTGGGGGATCACATAATTTATGGCAGAGGTTTGCAGCATGAGTGGCAGAGGTTTGTTCACAGTACAAATGACATGGGTACAGAGGAGGTTTGAATGACAGTGCTTTGAAACATAAATGATGGAGGTTTATAGAGCAGGTAACAAAAGCTTGTATTATGAAAGATATGTTTGTTATATGAATGATAGAGGTTTCCACCATGAGTGATAGGTTGTAACATGAATATTGCAGGTTTGTGCAATAAATAATACAATAAATGATGAATGTTGTTTATAAGACTTCTTATGTTCTACTGGGAAAAATAAACTATTGTAATGCACTGGATGATATTACCACCTCCATTTCTATGTCAATTAAAAAAGACAATTAACACCCAACTGGAACTTTACAAATTGATTTACTTAACTAGAGAAGCGCCATATATGTAAAAGAAATTTGGGGACCATGGCTATTGTCTCCTGTGTGTGTAACACCACCTCAAGTCTGCCATATCTTTGTTTTGTCATAATTGTTTAGTTGTGTAAACTGTCAGGGCACACTAAAAACTCAAATTAATCGTTTTTTTAGAAAACAAATCTGACCAAACGCCATTCCAGGATTTTAACTAATTTCTCAAAAAAATAAAAAATTCAGCACCAATTTGTATCGTATGAGTGAAGTTCTGAAAACTTTTTTTGATAATTGTGGTGAAAACTCCATTTTTCAGATTATCCAGCGCAGATCACAATGTCAGTAAACATCTTTAGGGACATTTGCCATTATCTTCTACATTACCTCAACAGGTTTGAAATGGTATATTTTTGGATTCGGATTTGTGAGCAGTTTTGGGGTATAGAAAAGCTCTAAAAATTTTATTTTTTTTTTAACAAAAAGTTTGAGTTTTCCTCCTTAAAAACGCAACCCGAAAAGATCAAGGTTTAAGAAATGGGCCCCTTAAATTCAATAAAAAGAAACCTTCTAAAAATTAGGTTTGCCCTAAAAGCAGCAAGAAAGACTAAAAAACATGTCTGCTTCAAAATGTAACATTATTATAATTAGTGAGGGGCGAATCTCCCGAGATTCGCTTTGCCGAAAAATTCGCGAATTTTGAACATTTATATGATTTGGGAAAACATTATGCATTGTTAACCCATTAACCCACGCATAAATTGGTGGGGCCACAAAAACTATAAAATGCTGAAAAACTTTAAATGTACCAAATTAAATAACAAGGAATTGGAAGTCATTAACTTTTTGTGTAGTTTGTCTTTACCTTTCCTTACCAAGAAATGGAAATAGCTCTACTGGGTGAGATATAATTACAGTATATGTGTGAGCCATTTTTACTTTCATCAGCAAATACAGATAGAAACATGTGAAAGATTTTCAAGTGACCAACAATCAAATCCAACAACCAAAACTTTACCATTCCTGCTAACATGGCGCATGCACATAAATTAAATAATTTAAAACAGTAAATATATTATTTTTAACTTGTTTTACTGGCTCATGTAACCAACTACAGGCACACAGCTTTCCAGTTGTTTCTTAATAATGGAACTACCTCTATAAACCTTAAGACAGAATTATATCAGTTATTGTACAGCTCAGTGTAACATGTCTACAGCTGGGGTAATATTATGCTGCGAAAATTAAAATTCAACAAAAAAACGCTGTGTAAAATAAATAGCAAATTTATGAAGGTGTGTGTAATTTTACAACATGCAAATGCCAGATTTGCTCCCACTGTTTTATATTGCTTTTGCTAATGTCGCTCTAAGAAAAACTGTAAAAAAAATGTACTCAGTTTTTTACATGGTGAAGCCTGGAGGTGTGTGGTGTATTATCCCGCTGTTTTTTACACAGTATAATAAATATTCCCCTTAGTAAATCATAGATTATAATAATGTTGTTTGTGTGATATTTAATGCACTGGATCAAAATTGAGCATGTAGAGTTTTCAACATACTTCAAACAAACCATAATACAAAATCATACTTGCCATATTTAGATACAGTGTTACCTTCTTTGACCCCCCCATCACAAATTGTGATTATTTCAGAGAATCATCCTTGATTTAAAGTTCTTTCAAATTAGATATTAGTGCTATTACATTTAAAAATCTTTCTCATGTTTTGATCTTGTTAAAGCAATAATCTTTTTAGCAGATGTAGAGAACTGAATTTATTTTTCTGTTTATAAAACAACACTTTATTCTCACTCTCCTCCCCTATTCCATCTCCTTATTTCTCAGAACTGATAATGTCAACCCTAGTGAAAGGCCTAATTAAATAAAATAGGTTAAGTTGGCCGAAAGCATGTATTCTTACCCACTGGTTAGGACACACAAATGGGTCCCTATGCTATCTAGGTGGGTCTCCTTTCCATGTTACATCTCATTGTTTCCTGATGCCCCAGAGATGTGCTTTACCAATAGTGAGCATTTGCAGTGTAGTAAAAGTCTAGATCTTTAATCTATTGTGCATGTGTGGTGTCCAGGACACCACAGAGGATTGCTGTGTGGCAGGAATAGTACCCTGGTCTAAGGTTAATTATTATATTCAATGGGACATAAACTATTGGCTGCCCAAGTAAATATCACTTTGCTTGTCCATTAATATAAGATACAAAATAGATTTCAGCCCAGTTCTGTGATTCACCAAATTAATTTAGATCTATTAGCTAAAATACTGCTATAATAGCAACCCTAAAGAAGGGCAAGATTTCAGGGGCTGCATCTGTATTCTGACCTCTGTAACTGAGAGGACCACCAAAAAGGGTTTGACTTGGTGAAGAATTCATTGGATGAATAAATTATTATAATTACAATCTAGGATCTCCAAGAAAATCAGTTCAGAATTGTAAACAATGTAACATTTTATATAAATGAGGCACTGTCTATGCAAAAACAATTTTTTGTATATTAAATATGACATAGCTGCATCAATAAACCCACTGTACAATGTTATATAAGATTAATTATTTGTTTTCTGAATGGGGCATTATTGCAGAATACAAGTCGTGTTGTGGACGGAGCGAGAATGTGGTGTTAGATTCACAGGGAGAAAGATCCCAATGCAATATTGGTGTGAAGAGACATTGAAAAAGACATAAAAATATGACTACAAGTACAGGTATGGGACCTGTTATCCGGAATGCACGGGACCTGGGATTTTCCAGATAATGAATCTTTCCATAATTTGGATCTTCATACCTAAAGTCTACTAGAAAATCATGTTAACATGAAATAAACCAAATAGGCTGGTTTTGTGTCCAATAACGATTAATTACAGTATATCTTAGTTTGGATGAAGTACAAGGTACTGTTTTATTATTATTATTTTTTTAAAATTGGATTATTTGGATAAAATTGAGTCTATCAGATGGGCTTTCAGGTTATTTGGAGAAGCAGATAGATGTCACCAGAAGAAGAGACTTAAAGGGGTGGTTCACCTTAAAGCTAACTTTTAGTTTGTTGTAGAATGGCCATTTCTAAGCAAAAT
>CM044437.1:54133932-54161829 GCA_024363595.1 Xenopus borealis
TCTTCTTAAAACAGTGCATGCCCCTGCAAAAGGAGCATTCATGTCAAAAGCGACAGGCTGAATACCATCTGCAATGGCTCTCGTTGTAGAGCCAGCATAAACCTTTTTTGTTGAGAGTGGCCCCCGCCACTCCTGAGTTATCTCCTGGGGGTTGTGGGCTCCAAAGAAAGGACTGACCTGGCCTATTAGGGGTCATTATTAATAATCACAGGTTCATATCCTGGCAATCCCAGTGCTTCTGTTCCCTGGCTGCCATCGTGCAATGAATTGTTGGTCATACCTCAGCCAGCAGTTACCGCTATAGATTTTATAATCTGACCAAATTAGGGCCAAGTAAGAGAACAATGGCCCCCCTTGCTCTGGGTATTTTTCACAAACTACACTACAAATGTTGTAAAGCCCAACACCCAGTTACCCATGGTTTTAGGGATTGGGATTTTCAAATTTTTTTGGCCCTCCCCCACTAGACGGAATGGTTTGTCGACTGCATCTTTTTCAGGGGGAAGAAAAGAAAAAATGTCCCATTGTTCTGTTGTTAGGCTGCTGGGTGGGGGAAAGGGAGGGGGTGATATCACTCCAACTTGCAGTACAGCAGTAAAGAGTGATTGAAGCTTATCAGAGCACATGACTTGGGGCACATGACTTGGGGCAGCTGGGAAATTGACAGTACGTCTTGCCCCATTACAGATTTCAAAATGAAATATAAAAAAATCTGTTTGCTTTTTTGAGAAATGGATTTCAATGCAGAATTATTCTGGAACAGCACTATTAACTGATCCGTTTTGAAACTGATGCATTTTTTTCCCCATGACAGTATCCCTTTAAGAAAACAAGGATATGACACTGCTCAAAAAATGTGTTTTGCTCATTCATTTGTGAGGAGTTTGCCTCTGTTAAGTGGATTTTGTTTATGGGTTGTTTGTTTTAGAAAAGTGTGATGAATTTTAATCTGGTGTAGTAACCATGACAATTATATTTTTGCTTTTCTCTCTACAATTGACTTACTCCAGTATAAAATAAGTCCTGCTTTGTGAATTACACCCACCCTCATAGTTATCAATAGAAAGTGACACTGTGAAGTACAGTAGCTGGGGTAGCCTTTTCTCCTTTAATACACAATTGCAGGGTTTTTATTATGCTGATTTCTAGAAATTTACTTTATGAATTGAAATAGGTTCTATAACAAATATGTTGTTGTGTGCTGCTGTTCTTTTCTTCCCTTTATGTACAGACATGCATTCCCTTTCCCTTCCCTTTATGTACAGACTTGTTATACTTCAGTAGCTGTTAATTGCAACACAGCACAACACAGATATAGGAAACCATGTGCACTGGATTCACTTTCACTGCATTTCCACTACATTTACTCAAAATGTATAGAGAGCTGAAATGTTGATAAGCAATAATATTTTGTTACAAGCACATAGATTAAATTGTCTTGATTAGTTATCTGATTCAATTACACAGTAATTCTGTTTATATTGCTATCAACAGATTAATAATATGCACTGTACTCAAAGCCACATGAGCACAGTGTTTTTAATGCACTAGGTATTGCTACAGTGAAATTGCTTTCATGAAGGAGAATATTTGGTAGGATTCACAAACAGACATAATTATGTATATAGTACAGAACGTACAATAGAATCCATGTATTGTTTTGGGCAGGCAATTTAAAAAGCTATCAGTCTGAAAATAATGAAAGTAGCATGTACCTGTAATATCATTCTGAAGGAATTTCTCTGTCATGGGGATAGATATACATCATTAAAGGGGACATAATCCCTCTCTGAAATGTATTCTTTTCCATCCTTTAACTCTGTAAAGTAGGTATACCACACCTAATTACAGATGCAAGAGTGTTCATCTATAAGAATCATCCCTTTTAGTGCTGTCAGTCATCCTGTCATCTAGCAATACCAATACCATGCAATTTATTTTTTCTTGCTGATATAACATTGCAATCAATGAGAAATGGCAGTCATATAAAAATTGCACTATGACAGCAACTGGACCCAAAAAGATCACTGCTTATAGCTTGCCTTCTAGGTGTAGCTGGAAAAATTCTGCTAACGCTGATGTTTACCGATGCCCTTTCTGTGGTGTGACTAACAGGAAACCTTTAACACCGCAAAAAAAAGACTACAGGTATTTATTGACCTGTTATCCAGGATGCTCAGGACCTGGGGATTTCCAAGTAAGAGATCTTTCCATAATTTGGATCTCCAAATTTTGTCTGCTAAAAAATCATTAAAACATGAAATAGCCCCAGCTGGATAATTTTGGCTCCAATAAGGATTAATTATATCGTAGTTACTGTTTTATTATTACAGAGAAAAAAGTAAATATTTTTTAAATGTAAAAATTAGAATCGGAGATAGCCCATAAAGTTGTCTGTACATTGCTGAAGGTACAGTACAATCAAGGATAAAGCAAACTTGTAAACTAGACAAGCAAGGAGGAGACAAACCATATTGTCCAACAGACAAGGGTCAAAATTACAAAATCCAAAACATAGTAACCAGGGATTGAGCAGGATCTAATAGGCAGATGCCAGGTTAGACAAGGATAACGTTTGAAAGAAAGATCTGAACACAAAAATAAGCTCAACAGCAGCGGGCAAATGTTGTCAGTAGAATACCACAGGGGGCTATTCTTCATCCTCTGCGTTTTAAATGTGTTCATGAATGGCTTTGTGTTGGCAAGAACAGTCTGTATATTTGCAGATGATACTAGTGTTCCATGTACAATATATATGCTAAGTGCTGTAAATTACATGCAGTATGTTGCTTCTTTGCAGAGAGAGATAGATCTCACTTGCAGAACTGGGCAGGTAACTGGCAAATGAAGATCAGCAATGAAAAATGCAAGGTTGTGCACTTGGATAGAAATAATTTAAATGCTAGTTTTACACTTAAGGGGGTTATTTATCAAAGTTCCAATTGTGTGTTCCACAAAAATTTTATTTTTGAGGTGATTATTTTTTGGTCAAAACATTTTCAAGTTTTATAATACCCCTACCCTGGAAATAGGTTAAATCTGAAAATACACCATCAAAAACCTGTCCAGGTCATGTAGGAGTCAATGGCAAAGTTCCCTTGAACTATTTCAAAATGTTAATAGCCTGCATGATTTTTGAGGTTCTTTCGGGTTTTGCTCAAAAACTCGATCAATTAGAGAAATTCTAGTTTTTTTTTTTTTGCTGAAATCAATTCAAGTTTTCGGGTTTCACACCTTGAACAGCTGAATTGAGTTTTTCCATTCACATTTTTTCTTAAATAAGAAACGTTCGAGTTCATTCGAGGTATAAAAAAAACTATAACATTCAACCTGTTATTAATAACCCCCTTAATGGCAGTGTGTTGGGGGTATGCTTAATTGAGAAGGATTTGTGATCTGTAACTCCAGATAATTCCAGGCAGAGGTTACTAATGCAAACAGTGTTGCCTCTTTATAGATAACAAATAAAAAAAAATACAAAAAGTATTGTAGAATTGATACCTATATTGGCTAACAATAAAAATACATTGCAAGCTTTCAGAGCACCAAGGCCCTTTCGTCAGGCAAAATACAAATGAGGGCTAGAAGGGCACAGCATATATACTATTAGATCAGTGAAAGGTATTCATGGGTAATAAATTAGGAAGTTACAGATAGATAGAAATCAATTGTAGAGATAATACAATGAATTAGGCTGGGTTGTAAATAGTCCAGGGGTCTGGATTCAGTCAGGTCACACAGTGTGACATGAAACATGACCCTAAATAAAGGCCCTGTCTTAAGGCCCTAATGTGTTAAATAACTCCATACATTTGAATTCATAAATCTTCCTTTCCCATTCAGTTTTAAAGTTCCCTTTTAGAATTAAAACCTGAAGACTGTGATTTTGACTGCAGAATTGTTGCACTTCTGGTGTATCCCATGACTTGGTGTTAATTTTATGTCTGTGATAGTTCATCCTTGTGCGCAATTTTTTTGCATATACATCCTGTGCAAAGATCGAGTTGCTATACTGAATACACAAAAAGTATACACCATTCTGGACTACTATTTGTGTGCTTAATCCAATGTGGTATACATGATTACATGTACTGGATACTCTACAGGAGGCATATACATTGGTGAAACAGGACAAAAATTGTGCACAAGGATGAACCATCACAGACATAAAGTCAACACCAAGTCATGTGATACACAGTGTCAAAATCATAGTCTGCAAGACATGCTGGTTGTAATTCTAAAAGGGAACTTTAAAACTGAACGTGAAAGGAAGGTTTATGAATTCAAATGTATGGAGTTATTTAACGCATTAAGACAAGGCCTTAATTTAGGGTCAGGTTTCATGTCACACTATGTGACCTCACTGAATCCAGACTCCTGGACTATTTACGACCCACCCTAATTCATTGTATTATCTCTGCAATTGATCTCTATATATATCTGTAACTTCCTAACTAATAACCCATGAATACCTTTCACTGATCTAATAGTATATATGCTGTGCCCTGATGAAGGGGCCTTGATGCTCCGAAAGCTTGCAATGTATTTTTATTGTTAGCTAATGTAGGTATTAGTTCTACAATGCTTTTTGTATTTGTTATTTTTGCTACTGGCTAACACAGTACCACAGTTTTTGTTTTGTGCCTCTTTATAGATCACTGGTAAGACTTTACCTTGAGTGTGCAGTGCAATTTTGAGTTCCAGTCCCTAAAAGAGTTATAAATGAGCTGGAAAGAGTGCAGAGATGTGCAACTAAACTGGTAAAAGAAATGGAAGAATTAAACTATGCGGAGTTATTTTTGCTGGAGAAAAGGGATCTTTGGGGGGGCATGATGACTTTCTACAAGTGCAATAGAGGACATTATTTCATTTTTCCCATAGTAAAAATCAACAAAGTAGAGGTCATCTCTTAACACTGAACTTCATTTTGTGAGAATAAGGAATAAGTTTCAAAACACACCCTGTTACTGTATGTCATGAATGATGTATGCATTGATGTAGAACACTAGAGGAGTTATCATGAAAATGCACCAAGGTGCTGGAATGCCAAAAGTTAAGCAAGCATGCTGGACCCTCAGTGCTTATAAAAACAATTTAAGGGCAAATATATCAATTCTACTAAACTAAGGGTGGGAAGAGTATATTATAAACAGGCATCATTATAGAATATGTTTGCACCAATGTATGCTGTGTAACCCTGGTCGTAACCAACCTGAATGTGGAAGTAATTACAGGATATCTTTAATGGGTTGTGTCAATAGGACCAGGGACAGCAATACTATTGCAGGGGGCTCCAGGAACACTAGAAAAGAAACAGGGCAATACACAGGGACAAATATAACCTAAAAGATTGTTTATTTCATTACAAATTTAAAAATTAACATCTCCTAATGGCCCCTTAAGGCACTCAATCATGGGCTGACTCACGACCATCTAAATCAGTGACAAGTGCCAGCAGTGTAGTAATCTTGCATAACCTGCAACTTGTGTCTGCTTTGCACACTGCACTGCACAACTCTCATAATTCTGCAAAATACTATCAAGTGTTATTATGTAACATAATGCAATAATATGTAACACATTGGAAATGCTAAAATGTGATTCATCATATTTCTAGCCATTATGCAAGTAGGGTAACATTTCATTCCATTGCCATACTAGAGAAACGTGTCACACATGATCAGATAATGTTGCTCAATTACAACTTTATGGCCCAATATATGCAGAAGGGGGTGCCAAAAGCTAGTCAATTTTCTGTTAAGAATCTGTGCTGTATTATGTACATTTCTTATAGCTAATGATTATATTGGTGTGTATTCAGTCAATGACATTCAAATTCACTGTGCTACTTCCCAATGCAAAAAAAAAAAACAATTTTCCAAAGGAAAAATTTTAATTCAGATGAATGCAGTGCATATTGGCACTGGGCATATATACTGTATATGCTAATCATTCCAACTGAAACATTAGTCATTATGGTAATGAGTGAAATCACTGAAAAGGCTGACATTGCCTTGAGAGTCTTCAGATCTGGATAGTTAACTTCTGGGAAAAAGCATTTACTTTGACTTCACACAATCATGATACGCTATATGTGGTGTCAGTAAGATCATCTAAATATAATATCTCATATAAAATATTTATGGAGCATGCTATCACCTGTTGGAAGCAATGGCTCCTGGGGCTGGATATGGAAAATGTCAGAAGCAGGTTTTCCTATTAAGTGTCTTACTGACCTATAACCTATACATAAAAAGTATTGCTGTCAAAAGACCAAAGACTTTGTTAAAGCTAATGCCAGAGAGAAAAATAAAAACTGTCAAATATTAAATGCAGAAAATTAAACATAAATATGTACACTAAAGATTTGTGTTCCGAACACAGTACAGCTACCATTTCCTGTTGTTTAAAGGAGACAAACACATTATATTGCTGTTCCTACAAGTGTGGCAATCTGCTCATTGTTATCTAGCATATTAAAGGAAAACTATACCCCCCGAACAATGTAGGTCTCTATAAAAAGATATTGCATAAAACAACTCATATGTAAAACCCTGCTTCATGTAAATAAACCATTTTCATAATAATATACTTTTTTAGTAGCATGTACCATAGGGTCATCCTAAATAGAAAATAGCCATTTTAAAAAATAAGGACAGCCTCCTGGGATCCTATGATTCAACGGTGCACACAAACATACCAAACAATCTGTACTTGCTAGGTCACATGAGCCAATTAACAGACAGAGTTGTCTTTTACTTCCACACTTCTTCCTGTTACAGTTAGAGTTGAAATATTTCTGGTCAGGTGATCTCTGAGGCAGCACACAGACCATCACGAAATGGTGGTTCAAGGCAAGAGATGTAAAAAGTCAATATTTATTTAAATATATATTCCAGTTTGGTAATATTATTTACAATGCCACTTAATATGATATAAACTACTTGTTGCTCAAGTATTCATTTTGGGGGTATAGTTTTCCTTTAAGAAAATTACATTTTCATAAGGGCTCTTTAGGTAGGCTAAAAAATTGTTTAATGACTTGTGAGAAAATTGTCAGAACCAAGAAGGCAGAATCATTTGTAAACAGAGCTTGAGAGTAGATGTAAGAACTGTAGAGTTTCATTGTAGGATCCCTTATATTAAGATGCCTAAACATGGGTATATAAGGCACCAACCATGGTATGACCATTTCCTGTTATTCTAATTGTTTGCACAAAGCAGAAAGTGAAGAGGGGGTGTTCTCTTTATTTTCTCCTCTAACCCAAAACTGTGCAGCATTGCCTTAAAATATTCATTCATTTTTTCTATACTAATGCTGCAGAATGCTGGAAAATGCAATGCTGTACCATTTCAGTGGAGCAACACAGGTGCATTTGCAAAGGAGCTTTCAACAACACCATACATCTGTGTTACAGCTGTGTATAAACATTTGAACCTTGCTGTTCCCACAAATGTGGCAAGATTACGATTTCCACCATATTCCAACTGAATATGAAGGGTTAAAGAATGCCGGAGGCAGTTTCCTGGACTATGCTTCCAAGTAGTGATTGTCAGTTTGGTATCTCTTCACTACATTTCTCATCATTTTTGCTGCTTATATCAGATGAGTCTTTTTTTGCTTGTGTAGAATTGTGTTCTGTGTTTAATTTCCCTACATTTCTTATAGTGAATCTGCTAATTCTGCTGTGGCACTACAGTCCCATCAAGCCATGTAATCCTCTCCTGCCTTACAACTAAGTAGTCACCAGATAGAATGGTTGATATACTGTATGGTGCAGGATACAGTCTAGAAATACATAGAATATTTTGAAACCAATTATTTTACTATGAAGTTATTCCTTTCTGTGCTGTTAATACAGGTTTTTATGGGAAATCTTTTCACTAGATGAACGTTGTTGGTGGCATTTGCTTCCTTTGATTACTGATGTTGGCCAACCAGATCTGGTCCAGAGTTAAGCGTTATTTATCAGAAACCAAATTTTCGGAGTATCTATATATTGTGAAAAAAGTCCGACCAAATCAGAATCCATAATTGCACCTTAGTTATTATTAAAAAAAAAACAGGATCATCAGACAAACTTGATCAAATCGCGCGCAAACCCGAATCGTTTTTTTCAGACTTTTTCTAGAAAATCCTGAATTTTTTTGGACAAATTTTTTTAAACATTTTGGTTTTGGGGCTTATTTCAGTGCAGACATACTGTAAAAACATTCAAATAGGATAGGGATCCCTGCCGTATACTTATATACAACCTTTGCAGATCTGAGATGCTGGATTTTTGGATTCAGACTTTTTCCATCAGTTTTTTTCCCACTAAAAATTCAGTTTGTACCATAAAAAAACCCCTAAAATATTGTAAATTTTTGGCATCAATCTATTCAGATCCATTCTACAATCAATATTTTTTTTTTTATGCTGATTCGATCCAGGCTATACGATTTCTCCAGTCTAGAAAATGTCTTACATTATCATTATTTACAACTAAACAGTAGCAGAAATATTGTAAATGGAAGTATGCCACTCTTCTTCTGGCAGGCTACACAAGCAACTTTTTTGAACAGACCAAGGGCTTTAGTTGAAACAATAATCTCAAGAATAGCAAAATGCTATAAATGAGAAAGCCTTGTTGTGAACTGGAAAATGGCTCCTCTCTGTGATCTCTATTTGACACATATGGAATTATCAGAATAACCCAGTATAAACATCCAGTAATAAAACACAGCCTTCATATTCAGCTGTGCTAGGAATATGTTTATGGAGGAAACATTTGCCATATCATTTGCTATTAGTATTGAGATGCAGATATTGTGTTCTTAAGAAATAAAACAATGGTGTTTTTTCTAAGATAGAAAATAGCACATTGGTTAAAAAAAGAGCATTGAACGAACAAAATGATCATTTATAAGACAAACAAAAGAGAACAAATAGCAAGATGGATTTGTAATGAAAAGCAACCAAATGTGTAAATGAGCATGGAATATTCATGAATCAGAAGTTGCTAGCACTATGACACAGAATGATATTCTTATAAAGATGATATTTAATAGGGAAAGCTTGGACTTTGAATTACAAAGGAATGTGCAGGTGTTGGATGATAAATCCATGGACAATATTCTAGACATTTTAGAAGGTTGTATGCAGAGGCTGACACTGCACACACAGGTCACGGATTTCATTTTGTGGGTGAAGGTTAAGGGCAAGATAGAATAATGAAAAGTACATTTCTTAGCTTGGTCAGTGCTTTTCTGAGCTTGTGGCCAATTTGCTAAGTAAAAAAATGTCTATGGTCACCAAAACAATACCGCTGCCTCTATCCTTTTAACAAATAAGCAAACT
Source organism: Xenopus borealis (assembly GCA_024363595.1). Classification (NCBI taxonomy): domain Eukaryota; kingdom Metazoa; phylum Chordata; class Amphibia; order Anura; family Pipidae; genus Xenopus; species Xenopus borealis. Next base: position 54,143,273 of record CM044437.1, read on the forward strand.
CTGCAGAATACTTTTACATCAAGTCACAATATCCACATACTAAAACAGAAATACAATATTCTACAATAGTTAAAAGCTAAACCTTTCTTGTAACTGACTAATTTAATTACACGTAGGGGAGCTCTGTATACTTGTCTCTCCTCTGTGTGTTCTGTGCAAGGAGGGGGAGGAGTCTCCCCCCTCCCCCGTAAGCTGACCGGAAGGAAGTGCTGCAGAGGTGGGCAAGAGAAGCAGCAGAGTGAAAGTAAGATGCTGCAAGGTCCCAGATATCACTGTGTGAAAAGTCAGTAGGCAGCCTCAGTGGCATAAAAGTGTGCTCTGTTTAAGGCGTGGAAGGAAAAGAGGTCCTTGTCAGGGTTCTGAAGAGCAAAGTGTGCACTTCTCAGGGCACAGAAAGTCAAAGGGAGTCCTTCTCAGACTCTGAAGTAGCTGCCACCTAAGTGAGGATTCCTCTCAGCAGTTCAGAGATCACCATATGCATTATTCTATAAAGCTGCTCCTGGCTGGTAGGCTGTATATATCCTGGTTATGTAAAGAAGCAGGGTCCTGCAAATAAATCCCTCAACCTTTCCTTTGTGCATATGTAATTGTGGATCAGGGAAATTCCCAGGGAGGGGAATCACAGCCCAGTCTGTCCTGACCCTGGGTGTTGGCACGTCAACTCATAGCATATATGCTACAGGCCATGCTAGCTCCAAACACAAGAAAATCAGTGCTAGATTATGTTCAGTAGCAGAAAAGGGCTACATACAGTTACAATGAATTTTTTTAGTTAGAATAGCAGATGGGGCAAACATCCCCTTATGTTGGTAAGCATTGTAATTTTACCAAGTATCTCATTAAAAGTGCTTGATCATGAAAGTGTTCAATGCTGCATTTTCATGTGATTACATGCTTTAAGGGCTTTTACAGGTGAACATTTCTGCCTATATCCCCCTGAAAATCAGTGTGTCACCTGCACTCAGCTATTCTCTTGGGGAGATTGAATACAAGGTCAAGAGCAGCTTGCATTTCTCATGCAGTTCATTGAGCTGGTCCACATGAAGGATTCACCAGGAAGAAACAATCATCTGTAAGAGCCCTTAATGACCTGCTTCTAGAGATTGCAATGCTGGCCTGCTGAAGAATATTTCTACATATTTTTGTAGGCCACATTTTAACAGCGAGACAAAACACCCTTACACTCCATTTCCCCTAATACTAAATGAGTCTTCTATTAAGAAAATTAAATTTTCATATGGGTGGATATAGAGCTTTATAGCAAAAAAATTGTGACTTAAACCAAGAAGACAGAGCCAAGCGTAAACAGTGCTGTTGAGTAGATGTACTGTAGGAGCTGTAGAGTTTCATAGTAGGATCCTTTACATTAAGATGCCTATACATGGGTATATAAGACATGGGTATGACTGCCTTAATATTTGCTCATGTAAAGCAGAAAGGGAAGTTGGGTGGTGGTTTCTCTTCACTTCCTTATCTGCCAATTCACATGCTACAATTTTCACAGATACAATTTTCTAAACTGCACAATGCCCAAAACACTTCGTATGACACTTGTTTCATATGAACGTAATTTGGGTCACTAACCCAAAAACTGTGCAGAGTTGCTTTAAAGATGTTCATTTGCTGTTGCTAGATTAAAAATACCAACTTTAACTTTTAATAACATGCTGGAAATGTAGTCCAGTACTAACACTGCAAAGGGAGGTTATGTTATCTAAAATAATGACAACAAATGCTCAAGTATTCATATGCAACGGAACTTTCAAGCATAAATAAAGGAGTGTAAAGTTGTAAATATTTTGCCTGTTATACTCACCCCATACAGTAATTGGCATAAACAGACTTGAATGGAACAGAGAGCACTCCTTTTGTGTTTATTTGTAATAAATGTTCTAGTCACAAGAGATACAAATGATTCATACTGACATAACTGCCTTTTAATAAAGGTATTTTCATTTATTAAGAAAAGTTCTGTATTTTCCCTTTCTAGGCTTGAAGCTTCACTAACCCATTAGCCAATAAATAAATACCCATTTGTGGCTAAGTGGCTAAGTGCCAGTATGATAGTTTGGAAAACGTAATGGTACCCAAACTGTTAAATTTGTTTTATTGTTTAACAGTTTGTGGTACGTTATCTATAAATGGAATGAAAATTCAGGTTTCTGAACGAGACAGATTTACCAAAGATACCTTGAAGCATCTCAGTGTCAAGGTTATAATGAGATGTTGTCCTATTTGATTAAAGACTGGGAACTCTTATCTAATAGGACTTACTGTTAAAATATGGTTCAAGACAGTGACCTTTAAAGTGCCAGAATGCTGGGAATTTGATTAGGTTTGTATCGAAAAATATCTTACAGTGCTTCTAACACCTAACACATATCACTGTTCGCAGCAGCCTTTACTTACATGTTCTCTCCTAACCAGAAAATGCAATTCCAGAAGGAAGACATTACTCAAAGATGGTTAAACCACTTTAGACAAATTATAGCCATATTCTTTGAAAGAGCCAAAAGAGTTAGCTGAGCTTTTGCTTGAAGCATTTAACTTTCCTGGATAATACAAGGCCAATAAGCTAGGTGTCCTTGTTTCCTGAGAGAACTAACAAAGTTGATGAAATAGTTCATATCAGTAGCTGATGGAAGCAGATATAAGAGTCAAGCATTTACCAAATTATAGGGCTTTATATTATTAGACATCAATTGCTGCATGGAGACAGAATAACACATTAATGACATAACCTACCTACATACCAGCATACCTCTCGTTACTTCACTTACAGAAAATCAACAGACTTATTGGCAGGTTAACAACAGGTCACATAAAATTTTTAAACAATTTGTCTGTAAAGCCTGCATTATTAAAATTGTCAAAGGAAATAAGGAGGAGGAAAGGTAATTTTAAAATATTAAAAGAAATATAAAACTTAGCTTTTATTGATTACCATTCATTAAAAATGTTTGTGTGCTGTTGTTAAATCTGAAATGTCCTGTATAAATAAGAGAACTCTGACTCTTTTTGTTATGGTTTCCAGATCTTAGAATTAAAAAAAGGGGGAAATCAAGTGGAAGGACTAAAAACTTTAGCAAACTACACCTCCATTGATGTCAGTAAGTCCAGTCCCTTACAAAAATTCAGGAGTTCATCTTAAAATGTAGCCCCTTTTTTGTTGAAATTCTGGACCTGGGATGTAGCGTTGCTATTGTGTTATTGCCATGACAATTGACACTTGGCACTTCTCTGACAGTACAACCCATTGCTGCCATCATCATCTCTACAATGGACATTGGTCTAAAGTCATGGCCATGTTATTGCTAACAGCAGCACTGTCAAAGCACCAGCAATAATATATTGATGTCAGTGTTTCTCTTGGTGCTGCTTTAACAGTGGAACCCTTAGACAGTAGTTCCAACAGCAGGCAGGCAATAACATAGGCCTGCTGGAATGCTGATACAATAGGATATACAGTATATTGTGTGTTTTGGTGTCAGAATGTGCTATTTTGTATGATAAAATTGACAGTGCATGGTGCATTATAAATTTAAAGTGTGGTGTCTCAACTGTAAATTGTATATTGAACAATACTAAAGCCTACATGAGGCATGCTATGTCTGCTGCAGCAACACAGCACGTAACTGTATTTGATTGCTTGCATAATGGTTACTATAATTTATACAATGAATAATTTTAAAATGATCCAAAGAGATCCCTTGCATCAAACCAAAAATTTATTACACATGGTAAACATTGTTTTCTTCTAATGAATATGTATCTCTATATATTCATAGCTTTACTGCTTTTTTGTAGTGCTGAAACCAAGCAGCAGGCTGCAATGAATTTTTACCAGGTGCCACTGGGTAAACTGGGTCACTGTAATTTGTCTGATGTGGCATTGCAAAGCAGCAATAATAATTTAACACTGAATTTTCAAATTCACACTTCAGTGCTGCTGGAGATCAAATTCAAATTCCCAGCCATCTGCATTGTTTCAGAGCATATCAAACATTCCAGATGCATTTTTCTTTACGTTCTGCGTACTGTAGTTATACCATTAGTATAATATGAATATTTGAAAAGCGGCCATCCATAACTCATCAGCTATGCAAGCTTAATAAGAACATACATTTATATATATATATATATATATATATATGCATGTGTGTGTATATATATGCATGTATGTTTGTACTGCTCTTGCACAGTTCTATAAAATTTATACCAGTCCTTTCTTTTGTTTTTCAGGATCCAGATAAATCTTTTGTATAGAATATCTCTCAGAATATAAACAGGTGAAGTGTGACCTGAATAACAGCAGAGTCTTTTTGGTAGCTCAAGACTTGTACCGAGTTTGGAGCAGTGTGAACCTTAGTCAATGCCCACTGTGGCTTTACCATCAATTTATCTAAAGAAGAAATGACACCCCAAGTAGTGACACCCAACACTGAAAAGAAAGTAATGCAGTGTTTTTTAGAAAGAACCTAGAATAGATATATTATCATTTATTAAGGGAATTAAGTTTTCCGGGCTCCCGTCTGTCCATGTACACAGTGTTATTTTTTGCTTTATCTATGCTGGTGCACATTAAAGTGCACATTATAATATTTTGTGAATTTCCAGTATAATCACATTAAAGCCTGTTTGAGTTTTGTCAGTAGCTGAGCTGCCAAACTGCAAACTGATGCTTCTCAGAGTGCAGGCAGACTGTTAGTGCAAGTGTTGGGAATGAGTGTTAATGTGCAATATTGTTGGTTTGTGTGTTAACATGGTAATTATTCCTGCCTTACCATTCACAAGCTGGCACCTAAGAATAAAGGGCATGTAAGTGTGTACAGTACCAAAATTTCTTACATCTTTCAGATCATATAGAAATTATAGATGATACAGTACTGCATATACAATTAAGATGTATAAATTAGTAGTGATGGTCGAATTTATTCGCCAGGGGCGAATTCGCTGTGAATTCCCGCAATTCACCACTGGTGAATAAATTTGCCACGACGCGACGAAAACGACGCAACAAAAATGACGCATGGAAGTTGACGCGACGCGTGTCAAAAACGTGCCGCGACTCGTTTCACGAATTTTTTCACCAATTCGAGAATTTTGCTGGAAAGTCGCAAATTTTTCGGCGAAACGGGGTAGATTCGCCCATCACTATAAATTAGGTTTTTTAATATACTGTAGGTTTGTAATAAATAATAGCACTAAACATCACTGGCATAAGTACCTGCCTTATGAGCCAATAAGCCACGAGTGATGAGTGATTTTTTTGGCTGGGCATGGATTCCTTGCAAAATTTGGCATTAAACTACCACTGACTTATGAATGTGGAGTAAGAAAAAAATGGCCATTGTCTTTAATGCATTTGAAGTGAGAAAAACTCACTATGACCTTGGCATGATGAAAAACTTAAGAAAAAATGCACAGTGACTTCGAAGTGCTTTGTGATTTTTTTAGAAACACTCCCTATTCCATCCTTACCCCAGGTTCAAATATAAGTTCAAGCAAAAGCATAGTTTAACTACAACACCAAAGATGCACTATATTACCCCTTGCCATACTATCGCTTGGCCGATATCTAGATTTAGGCGATTACCTGAGGATCACATGGATTCTTGACAAGCTCCAATGCACTTTTGTCTGCAGCCTTTTCTATTAGTCAGAAATACAGAAAATATGAGGAATGAGCTAGTCTGCAAAAATCTAATATACGTTTGACCCCGATGGTGATGAAACATTTACTGTTCTACCTTCTTATGTGGCATCTCACTGGGGCACAACCATGAATAAATGCGTATATACAAATGGTGCATTAACTATACCTCTATCTGAAAGCTCAATGACTATTGCCATTGAATCTCAAGTAAATTCCTCTTGATGAAGGAACATTACTTCAGGCTTGTTGCAGCTCTAAAAACAAACCTTGTTTTCCTTGTAAATCTGAAAATTGTGCTATGAAATGTTACACATATAACACATACTCTGAATTATGAACAATAAAGAAAGAAGCAGGAGAAAAGGTGACAGGGTTAAGGACTCCCCAGATATTAGTTTCAGCATGTGGTGTCAAGTGTAAGATTTAATGAGAGCTTAGACTTAGGGCAAAGAATTTTGCAGGGATTATGCTTTTGCTGTATGATGGATAGTGAGCTCTGGGTTAGAAGTGTATAAAGTGAAATAACAACAAAGTCATCTTCTTAAGCATCCAGCAACTATTAAAATCTGTTCTGTTTGCATTACCCGTTCCACAAAAAACTTGCTAAATAATAATAAAAAAAATAGAAATCCATTCCAATATTGAGGTTGATCTGTTAAATAGTATAAAAGAGCACAACACTGTGTTGTGAACTGGCTTTGAATTAGGCAGTGGGAGCCGAGGTTTTATATTCCCCGCTCTAATTCTTAACAGAAACTAAATTCCTTCCCAAAACAAACTGCCTCTAGTGTTCATCTCCTCGGAAATATTTCTTTTTGGTTCATAGGAATCTGTGTGTCCAGTCGGACTTCATTAGTTTTAACTAAATTGACTCTGGGCCATCTGCTTTTTCAACAAGTTCCTTCCACCTAGAAACAAAACAGCCTTGAATCTTAGCAGATGAGTTTGGGAATGAGACTCATAATTACTTGGAACCATGAGAGTCCTGCTGTATTCATTTGAAATGAAAAATTGGTTGGAGTTGATGATTCAGAAGCAAACATTAAAAAATGTAAAAGTAATGTTTTTTAATTTAAATCTTGAAAAGATGTTTGATAACCAGATATTGTAGGTAAAGATGGTAAAGAAGTAAAAAAAGGGTAAAATAAATATTCTAGCAGACTGCCAGTCTGAAATTCTATATTGCATAGACTACAACAGAGGGTCAGAATGCTCCATTTATTCTCTATGGCTGGTTGGTTCCAATGATTCTTGTGTGGGTGAGTGATTTGTTGTCTATGCTATCATCTCGTATATACAATATTAGGTGAACATAGAACTGATTTTAGTGAGGGGGGGTCGTGTTGCTTTCAGTGTTACATAATGAACAAACTTGTAGTTAGTAGAATGTGTGAAGCTATTCCTTGTGCAGACTTTGGAAATAAGTTAATACTTATATCAAGAAGGGCCATTTCTGGTATTAGTGTAATTGGCTTGATAGTTTGAATTGAATGACCAAATATCAGTTAGGCTTCAGCAAATATTAGTTTCTATTCTCACTGAGTTACAACCCTTGCAGCATATACATTTTGTGTAATTTTACAGGGTTTTTTTCTACTTTGAATAAACTCACTATTCAAAAAAAAAACTTGAATTTATTTATTATTATTGATGGGTGATTCTGGGCGTGAAACACATTGAACGTGCATTTGACGCACGTCAGTTTTGACATGAGCGACAATTCTGACGTCCACCATTTTTTTTTGACACAGCAGATTTTTCGCTGTTCACCACTGAATTGTTGCATCAGTTTCATGAATTAATGTGCATGCTGCAAACTGCTGCAAATCACTTCATGTTTGTATCTGGTGAATTTATTCTCCCATCACTATTTAGTATGAAAATATAAAAAACAAATAAGATCATAGAAAAAACTCAAATATCTAAAGTTCACATTTTACTCATCATTTTAGGGAATTTTCGAGCTCAAAAAAAAATTAAAAAACTTGAAACACTCAAAGTGAATAAATAGTTTTAGCTAGGACTAGCTTTCAGATGCCAAAGTTTTGCTTTCAAGTTCATTTGTTCTTCTAATGCTTTATGAATAGCAATAGTTTGTGTTTTTGAAAACATGTATACAATTATTGATTTTTTTGTGCAGAAACCCCAAATCCAGGCAAAAATTAAATTTTTAGTATTGATAAAGCAACCCATTAGAATACAGTATTTTTCAATAATGTTAAAGGCATGGATCTATTGATAAGTGGGTTCTTCCCCAAAGAAGGAGGGGGTGGGGTTCAGTAATTTAGTTTTCATTAGTGTTCAGCTAATCTTGACCAAGTTTAGAAGCAGTAGGACTGGTACAAAAAATAGCTACAAGTTGTAAGAAACAGACACAAAACACCCTTACATGGTACTTTTCACCTTGTCCTGCAGGTTTCCTGAATATTTTACTAGGGGATGTTATGAGATCTTTCGATAGTAGATGGGTTTTTGCAATTTCTTGTTTTTAAGACTTTTCATGTAATAATTAAATATATTGACAAACTCCAGATATATGATATATGTTTTTGTGGACTTTGTAAATGTCAGGTGTGGGCTTTTCTTTGGTCAGATTTATGTATTGACACTGAAGACACTCAATAAGATTAATGGGTAAATTGACTGGGAGAATACAGAAGTGGCAAAAGATTTGCAGTAACCCCATCATCAGGTTTGAAGATCTGTTTTGAATTTATAATTAAACTGAGGGTAATTAAGTTTGAATTTAATGTTGACATTTGTGAGACGTTTAGATATTCAATCAATAAATGTCTTTACCAAACACAGACAGATTATGTACAACTGTGGATTTGTAATTTTTAGCATGCCTCAGAAAAAAACACATATAAATATTAATAAACATATTACATTGTGTTACTTTATCGCATATACCATAGAGCATCCCATTTTGGGTTTGTAGAGTGTTCCTATCATATACACTGTGTGTCGTTTTGAGTTCAAGTTGTAGATATCAGGGTTTTATATTTAAGACATATAAGTAGTTATTATCAAAGAACAAACATGATAGAACATGACACTAGTACAAAATTGCTATGTTTTAGAAGAAGCTCAAGGTTAAAGGCCATTCTATTATTAGGGTTGTGGAATTCTTACATATAACAGGGAATACATCTATTGTCTCATGTCACAAGTATTCGTAGTGCAAAGTCAAGAAAGGCATATATTGTTTCAGAAATGACAGCACAGATACCATTTTGGACACTCTGCTGACACAGTAGATTATTTGGCTATTGTACTGAAAATGTGAGTCTGTCTTTAAGATGGAAACAGTGACATAGTTATGCTAAAGCAAGAACGATGATTGGATGCCACGAGATCAGCCCCATGGAAGAATAATTGGTTAAATTGTAACTTGCTGTTTTGCTAATTGTTCCCTCCATGTCCTCACAAGCTTCCAGGATGTATGAGCTATTATTTAATTCTCTGTATTGTAATACTTTGTAATAATGTATACCTCAAATAAAGCTGTCTGTTTAATATCCTGAGTGAATCTGAAGGGGGAACTTCGGGGACAGGCTCGATTTGAGTAAGCATTTATTTAAATCCAAGAGGGACTTACTCATCATTGGACGAGAATCATATATCCCTAGTAGAGAATCGACACAAGTCAGCTGTGCAAATGCTGGGACATTTTAATTCTCAAGGAAAATTGTATAAAACAACTTTGGTTCTTTTTTCTTCGTCCTTCATCTGAATCAGTGGTCACAAGATAAGTATTCTGAAAGAATGAGATGGACAGACAATTTTCTTCAGCTAAATAACTCTATAACTAAACAGAACTATAGAGTTAATCTATATAGAAACTTTGCTTTTGGTGTATGATTGATTGTTATACCTAGGTTGACAGCATATGAAATACAATCAGAATATTCAGTAACTACTTGAAACTCTGCTATTTATGTTAAATTTTAGGTACAGGGAAGTAGATTTCAGAACCAATATTTCATAAACAAAGCAGGCAGTTTTGTAGAGGTTTGGAATTGATATACTGGTGGGTATTATAATTACATGCAAAGATTAATCACTGATCTATATGGTTTACTGAATGGTAACAATAGTTACTGGTAAAAAGTTACTGATTAGTTTTCACTGATTTACTATTCACCTATTAATTAAAATGAGACATAAATACAATACATATTATATTCTTACATACAAATGACTGCTCATTGGGTCTGTCAACCTTTATGGTTACAAAAAAAGGTAACCTTATTACAGGTTCACAGTTTCCTCTGGGTCTTAATGTAACCTCAACAAACCAGTAGATGTTACCTGGTCACTATACATGGAGCACATTTTGCACTTGTTATAACATTACCTCCACACTATGCATAGATGTATGTATACACATAGTTGCTTCATTCATTAATAGTAGGGATGCACCGAATCCAGGATTCGGTTCGGGATTCGGCCAGGATTCGGCCTTTATCAGCAGGATTCGGATTCGGCCGAATCCTTCTGCCTGGCCGAACCGAATCCGAATCCTAATTTGCATATGCAAATTAGGGCCAGGGAGCTAAATCACGTGACTTTTTGGCACAAAACAAGGAAGTAAAAAATGTTTTCCCCTTCCCACCCATAATTTGCATATGCCTGCCCAGAATTGTACGTGACAAATACTCCTATTGCCTCAAACTCACAAGCCTGCTTTAAGGTGGCATATATTTTTGCTGCAAAAAATCATGGTTTTATGACATACATTACATACTGGTGCATACTATACAATGACTTATTTATTTCCACTGCTAAATGAGATGCAATGTCTTTGCAAAACCTACAGTGAATACAGAAAAAAAATTGCTTAATTAGAATATTTTTTACATTAATTACTTTTGTTACAAAGCCCCACAAGTCTTCTCTGTAGTGCAAATTTCAAGCTACTGTATCTGCTTGACAAAGCAAAGCTTTCTGAGAAATTAACTATCAATTCAATTAATTCACAGGGAACAGGGCATGGATATGATTACTATATACTGTTGCATATTGTAAATTTACTAATATCTTCCCACAAGAATTCAATTCACAAGTAGTCAGATGGTAAGTTCTACTAAAGGGTATACAGTATGTATTTACAGCGTTATGACTGCATGTGTCTGATACAATATCAACACGGAAACTAGGGGGAAAATTCACTAAAGGGCGAAGTGACCAACGCTAGCAACTTTTTGCCAGAAATCCCATCCACAGGGACATCGCCAATTCAATTGCAGGCACATACGACAATTTGCTAGCAAAAAACACCGTCACTAGTGTTTGTTCGCACTCTGACAACAGGCGGCTTTTCACTCTGGCGAACGGTCATTACTCCACAAATTCATTAAAGTATGAATTTTATTGAACGTTACCTTTCGCCAGTTGACTTCCCCTCCTCAGACAAGGTGAACTGCTAAAATTAAGCTAGATCTTCCTCGGACTAATGTCAGTTACATCATATCCTGTCTGCCGAAAATGCATTAAAGTTGAAAAAACACTGGCGACTTATGCTTTTTTTCAGAGGGATTGCATGCAAAATTCCTAACCATTCCTAACCCAGCAATTTGAGAGCCATTGAACATTAATTTTACAGTGGGCTCATGTGTGGGGATCTCTTTTGTCTTTATTAAGGTACTTTTTACATGTGTAATAAGGGGTGGCCACTTCAAGCATTTGCACCTACATCTCCAATAAAGACGTCCATACAACTTTAATGTACCCATCCTATTCAAATGGACCTAAGCGTAAGATCACTAGCAACTTTTCGCTAGGCATAAACGAACGGTAGCAAATCTTCTCTATGACATGCTTGCACTGAAGAAGTATCACTAGTGGAAAGTCGCCAGCATTTGGGGCCCAGGACGCAACTTTGCATTTTAGTGAATTAGCATAGGAGTAACAAATTTTCATCTTGTAAAGTGGTGCGAAGTGGTCTAAGCCATCGCCAGCAACAATTCGTTCTTTAGTGAATCTGCCCATACAGTATATGCCCCCCTCTATTGCTGGTAGTGAAAGATTAGCTAATATATATGGTTTTAAATATGTAAAAGATTGAATTATGTGATTCTGACCAGGATCAATACATTCTAAATAGGAAGCATCATTTTCCTAGCTACTAAGCTCAAAAAATATACCGTACATAGAAGAAAATAAGAAAGATTGAAGAAAAATGGATATTTGTGGGATCCTGGTCTGGAAGTTCTATACTTTATCAGTGAGCTCTCAGATTCTCATTTTAGAGTTAATTGTTAATTCAATTGACTATCTTATTTGAAATAAGAAAAAGGGGTCTCTGAAAGGTGATACAATAAATGTTAATTCATTCATCTTTTAGAACTGATTTAGTTCAGGATTTTAGAGTCTTTTTAAATATAAAAGTAGATATATTTTATTATACTGTCTATGAAGCAAGGAAATTATGTTTTGCTCCGTCATCAGTCTTTCATTATTTTAAAGCAATAAACATCATCCAGTAATTTGGTAACCAAATATTTGATTGTCGGTTTGTTAGTCTACAGGCCACAGTAAATGACAAAAACACTGCTCTTTGACTGAATATTCCTGTTTCAAACTGAACTAACATTTAAAAAAGATTGTTGCTGTTAATACTGTACTTTACTGTACCAGCCCAGAGGATCAGAAGCTCCACAACAGCAATGATCAAGGCCTTTCAAGTCATCCACAGCAAATTCCATTGATCTTGTCAGGCCACCACTTGCAGAAAGAGTTATTAGAGTACCTAGCTGATGTAAAACAGAATGAATTCTGGTGCAGAATGCCATGGCTTTAATGCTGACATGTAATGTTAATCTTAACCAAATCCCAATATACAAAAAAAAAGAAGTACTGTATATTAATATAGTCAATCATTATCCCTATCATTTAAACCAGGTGGGTGTCTCTCAGTACTAAACGAAATCACACAAAATGAAAAGGAGATTTAATTCCCACTTGAAGCAATCCAGATAGGTGGTAATCCAGTTGGAATAATGTCATTAAAGAAAAAGAATATTACTAAAATCTAAATTTATCTCATGTTTTAGCATACTTATTAATAAAAAAAAAACTAGATTTAATCGTGTCTTGCAAAAACTTGATGAAATCGAGTGAAAACCTGAATCAATCAAATTGTTCTGACTTTTTTCCTGATATGCTTGTTTTTTTAGATTTTGCCTAAAAACCCAGCACAGGTTAAACCCAGCACAGACCATGAAGACTTAAAATTGAGGCTCTCCCTATGACTTATGCAGGACCTCAAGAGGTCTCATTTTCGGATTCTGGCTTTTTGCAGCATTGGGATATAATAAATCTTGAAAAATGCTAGTTTTTGCCTCAAAAAGCCCGACCAGATAATTTTGAGGTTTAGTAAATAACCCCTAAAATAACTCTAACCCTTAAAATCATGCTGCTTCACTTAAGCTGAATTAATTACTAATATGCATTTTATTGACAGTATTATATTGAATATATAAAATATATTGCTTTTTGGCCCTTGAGCTGACAGCAGCCCAGGACATATTCAGTGAATCAGCAGAAAACAATATTGGGGTCAACTGGGGCATCTTTAGAGGCACAAATCTTCACTGCTAAAAGTACTATGGTGACTTTTGGCTGGTACAGAAGCCCAAAGCTTTCTGCAGTGATCCCACACAAGTCTCCTGTTCCAGTCCACACAGGGGCTATTAAATAGCCAATCTTGGCCTCCACAGAGATTTTTTTTCATGCTTGTGTCGCTGCCCAACTCTTTTTACATTTGAATGTGGCTCACGGGTGAAAAAGGTTGGGGACCCCTGGCTTACTGTATGTAATTCTTTGTTGAGTTTTATGAAGGACTTTAAAATATAAATAAATACTTTAAAATATAATGTATATATAGCATTCTATTTTAACTTTCATTTTCTGCCTATACTTTCTTGACATCCTTGTGAACGGAACATGTCAGACCTATAGACTGATCACAGTTCATTTGGCTACACATGTGTGCTCAACCTGCGCTGATTAGATAGTTTAGCCTGAATGACTGGACTGCACTGGAACTGCAGATGACAAGGGTCTCCAGGTCATCTTGTGATCTCCAACATGTGTTGATAAAGCTGATGAGACTAACTGATTTTCGGCTGCACATAATCAACTTCCAAATTATGTGATTTTCTAGAAATTGATTATAATTATTGCCTGAAGCGTCTACACACTAAGTGGTTTATCAGAAATGTCACGATGGACAAATGTGACCAACTTTATACTTCCCTAGTTGCTTCTTTTTTTGCATTTAATTTTTTCCCTCACTTCAGTGGAGCAATTCATAAACTCTGAATATTGCTAAAACAATCCCTGACGCCTAGTTTTTATTTTCTATATTGTGATTGTTTCTAAGAATTGCTACTGCAAACAGTGTGGAATAGTATGATAACACTTTGCTCAGCATGGTTAGTATTGAATCATAATGAAAGGTTGTGACATTCTCAGTTACAGTGACATATAAAAATGTAATGTAACTGCTCCTGTCTATCTTTTATTATGCTGCCTCAACCAACTGGAGTGCCCATGAGGATAAAAAAAAAGGGCAATTGATTTTTTTTTTTTTTTTTTAAAGTCCATTGCTTTGCATTTTTTCTTCGTTCACCAGTTAACATCCAAATACAGCTGTCTAATATTTTAGTCATGTTATTTATCTACACAAAACACAGACAGACAAAATTGCTGCACAATGAACAAACTCAAATAAAGAAGAGAAAGAAATATGCCTTCCGAAAAGGGGGAAAAACTACTAAAATGAAATATGTGGTAATCTACTGAAAGGCCACCGCTTTTTACTGTTTAATTATGAAAATTTTTCTCTTTTGACAAGTGAAATGAATTTAAGCAGCCATGCATGGTGAGAAAAGTTGAAGACTCTGCAAATTAAATCAAAATCAAAATGAAAAATATTACCATGGGTTTCATTTTCACCATCAAGAGAGTCATCCTTTACCTCTGACATTTTACAATAATCCATCAGAAATGTGATTGTTGAGATTTCTAAGTAATGCTTCTTCGGCTCGCAAAGTAATAACTGATAATCTGAGTGTCTAAGCAAATACAATGCATGTATGAACTGAAAGTCAATTAAAGTGTTGAAAATAAAAAGCTGAATTTGTCTATTTAATATGCAACCTGATCCTGACAAACATGTAAAAAGCATCAGGCAAATATTAGTTCTAGATTTCCAGCTCTTTTTGTTTGGTCCCAGGGTATGCATTTATAGCAATCAATGTATTACTGAAAGAAAATGATCTTATTAGATGACTATATGAGTTCACAAGACAAAATATTTATTTTTAAGCTAAGATGAAATGCAAACATCAACCTTACAAGCTGAATGGCTGTGTAGTCCTGAACAAAACCCTGTAATCAAATTCAGCGTTCTTTTTGGCCTGGAGGGAGTACACAGCAGGAAATGTTTTCAACGATTATCAAGGACATCTCTGAATACATGATGAATGAGATTATATTAATAAAAAATCTCACTGTACTGTGTTATTATGTTCATTTTACTTTAAGTTTTGGAATTGTAGAAGGCTTGATTGACAGATAAGCAATTAACTAGGATCTATTATGTAATGAACTTTTCTCATATGAAATGCTATCCACCTACCCTCCAGATGCATTAGGGCTGAACCGTTCATAGCACTATTGCTTTATCCAAATGCTGCTGGTGCATATTCCTACATATATCAAGGGTTAAAATGTGGTAAGAGTTGTAGTCAGACAACTTTAGGACTAAATTCTTAAAATTGCACTTTACCATATCTCTTTAGGGTCAGTGGTCAACTTAAAGGAAAACTATACCCCCCCCCCGAACAATGTAGGTCTCTATAAAAATATATTGCATAAAACAGCTCATATGTAAAACCGTGCTTCATTTAAATAAACCATTTTCATAATCATAGACCTTTTTTGTTATTTGTGCCATTGGGTAATGTTGATATTTCTATGGGTACGGTCTATGTCCTTTGACGGGTGAATGGCTAGTGTCAGAGTGTAATCAGAGTATCATAACAATATAGGATTTATATCTATCATCTGAGTCCCCCATACACTCTGGTGCCACAATGCCAAAGGCCTAAGACAGGATAGAATATAAGGCATATGGTCATCTGTTTGACAGTGGTTATCCATAGGAATGATAGAAGGCCATAGTGCTAAATAGCCCACTTTATAACTATAAAACCATTGTGCCAGCATGTCTCCTGGGGCCCTGTGTAGGAATGTTGCTCAATAACTTACTTTGCCACCAGTGGCTATGTATAGCCAACAGATGTCTACGAGGTTGCGGACCGTTGGAACCAGGAAATTTATGTTGCAATATATTCTGCAAAATATAATGCTAAGCAAATATTCTAGACATTCAACAAACTCTTTGTTATCACCCCATGTATGACGTCAAAAGGGGTACATAAACTTGTGTCCTTGTTTTCCTTTAATGCAAGAGCATCATACTGTGATAATATTTGCCCCCCTGTGGAAAAGCAAAATAAAATAACATTTCCCCATAATATCCTTATGTTAATAACAGTAAAATGATTTACTTAGTAGGGAGTAGGTAAATAGTAGGGAGCATACAGTAATCTCTGGATACTGCTTTTGAATCTATAAAGTTTGAATTGCCTAGTTTAGAGGGTGACTGGGTGAAATCAGGGGACATTTTTTGTGGGCCACTTTAACTTTTTCTCCAAATGCTGGCATAGGTTAATGAAATATGTTTATGTTCAACCCTAGGGAAGTAGCTTTTTTATATGGGATAACATTATGAACCTTTAGGAGAACCTTAGGGAAATTATAGAGGCACGGGAACTGCAATTAGTAAGCCAGCTCTTGTCCACTTCAATCCGGCCATTATTTGAATGGCCTAGCTGGCAAATCGACAGCTAGTGCCAGGCCTGGTATTACAAATTTACTAGCACTGAACGTGCTTGTAAATTTGTAAAACCCTAAAAATCCATCC
Source organism: Xenopus borealis (assembly GCA_024363595.1). NCBI lineage: Eukaryota > Metazoa > Chordata > Amphibia > Anura > Pipidae > Xenopus > Xenopus borealis. Next base: position 54,159,928 of record CM044437.1, read on the forward strand.
CTACCCTGACCTTCTTCACTGCCAGTCACCCCTTATAAAGTAGAGGTCTGCCCGACCATTTCCCCACCCAGCATGTTAATTTCCAAGCCCCATCCACCAATTTCCAAGCCCAACCATGTCAGCACCCTGTGACATCATCACCCCGCCCCACCCTAACCTTAAGGGAGCTATTAAATGGCAAGAACAGGTGGCAACCCTACTTATAGTGGTTCGGTGTGTGTGTGTGTGTGGAGGGGGTACTAACTGTAAGGGTGGTTTTAAATGGTAAGAAAAGGTGTCAACCCTACTTATACTGGTTATGTGTGCGTGGGAGGTTCTTGCTTAAGGAAAGATTCTACACAAATGTAATACATAGAAAATGGTGAAAAATCCAGAAAAGTTGCACCCTACATAACTATTACAAGAGAGGACTATACTTAATCCTCCCAACTACCCTACTCACCACAGCTTGTGTTTTCTGTATAATAGATCGACAGATAAAATATCCATGAACTTTTTGAAGTAAGTGGCCATGAATTATTTCTACAAATTTCTTAAGTAGTTCTATGTGCAGCATACTTCTCTAACTTTAGTGTATGTCTACTAATTCTCATTAGTATGTGACTTAAGAATAAAGTCTGTGGGGTGTCACCATAACACCAGCATTAGCAGTCATTTTTGCAATTAACCATGCCTCTTCCCAGCCATGATACATTGTGGGCCTTTTGCAACTAAAGCATAAATAAATTAGGCATTTAGTTTGATGAATGTGTTGGAATACGTAAAAGCATTATTCAGAGGAATTAAGGGAGCAATAACCTTGTTCATTTGTAGGTTACTTATTTAACAAGCTGCATGGTAATACTGATCTTTTCTGTGCCCATTGAGATGGATGGTGCCATCCAAATCAAGCTGTCTTGGTAATATCAAGGGGCATGACATTTTCACCGCTAATTATATTCACAGTTATTACCATTTATTGGCAGCAGATTATTAATCCATTAACCTTGTCACTTGATTTATTCTTTTTTTCTAATATGGTACATCACCTCCCACTCTAGTGAGTGACATATGCATCCTATTAATGCTACTCCAATTACAAAGCCAAAACCTCATTGTAAGAACAGCATATTCATTTCACAACACAGATAGGTACATTTTGTTCTTGCAGCTTTTCTTACACTTTGAAAAACTATTAGTATGTGTGTGTGTGTGTGTGTGTGTGTGTGTGCGCGTGTGTGTACAGGAACACAAACACACATCAACACATTCACACAAATACCAGCATACACACACAATATAGTTTTGTATTTTGATGCTGTTTAATATTAAGGCAGATATTAGGGAGAGGTTGGGAGGAAGGAGAGGAAGGCCTATGAGAGGGGGCAATAGAAAGCGGAGGATAACAGCATTTCAAGAGAAATATGCTAATATGATAGAGAGTGGAAAGCAGGAGATAATGAAAAATGGTAGTGAGGGAAACATGGAGAGACTGGCATATGAGAAGAAGAGTAGAAAATTGGAAAAAATGGAACATGGAAGTGGTTATAATATAATGAAATGTCTGCACCAAGTCTAGTAACCCATAGTAATAATTAGCTTATAGCATTTACAGGTCACCTTGTTTAGTGCAATCATTTGATTTGATGCTGTGCTTTATGTTCTAAATAATTTGTTATAAAAGACCATGGGGTACAGTCATGCCACATGATAAGTTTTTGTAAAAGAAGAGGGAGTGGACCTCATTCACAGATGTTAGTACCTTCATCCTCATTTAACAAGCACTTGTCTCAGGGGCTGTTAGAATTCTGTGTCCAGAACCAGGGACTCTCTGTATGCTGACTTCTGCTCCTCTGGTTTGAAGGACAAGGACATGCAAAAAAATTAAATCCCATTTTTACTTTCTTTAATGAAAAAGAATGC
>CM044437.1:54176073-54187781 GCA_024363595.1 Xenopus borealis
CTCATCTGGAATATGCAATGCAGTTTTGGACTCCAGTCCTTAGGAGGGATGTAACTAATGAGACTAAACTGGTTAGAATGGAAGACTTAAATTGGTAGACTGTCAAGGTTGGGGTAGTTTTCTCTGGAAAAAAGGTACTTGCGAGGGGACATGATTAACCTTTACAAATACATTAGAGGACTTTATAAACAAATATCAGGGGACCTTTTTTACCCATAAAGAGGATCACCGCACCAAAGGCCACCGCTTCAGACTAGAAGAAAAGGACTTTCATTTGAAGCAGCGTAGGTGGTTCTTCACACTGAGGACAGTGAGGTTGTGGAATGCACTGCTGGGTGATGTTGTGATGGCTGATTCTGATGATGCTTTCAAAAGGGGCTTGGATGATTTTTTGGACAGACATAATATCAAAAGGCTATTTTGATACTAAACTCTACAGTTAGTATAGCTATGGGAATATATGGTTTGTGTGAAAGAGTGGAGGGGTGTGTGTGTATTCTGGGTTTTAATTTGGAGGGGTTGAACTTGATGCATGCCCAAATTTACAAAAAGACGAGTAACACACAGTTAATTGTTAATTCACCAATTTATCAAAGGTTCTGCCTTAAAGCTACATCCTCAATATTATTATGTCAATGACATCCTATCCTGTACTCCATATTCAACTTCATATTTAATGTGGGATTGATTATGTTTGCAAGTTGTAACTGTTAAGCATATGTTATTTACATTTTTTTTTAAACATTTGAAGTTCATGCCACATTTATTTTAGGGTGGGTTCATGGTTTGGGACAAAAGAGGATCTCTATTGTCTTTATTTTGCTTCCTTGGACATTTTTAATAACAAGTGGCCACTTCCAGCAATTTCACCAATATCACTAATAAATACATGCTTACTGTATGAACCTTTACATACCTGCTAAATTGAAATTGATGTAAGCATATGCAAGTTAATGAAGCTTCGCTAGGAAGCAAGTAACACTAGAGAAATCATCACTGATGAAAGTACACCAGCATTCTTTTGCTTGTGTACAAAATTGAACATTTTGATGAACATATGATGCAGTTGCCTATAGTGGAGCCTTCAGAAGTGAAAATTTGCACAGAAATTAATCTGCCCCCTGGTGAGTTTACACACCACCATCTACCACTAGCTAACCTTACATAGGTTCCTGCAGGCGACTTCCCCTATAGGTCAAACTGCTGGCTGAACTCGGTTATTGCCTAACAATTTACACATAAAAAATGTACCACCTATTTACAACACCTATAGGTATAATGACAAGTAGCCCCTTGTCAATGTAGGTGTAGGCACAGGGATTACATTGAGTCTTGTGCTGCATACTCTAAGGCAGTGATCCCCAACAAGTAGCTCGTGAGGAACATTTTGCTCTCCAACCCCTTGGATGTTGCTCCCAGTGACCTCAAAGCAGGAGCTTATTTTTGAATTCCAGGCTTGGAGGAAGGTTTTGGTTGTATAAGGACCAGGTGTACTGCTAAACAGAGCATCAATACAGATTGCCAATCCACATAGGGGCTACCAAATGGACAATTTATTTGGCACCCCAAGAACATTTTTCATACTAGCGTTGCTCCCCAATTCCTTTTTCTTCTAAATGCTGCTCACGGCCTCAAAAGGTTGGGGATCCCTGCTCTAAAGTCAGCAAAACCAGTATATTGGCCCACAGTGCCAGAATAGACAAGAACAGACACAAATTCATTTTATTTTGCATTTACTGGGCATCAATCTGCACCTATTGTTAACATCTAGCACAGAAGCTCATAAGAGTTCATAAGTGAGCCCCCAACTGATGCTGGCTAGGTTTTCCTTCTTTCTAAACATTTCTTAAAGTTTCAAAATATGCCTGCAAAACTTTGATTTTAACTCCAACAATAAAAATTTTGAAGAACAATTAATGAGAAATAAATCCCTTCTTTTCAGACAATATTACTGGTCATGTTTTCCACAATAAAATCTATAAATATGTTTCTCATTTCATCATAGAAATGATATTTGATTATTGAACTAACTGGCACCTTGTAGCTTTATGAAATGATAGTTCACCCTGTAGTTAGGAGAATGGAATTTTCTGATTGTCAAAGTTTTCAAACTATTTCCTTTATTGTGTGAGCTGAAGTAACTGACAAATTATTACAGATTCCATACAATAACTTGTGCTGGATTTGCTCTGGGCTGTCAGCAACATTTTGAAGACCTCATTGATATCATTATACTTTTAATGACCTAAGGGCTTATACACACAGATGTTTCCCCATACTTTTTTGTCTAATATTCTGTTTTGTATTGTTTCCTGTGGCAAATAACTGCTTGATAGTGTGGTGTTGTTATAAAAGCAGATGGAAAATATACAATAAAAGGTTAGATAAAACCCTGATGATTTGATAAATGTTGGAAAGAATATGAGATGGCAATTTCAGTATATCTGTAAACACATACTGTACGACTCTCATTATTGGGCTCTGTCCATAAGTAGTAGTTCATTCACTTTATACCTCCAGCGGTCCAATAAATAGTTTTTTTGTCTGGTTTTTGGAGCTTAAAAAACTTAATTTATTAAATAACCAGCCCATCTCTGGTTGACACTTGACTTGTACCTAAAACCACTAATTGAAACCTAATTCCTGCCTTTTTGTTTTTGTAATGCCTTACGCATTACTCAAACAGGTATCCAAAAAAGTTTAGCAAAATGATTTGTGACTTGTTTAAACAAGGGATTGAAAAGTCAATGCTTTTGACCTGGAGGTTTCCAGATATGAGATCGTACATCGATCACTCTCAAACACAAGGAACTGGTGTATTTAAGAAAACAAATTGTTTACTTAGAATGGACTGTGTAAAATGTCAAAGTATTCTAGAGAACATATCTCATTCCTGGTATATATGTATTAGATATTTCATTAGCATACCAAAGCACCATTGTTCACAAATGGTGAACTCTTTAATTAGATGGAATGATGTGATGCAAATTTCTGTGTTAAATACGTTGAGTTAAATACGTTGAGATATTCTGTGTTAAACACACAAACCAATGTGGCTTCATCTGTAACGTATCTGCAGGGTTAGTGTTTCTCTGTGGATTCCTTGTAGTTGGTGACATAGTTTATAGTAACACAAGTGAAGAGTTAGTCTGGCTTAGGGTGCCAGGTGAGTGAGGCCTTATCTGTAATGTTCTTCTGTGGCTACCACTGCACTATATCTGAACAGTGTTGTAGGCACAGCAAAAATTACAATAGGGTGTTGTAGTAGTATCCGTTTCCCTGTGACATCTGACTATTAATGGGGTATTTAATAAGACTTGACTTTTTCTCAGACTAATAAAGTAAAAAAAATTGACCAAACCTGAACCCCCTTAATTTACCAATAATTCTTCTTGAAAAAGTTTGGACGAATGAAAGGTTGTGACAAAATCGTGTGTCAATTTGAATCATGTATCAATCATGAATCATCAAATTGATGCTTCGACCAATTCAACCAATTTTTCGGACTATCGAACAAAAACCAGTGCAGATCACAAATGTCAAGAAACATCTTCAGGGACATCTACCATTGACTTTTACATGACCTTGACAGGTTTTAGCTGTAGTATTTTCAGATTCTGTTTTTTTAGCAGCCTTGGGGTATAATAAATCTCTAAAAAATATTTTTTTCCTCTAAAAAGTTGTTTTACCCTTTAAAAACTTGACCAGAATAAAACGAGGTCTAATAAAAAGTTTGTTTACACCACCTTCAAGCAGGTGTTAAAGGTTTGCAATGAGCAATTAAAGGGATACTGTCATTGGAAAAAAAAAATTCAAATTGCATCAGTTAATAGTGCTGCACCAGCAGAATTCTGCTTTGCAATCCATTTCTCAAAAGAGCAAACAGCAAAATATGGGGCTAGACATATTGTCAATTTACCAGCTGCCCCAGGTCATGTGGCTTGTGCTCTGATAAACTTCAAATTGCATTTAGTGATGGGCGAATTTATTCGCCTAGGTCGAATGCGTGGCGAATTCCCGCGATTCGCCACTGGCGAATAAATTCGCGAATCACCAGCGAAATTTCACTTGGTGAAAATTCGCCGAAAAACGAGTCGCGCGTCAGTCGCGCGTCATTTTTGACGCGACACGACGAAAACGACGCGACGCGCGATGAAAACGACGCGATGCGCGACGAAAACGACGCGACGCATTTCTCTAGAAATTCGCGAATCTCTAGGCGAAGCGAATCGCGGGAGATTCGCCCATCACTAATTGCATTCCATTGAGTTACATTGAGAAGGAAAACAACTGTCTGCCAGAAAGCAATTCCCTCCTAAAGTGCTGGCACAAGTCACATTGACATGGGGCAGCTGGGAAACTGACAAAATGACTATTGTCAGATTTCAAAACTGAATATAAAAAAATCTGCTCGCTCTTTTGAGAAATGGATTTCAATACAGAAGTCTATTGGAGCAGCACTATTAACTGATGTGTTGTGAAAAAACATGACAGTATCCCTTTAAGAAATAATGTGTACCTACAGCCAATAATTAAAAACACACACAAAAGTTTAATTACCCCACAATATTAATTACATGTAACTCACACATAACCTGAACTTCTGACAAGTAGCTAATTGCAATTTATTAAAGGATAACTAAACTCTAAAAATAAATATGGTTGAGTTTAGGGGTTGTAAAAAGTCATCAAACAGAAGAAAACATCTCCTTGATGTGGATATTTTTATGAAGAAAATATCAAAGATGATTTTTTAACAGAAGAAGCAGCTAGTGATGGGCGAATTTATTCACCAAGGGCGAATTCACGGCGAACTCCCGCGATTCGCCGCTGGCGAATAAATTAGTGAAACACCAGCATCGCCAGCGAAAATTCGTCCAAAAAAAACGAGTCGCGCATCGTTTTTGACGCGACGCGTCGAAAATGACGTGACGCGCGCCGAAAACGATGCGCCGCGACGGAAACGACGCGCGACTCGTTTCGCAAATTTTTTTGGCAATTCGCTAATTTTTTTGGCAATTCGGGAATTTCACTGGAAATTCGAGAATTTTTCGGCGAAGCCAAACGGGTGAGATTCGCCCATCACTAGAAGCAGCATTTCCTGTGCTCTGTGAACATTAGATTGCCATTAGATCAGGTTTGCCAGTCATATACTACGGGGCTGATTGATACATTCTGGTGATAATTGTGTTGGTTTTAGAGCTGCATTATTTACTAATATAAGCCTTATAATGTGCATATATATTCAGTATATTGTGCGTCAGTCCCTAAGCTCAGTAAGTGACAGCAGTGCAGAGCATGTGCAGTGAATCAGCAGAAAAACGTGTATATGAATACAGATTAAACAATTATTTTTGGAATCTGCATTTTGCTGTCGCATTATTTTAATTGGTCCCCTCTACTAGATTTAAATGGCTTAGTGATGTCAGATGAAATTAGAATTGAAACAAGCAAACCACATTCCAAAAATGCACGTGGGAACTCATCAGTGGAGACTAATGAATTTAAAACAATGTTGTCAAGACATCACATGTGACAGAATTGTCTAAATTGTCTTAATAAGTCAGAGCCCTACTGTGCTGTGTACAATCCTGGATCCTTCAAGAAGTCACATGCTCTGCTTCCCCTACATGGCACCACACAGAATAATAGCATTACTATCCTAACATATAGGCTTCCAAATATGGCTGTCCTCATCTACAGTGATAATATGTCAAAATGGATTCACATAAAGCCACAACTGTGGGCGCAGAACAACTTTCTGATTCTTGATTTATTTTCACCCTTTCCCCCCAGAATCCAGAACATATTTGTTGATTAAATTTTAACTTAACTAGTTTTTTCCACTGTAAGTATCTTAGCAATCTCTAATTAGCTTATCTTGTTTGGGACCTGCAGATAAGACCTGCTGCTTCCAATCTGGTCAATTATAAATCTAGTGTTTCTCACATGCCAAGGTGGAGAAGCAATTATTTACCATCAAATTAGGCACACTCCTTATCAACTGCATTGTAATAAGTATGTGTAGATTTTACCATCCAGCCTAATTACTTTTTTTCCCCTTCTGATACATTTGTATTAGTCCTCTTTTAATACTGTTCTCTGATGTAGGTCAGCATCATCTCTTCTTCTAAGCTACTTAATCCCTTTATCTACTATCACAACCTATATTGATTAATTCGCCTACCTCTTCTTAACACCTCAATCCACTTCTAAGTAGGACTTTGGGCTGTAACATTCAGCACTCTGAGAAACTAGCATTATTACTGTGCAGTGCCGAAAAATGCTTGTCAACCACAACTGTTCTCTAAGGCACAATTAATATTTCTGCTGTTCCTTTTATATAATGATACCAGATATAAAATGTACACTGCAGATTTGTAAAAATATTTTATGATAGTAAATAAACACAGGTTTGAAACCTGTTATCCAGAATGCTTGAAACCTGGAGTTTTCTGGATAAGGGGTCTTTTTGTAATTTGGATATCCTACTAAAAAAAGCATTAGAACATTAAGGGGTCAGATTTATCAAAGTTCAAGGGAATAGTCCAAATTCGATTCAAATTAGCAAAATATAAAAAAATTTGAATTTCAAATTTATCATGTACTGTTTCTTTAAAAATTCAAATTTAACTTTTCGCCATTGAAAACCTTCCAAATTACTGTTTTAGCCTATGGGGGACTTCCTAGAACCTATTTGGAGTCAATTGGTGGACTTTGAAAAATTTTTTTTTTGGGAAAAACTTTGAATCGAATGTGATAAAATTTCGAATCGATTGATTCAAATGGATCTATTCAATCAAAAATGGACCTATTCGATCAAAAAAATCAAATTAATTTCAGTTGGTCTTTTTGAATTAGAATTCAACGTTTTTGCACTTCGAAATGCGAACCTAGATAAATTTGGCCCTAACTAAACTCAAAAGAATGTTTTTGTCTCAGATAAGGATGATTTATATCTTAGTTGGGATCAAGTACAATGTATTATTTTATTAATACAGAAAAACATAATTTGGAGCTTTCTGGAAAACAGGTTGCCATACCTGTAAATGAAAAGATAGGAAACAGTTTTACATTTGCAGAGCCATATACCACTGATTTGTGCAGCAAGGGTAAACAAACAAGAAAAAAAGACACACAAGGTTTTAGGTTAGGTACATTTGTATTATGGTCATCAAGCAGGCAAATTATGGGCTGCCTCAGTCCCTCCTCCTGCAACCCTTTTTCATTACCGAACATTGTTAAATCTTTATTTTTAACTTCAGCTTTTGAAGATGTCACACAGTTTCATTGAATTTATTCCATCCATTCAAAACTGACCCCAGGTCTTAAAAATCAAATAATGGACACAGGACATGAATCAGAGTCTCTGGTTTACGCTAATTATGTGGTCTAGTATGTAATCTTCCAGTGCTGTATCTCTGAGATGTTCTTGTTGGTAGATTGCAGAGGGTGTGATGACTTTAAAACAATTCTGTCTGGTTACGAGGCAGCACTTGAAGAGGCCTGAGTAAATCTATGCTGCAACTGAGTAGTAATGAAGTGATGAAAGTAACTGAAGAGAAAGCATAGTTCTGCATATATGCTTATTTGAAATTTAGTAGAGTATAGTGTAAAGCAGCCCTTGTAAGTTAAAATGTAGGCTTTTATTGTTGAAACATAACTTTGTTCTAGATTTCATATAATAAGCATTATTGTTCCCGTTTCTTTTGCTTCATGAAATATGTTTTTCATGAACATCCTCAATCCAACTTCAAATTTAAATTTTCTTTGAATAACTGTACTCCACTGAAAGAGTAGTTGTTTTCCCTCTTACCTTCAAATTCAGCAGCCCCTTGTGAATTTACATTATTTTACGTCTTGCAAATGCCAGATTTTATTACGTTATCTTACATACTAGAAGATACTCTAAGAAAAAAAATGTATGTCGTTTTTAATGATGTGTGGTGTATAGTGATGGGCAAATCTACCCCGTTTTGCTTCGCCAAAAAATTGGTGAAAAAAATTTGTTTTTGACGTGCGTCACGTCAACTTCGACACATTTTTGCCACGCCGCAACGTTTTCGGTGCATCAAAAACTATGCGTGACTCGTTTTTTTTTCAGCGAATTTTCGCTGGCTTTTCTTTATTCGAATCGCGGGAATTCGCCCCTGGCAAATAAATGCCAATAAAATAAACTAATAGAGAATAGGGAGAGGCTTGGTAATTCACCCAAATCACCATTCTTTCTGCTTACTGTAATAGATCGTGGCCACCATCCCAGAAGCATCCATATATAATATCTACTGTATAATAGAGCAAAAAGACAATGTTTATCCAGGTCTAATAACCTAGAGAAACTATCAATTGATCTGCACCTTCTAGCATGAGTGCACTAAGTTCTACATTACATCAGAGCTAGGACAAAGTGCTAGCATGTTCACATGTCTTTAAAGGAATCTATACCCCAAAAATGAATACTTGAGCAACAGATGGTTTATATCAAATTAAGTGACATATTAAAGAATCTTACCAAACTGGAATATATATTTAAGTAAATATTGCCCTTTTACATCTCTTGCCTTGAACCACCATTTGGTGATGGTCTGTGTGCTGCCTCAGAGATCACCTGACCAGAAATATTTCAACTCCAACTGTAACAGGAAGAAGTGTGGGAGCAAAAGACCGAACTCTGTCTGTTAATTGGCTCATGTACCTAACTTTATAGTTTGTTTGGTATATTTGTGTGCACCATTGAATCATACAATCCCAGGAGGCTGTCCTTATTTTTTAAAATGGCTATTCTCTATTTAGGATGACCTCCTGATGACGGCTCGAGTTTAGGAGCCGAAACATCGCAATAAACTTCTAAAGAACCTTTTCACGTAAGTCCCATGAGTGCGGTTTGTCTTTTTGCTTTTTGCTACTAAAAAAGTATATTATTATGAAAATGATTTATTTACATGAAGCAAGGTTTTTCATATGAGTTGTTTTATGCAATATCTTTTTATAGAGACCCACATTGTTTGGGGGGTATAGTTTTCCTTTATAGAAGCAATTTCAGGTGTATCTTCTAAAACCTTTAAAATATTGCTGATCTGTGCATAGTACTAGAAAATGTCTTTTTATAACTCTGTTTTTTACTTTGCTAATAGGGGCCTCTATAAAACCCTTTCATCTATCTCAGTTTGAGATATGTATTAAATGGCACTTGGCAACAATGACCTTGGAATGGTGGGTGAATTGTAAGTAAAGTATTTAATTGTAAAATAAATATTGTGGTAAAATTTTAACATTGTTTAAGGAGTACCAGTAGTACCAGGGCAGTATGCTCCTTTTAACATTAATTCAACAAAGAGGACTTACTGTATGCTGAACATAATTTCCTAATTGTTTTAAATAGGAAATGTGTATAGTGACAAGCAGAATTTTTAGCCAGGCATGGCTTCAAAGTGAAACTCTGCAGTTCACCATTAAAAAATTTTAGCAGAATTGCAGTAAGAGTTACAACTTCCCTGGAGGATTTGATGGACTGGTTGTGTCACCACCCAGTCTTTATTAAATATTCAGCTATGGACAAAATTTTACATAAATGTTTTTTGATATCATTAAAAAGAGTCCTTGAACTATTTAGTTAAAATATATGTTTAGATATGGTTGATTGTGTAGTTAATACTTAAAGAATATGAAAAAGCAACTGAAAGCAAAAGAGAACATGAGAACAAAAAATATACTCAGCATAAGTAAAGCAGGAACAGATAGATACACCGAGCATGTTGCACAAACAATTAATCGTATTTATGTTGTTAGCAAAATACGCTTTTTGAGCAATAAAATGCATTTTCAGCATTATTGTGCCCTGAGGAACTTTCTTATTATGGTTCTGGGGCTTGATCTGGTAAATGGGATAGCTTTTACAAATGCATTGGTTTTTGAAAGCACAGTCATTAAGATAAATAATAGGCATTTGACTTGAAGCAATAGCCTGAAAGCACAATCTCAATTAACAGTTTGTATATACTGTACAAAAAGTAAAACAATGCAAGATTTCATGAGCTATACATGATTGCCTTAAAAGGAAGATCACAGAAATCAAAACTACGCAGAATGTTCTTGTAAAAAGCATTATATAATTAATTATTTAATTACAACTATTGGCAAGAAAGATTGTGCAGTGTGTTCATCACAAGCAACTGGGGAAGGGGGTTCAATTGAAACAAAAGTGATAACATGCCCAGGCCTCTTTGACCTAAACTCCTTGGAGGAGGATTGATGGTATTGGGGAGGCTGGGCCAGCAGGTCTTATAAACAAGATATACACTGAGTTAGTATGGCACTCATTAGAAGTCATAAGGAAGGTTATGAGTACTTAGCTACTTAATGAAATTAAATCTTAGTAAATGCACATTCTAGTAGTGTCAGTACGGTATAGAGTAGCTAATAAGAACAGCCCTGCACTTCACAAAGATTTGTGAGGTTACTTCCCTAGACAATAGCTGTCAGTGTAGGTTTTACAAATTGTATCAGTAAACAGAGCTCCTCCATGACATGACATGATGTCAGTTTCCCAGGTGCCCCAGTCATGTGATTTGTGCTCTGATAAAATTCAGCCACACTTTACTGCTTTGAAGCAAGTTAGAGTAATGTCACCCTCTTCCCTTCCATCAAAAGAACACGGCTAATGTAACAAGATAACAGCCTCCTTACACATAACAGCTCTCTGTTAGATATGAAAATAGCACTCAGCAGTAAAAATCCAAGTCCCACTTTGACTCCTCCAGTTATATTGAGAATGAGAAACAATAGCTTATCTGAAAGCAGTTCCATAGTGAAATGCTGGGTTTTTCTGAAAGCACATGACCAGGCAAAATGACCCAACAACAAAATGACCCAACAACTAAAAAAAAAAACATTTGTTCAAGAATAACATTTTAAATAAAGGAATGAATTACATGTAGTGTACATAGTGTAATTAAGTAATACCATAAAAATCATGAAAGGGTGATCATTGACTTATTTCACGTATTTATAAATCAATACTCATTTAGCATGCATTTTATGCATTAGAGCATTTATCCTCTTTAAAATTTACTGTTTCATTTTTTGCACCACATAAAAATGTTCTTCATAATCGAAACATATCTACTAACAAAAATGTTACTGTATAATTCTAAATCAAATAACTGAGTTACAGATGGAGGTTCTAAAATCCTAGAATGTCTGAACATTGCCCAATCTGTCATCTGAAACATAAATTGTGTTAATCAGGAAATAACGCACTCTTCTTTCTCTGCAGGCTTTTTAATGTCTCTAGATGATTTTTAAAAAAATGTATGGGTTGATAAATGGTCATTTAGATTTTTCCATGTCTTTATAGTGCTAAAATTATTGCCCTTTTTTTAGATACCGTTTAACATATTCTATATCATTTTTCCATCATTCATATTTCAGATTTCATTTGTATATGCCCCTGCCCCAGGTCAGCTATAGAAAGAAGTAATGAATGTTAAGAAAAAAATAGCTCTTCGTTCATCACCAGAAAAATTTAAATGCACATTTCATAGTGTACAGTGCATGTAATGAAACTTTTGTAGCACTGTGTATCTGGGATTAAAACCTGCTTCTCTCCAGGTAAAACATTGCTAAATGCAGCTCTCTTTCTCAGCTGGGCCCTATGATGAATAGCAGTAAGAAAAGGTCTCGAAGTTGAACTGTTTCTCACTCATGCA
>CM044437.1:54190023-54201575 GCA_024363595.1 Xenopus borealis
AAGCCTTAAAAGCAAGTCTTTTCTTACCCACTTCAACACCATTGGACCTCTAACATAAGAATTCTGATAAATGGTCCTACCATTAATTAAAGAAATGTAACAAACTTGAGACATCCAATAAGGCACCAGTATACTGCAGGTCTAACGAAATATCGATTTTGCACCAAATTGTATCTATCAAGTTGCAGCGACATCAAATGCATTGCAACAAGATAATGTCATAACATAACAGCCAGCTCCACATGCCAAAGTGGAGCATGACTGGCCTGCATTATGTTTGTAAGTCCTCATAATGGTCAATTTCAGAGTGTGGGGAAAAACTAAAAGACCCACTGATAACTCAGAGATACTAGAAGATACTACTTTCAGATATCATTGTTGAGATCAAACCCAGAACTGAGGTTCTGCCTGACACAATGCCATTTTCCAAGAAATTTGGCTCAATGTCACCCCATGTCAAGTTTAAAAGAGTTCCCTTATGGTAACCCCTTTTTTAATGTATCTTTTTATTGAGTACATTTTTATAGATAATGCAAGAGAATGAACCAGGAATATACAGAAGTATAGCAGAGAAGACATATCATAACATACTACAGCAATATGAGATCCATATTCTGCTTATTAATTAGACAAATTAGACAGTATTCGGCAACATATACCTTTCAACTTTACCCATGTGTGTGATTGCGGATCAAAGAAATTTCAAGGGAAGGGTATTATAGCCCAGTATGTCCTGACCCTGTGTAGAGGCACACAAATCATAGTGTGAATGCTCTTCCATATAGCAGAGGCACTCCTGTAGCACCACACAAAGGAAAATACATTCTAGATCTCATGCAGTAGCAGAACAGGGCTACAATTCGTTTCAGCACTCAGGAGCTAGAAGTTGGAGCTATAATTTCCTAACAACTAGGTTGCACCATTTTTTCTTTTCTTACAACCCTGACTTTTTTGTGCTTCAGATAAAATATGATGGTATGTGTTCCATTTCTTCTTATTTGTGAGGTTTAAACATATATTCTTATATACAGAGCTTTAAGTGATATGAACCCTAACAATATTGTTCTAAAATGCAGTAAAAAATATCCCATTAAATTGTTAGGTTACATAGTTCATAGAAGTAGCTCTCAGCCATTATTCACTTAAGAAGTTAATGGAAAAGTTGAAAAACTGATTAGAAAGAATTGAAGCCATTAAACAAGGGAGCAAAAGACCAAGACTTATAAGCTTGGTGTTGGTTTAAAATGACAGTACAAAGGTTGAAAAAAGGTTTATAGAAACAGCAAGTGTCATCTGTTTCAATGTGTTATCTTGAATGTGTGAGGATGGGGGTTCCTTCACCATCTGGTGCAGTGAAAACATCAGATCCGATGAGTTCTTTTCAGTAAGATAAATGTTCTATTAAGCGATAAAGCTGATTGGACATTTAATATGCCAATCGGCAATCCAATTTGGATATTAAGTCCAAATTTGTGATATTTATAATTATTGGCAATTTCATTTCAATGAACAATTTTGCAGAGTGCAGTGCTAGAGTGAAAATGTTTTAAAGTACCAAGTATTAAGTATATTAGATAATTATGCTGTAAAACCAAAAAAAAAAAAAGCATTAATGATGCTTGGCGTAATCAGATTACATTCTGATGCCATTCTCACAGTAAATTAGATTTTACAGGACAACCTGAAAATCCGACTTCAATTGTAAGCTCTATGGGACAGGGACCTCCTCTCCCTTATCTAACACTAAGGGGCCGATTTACAAAAATTTCAGGGATACCTGCCATTGACTTCTACGTGACCTCAATTGATTTGAGATGGCATACTTTCAGATTCAGATTTTTAGTGGTGTTGTGGTATGATAAATCTCTAAAAAATCAAATTTTTTTTCACGAAAAACCAAGGTTTAATATATGGGCCCCTAAATTTACTAAATTCACATGAAGAATTCGAAGTTCGATCGAATTTCAAATTGGCAAATTTGACCATCGAATATTCAAATTCGAATAATTTGAATATTCAAATTTAATTTTATTCGAATATTTGACTATTCGATGGTCAAAGTACTTCTCCTTTTTATTCGACCAGCTAGTTCGCCAGATCAAAGCTACCGAATTGGGTATCATTATTTTTGATCGAATAAAAAAAATCAATCGAAAAAAATAGTTTGAATCGATCGATTCAAATGATTAATCGATCAAATTTTTCCTATTCAATCGTTCCACAAATTCACAATGTCGAATTTAGAATTTTTTTCAATTCGACCATTGATAAAACTGCCCCTTAATCTTTTGAGCAAGTGTATCTTGTATTTGTTTCAATTCATTATTGTAATGCCCCCATGCCTTTTACTGATTTATTGTTTTGCTGTGCATAATTAAATAAAAATATATAGCCCTATATACAAACATACATATAAGTGTCATAGAATATACAAAGGGCATATACTGTACGTGTGTAGCGCTATAGTAAATTGAGGGCACCTTTTTCTCCACTATGAGCTCCACTCCCAATATGTATGCACCAGATGAGACCTTAAATCTTAGGGAGTAAGCCCTCACAGTGAGGTGAAGGCAGGGTGTAGTGCAACTGTAACTGTATTCAGGGTGCGAATAATTGGGCGCCAGTGGTTCTTATAACTTAACCATTAACATATTTATTAAACAGACAATTCACACTGGAGTGTACAGCAACTATATAATCACATACAGGATCAACAGTGGATAGGCAATACTCACAACACTTTTAGTCATAGACTGTTCCCTTCACACATGGAAGACAATATACATGCAGCATTGAGGAGGTACACCCAGCTTTCAGCCTTTACCATAAGTGGAACCTGAGGAGACACTTCTAATACTAGGTCTGTACACTTAGTCCCTACTCTGGGCAATTAGTACCCGGGATCTTAATCCCACTCACAATCCTTGTAGGAGCCTCAAACTGCTCAGCTAAATAATCCTATCTATCTGTCACTCCTAGAGCGTCCTATAACTGTGAGTAGCCTATTCTTGCTAGGCCTGACCTGTTTAGGTTCCACTCAACTCAGCCTGCTTGCTCAGGCCAGAGCCAGCACAAGATGGAATCTGGAAGCATGGCGTACAATCCTTTTATACTTTAACACAGTGCCATCTACTGGTCACTATGAGTAACAGCAAGGGGCATGGATTAGAGCAGGAATAGGAAACAGTTCCCCCTCCTAACTGTATTTTAGGACCCACTTAGGTGTCTATAACACTTGGGGACTGCCTGCTAAACATACTGGGAGGTTAATTTACCAGTCCCCTACAAATGCATCTCATTGATTAAAGTTTACAATACATCAGAAAAGCCACTTTTTTGCCCAATATGGCCACTTTTCTGCTTGGCCATATGATTGGATCATAATGGAAGCCAATGCAGAGGACAACATTAACAAGACGTGCGGACCTCTCCATAACAGGGTTTTTTTTTGGCTGATCATCTTAAATCTCTCTGTGTAGGGCCCATTTTAGACCAATTTGGTAAATGCTAGAGGAATACTAGACATGAAATGGAAACAACTTCAGTTGCTAGTTGGGATATTAGAATATAAATATTTTTCAACAAGTATGTGTTATTAATAATAAGTATTTATGAAGAAACAACATATTCAGCAGCACTGTACAATAAATGGGCATATATTTAACACAGATTTCATACAAAAATACAGCTGAAATCCAAATAGTAAAAAGGGCTTTGCCAAAAGAGCTGCCAAACAATGTAAATGGAGAAGGCATATAACATATAAGCTGTGGAGATGGGCAAGTTCATGAGTTAGCTAAGTCATAGCTGTGGCATTGAGCATTGCATTTAGCAGCATAGTGTGAAAAGGGATGCTATGCTAACAGAGATGAGCTTAAAGAAATTAATTTTAAGAAATCGTGGGAGGCAGAGAGAGTGGGAGGAAAATCTGACAGAATATGGGAGAGAAGTAGGTCTGTTGAGGAGCATAGCAAGTGGTTTGGTGAGCACTTGAAGAAGAGATCAGAGATGTAGGGTTGAGTGGAAATGTGAACAGCTTTGAATATCAGGGTCATTAGTTTGAATTTTATTTTAAAAGCCAGTGCAGAGACTGGCAGAGTGGCATGCCAGAGGTGGATTGGTTGCTGAAGTGTATAAGCCTGGCAGCAGTATTCATTATGGACTAGACAGGTGACAGCCACTGGAGGGGTTGGCTAATTAACAAAGAGAGTGAATGAGACATCATGTAGCATCTTTGGCGAGTCAATGAAAAAAATTCAAGGATGTTCAAGCACAAAAAAAATGCAAATGAGATAGAGGAACGCTGTATTTCTGCATTGTTATTTTTAAGTGACCACTTTCGTGTACTCTGGATTTTTACACAGAAATATGCAATCACTTAAATTCAATTTACTGTTTGATAAGTGCACTAGTTTTTACACAGTGATGCCTGGTGGCAAAAATTTTGTGGTTTTAGAGGTTTTCGAAACCACGACTAAACTCTCTTTCCCTGAAACCACTTATTTTATGAAATTCATTAAAAAATCTGAATTTAAAAAACACTAATAAAAAAATCACTGAACTGTAATGCACTAAAAATACAAATACATCAAAAAATATCTAACAATCTGAGTATTTATCACAAATCCTAAAGAAAAAAAAACTTTAAATTGATTAAAAATAGTCCAGTAGCATCAGTGCAAACATATAGGACTATAGGAGCTTGACAATTTCTACCTAGCAAATTTTTGTATTGCACTTTTTCATGGTTTTTAGACTTAATAAATACAGTGTCTAATTTTTAGAGCTTTTAAGAAAAATAGGAAAACCACAAATTTTTTAGTGGAAAAAATTGAAATTCGATCAACCCCTTACTGTATGTACTTGCATTCAACAGAATGGATTAAACTGGGAATTTTAAGGTACTGTAGGTGTATGATTTCAAGTACCTTTATTTAAACACACAAAATTGTATCCAATTTACTGTATAATTTGCACTTACACTTGTGTCGTTTAATGCTACAACTAGGCATAAAAATATTTGAAAATATTTTGCTAAATTTTTTGTTAGTATTGCTCTCCCCATTATCGTTTTGCAGAATATTGTCTACAGTAGTACCCCATTTAACATTAAAAGTGTATTTAAAAGCAATGGTTACTGTTTAGAAAAGAAGAGAAATAGTAAAACAAAGTCATAAAATAAACATAATTTTTCTTTCACTTGTTGTTTGAATAAGAATGTGTCTCCTGTTGCTTGCCTGTGTCTCCTGTTACTTGCCTGTGTGTGACATGACAAATACCTGTCCTGCTACCCTACTAAGATCCTATAAATAACAGGTTACAGACACTTTAAAATTAATATGGAAATGCTTTGGCCACAGCTTTATTGAATGTCAAGTTACAGACATCATGCTCAGCCATTACTATTGCTGAACAAGATATCCGTTTATTACATGAACAAAGATGGGGTGTCATTTGTCCCCAGCACAATTTCTCTACAAAATTACTTTCTGCATAAAAAAATATCCCCAGTACAAAGAATGCATACAGTATCTCTTCTCAAATTTCTTAAGTATATTTTTTTACCACCGTACATGGCCACAATTAGATTTGTACCCTGAGAGACATTCATTCTGTGTACTGGGAATATTTCTGTATACAGAATGTCTTACAGTCTATAACAGTATGTTGTGTATAGCTCTATACACACAGCTATCAAGGGTCAAATTTCGAATTCATTTGAGTTTTGAAAACTCCCTTAAACTCAAAATCAGAATTTATTAATAAAATCGAATTTTCTAAACTCGGACAAATTGAATCAACCCAAAATCTCGAATCAAAAAGTCGAATCAAATGAAAAAACGCGAAATTCAGGAAGGCTACAAACATCACCAAGTTGATCCCTGGACAAAAATCGCTGGCAACTTTTCCTTTTTTCAGCGTGATGGCTTGCAAAACGTATAAAAAAATTTTGGGTAACCGGTTTTCCCCATACATTTTCAAACATATGGAACATGTAGGGGATTATAATAACTCTATTGTCTTTATTAAGGTTCCCTGGACAAGTGTTTTATAAAGTGGAATTTGTAAGTATTTGCACCAACATTTAACATAAAGATGTAAATTTCCCACCCTATGCAAACTCACCTGAGCGCCAGATCACTAGCGACTTTTCGCAAGCCAGAAATGAATGCTAGAGCATCTTCGCTTTGAAATAGTAATAAAAAGTCGCCAGCGTTATTTCAGACCTTAAACACACAATATGAACAATAATAAAGTTGTTGTAAGCAAAAAAACACAGCTACGAGCAGTGTTCCATTGTTGGATTATACTTTAGACTCTAAATTTCTAGTTTCACTGCAAAGAGATGGTTATATAGAGTGACTTTTATACAGAAAGTAATTGGCCACACTACAGTTGCTACATGAATATAATGTTTTTTTTTTTACTTTTTTTATGATACTAAATGACCTGCTTAGAAAAAACTGTGCAGAAACTTATGTGCACCTCAGATGTTCTTCTGTGAAATTTAAAATTCTTTCAGTGGTGAACAACTTTAGCCATCAGTATTGTTCATTTGCATACCATTACCCACTGTGCTCCATAATGAGCATTTCTTCCATTTTAATTTATTGCAGTGTGGCTGTAAAAGCAGCCCTTCTGATTTAGGTGGTAGTTGAAAATGAACCAAGAATGCAATTATTGTTTCTCAAACTCGCACATGAGGAATGTTAAGAGCTGGGACAATCTACCACATGTTTACTATCTGCGTGAAGGCTTCTAATTTTGTCTAATGCTACTGTTCCTGAAATACAAACAGCTTCTTTATCATGGCAGTTGTTAAGGAAATAGCAATGACTGCATGACTTAAAATAGCTAGATTAGTAGTAATTGTGTCAATTGTAAAGAAAGTTAATTTTCCCAATTTTTTTTGGAAGCATCTATGTTGAGGCAATCAAACTGTTAAGATGTGCTGCTAAGTTTTATAATGATTAGCAAATTCATAGAAATCCTTTTAGTTCTGTATGGCAAGTTGGACTTACTAAGCTGCTTGTTGTTTGCTCTTGCCGTGGTAAAAATACCCAGGGAACAATCATGCAAATTGCCTGTAACCAAAACTTGGTAATAATCATATTTTGCTGATGTTTTTTACTTGATTTCCTCATAAATCAATGTCACCAAGTGACACATCGCAAAGACCAATGTCTTCAGGCCATGGATGAGATTGGTACTGAAAGCCCACTGGACCACTGAGATGATAATGATTAGGGACATGATGTAAAACCACCTGTCAACTAAGTGTGCAGTTGGATAAATGCCTACAGTCACTGCAGGACCAGCTTTGAAGCTCAGGTGTCAATCATAATGCATGTTCTTGAAGTTATAACATGCGACGCTGAGGGATGGAATGATATTTGACCTTTGTTTCTTACAAGTTTATGTAACTACTAAAGGCTTTTCTGTTTCCTTGTATTCTGACTACAATAACTCAAGTTTTCTATGAATAAAATACACACTATTGTCATAAAAGATTCCAGGCTGCCTTTTCTGCTTTTTACCAATTAAACACAGGTCAAATATTCATTAATTGTTCCCGTTTAGCATTGTTAAAATTGGATATAACAATTTTTTTTCATTGAATCTTTTATTTATATTCAAATAATACAAACATACAATGTTAGCAATAGCCTGAAATATTTAACCTCCAAGGGGTAGGTGGAAGTTAGTACGGGAAATCAAATAGTTGCAAGTTTGTAAATATCCTGCCAGTGCAGCTGCCTATCATACCAGATATTGCCCTATTTGTTATTGCTAATCTCATATAGTTTTCTATACATGTTCCAGGGTATCCTCATTTCCATGTGTTTGTCCACTTTGTCTGCCATTAAATATGAAAGCTTTTGGGGCAAATTCACGGATAGACAAAATTTCACCAGTGACTGCTTTGCACACTCCAACTTTGGCAAGCGCAAATTCATTACCACTACACTAATTCACCAAAATGTGAAGTTGTGTCTTAGCAGCCGAATGCTGGCAAATTTTCATTAGCGTTACTTTAGCTGGGCGAGCATTTCATAGCAACTTTTCACTAATGTTCATTGCTGCCTAGCAAAACTTCTATAGCACTTTTGTGCTTAGGTTAATTTGAGTGGGGCGGGTACCTAAAAGACGTATGGACATCTTTAATAGTAATGTTAGTGCAGATGAAGTGACACATGTCCAATCAGCCCTCAAATTAGTTTCAAAAAATTGTTCACACACAATTTTTTTTGAATTTTTCAACTATTCCATGAGTGGCAATTGATGTTTGGTTAATTCTCGCCACAGCTAAGATTTCACTCACGGGTTTATTTTGGGTTTTAGTGAGCTCTTAGTGGGAATGGCTAATAATGCTATGCAGGCATCGAGAGTAATGTGTTAGTGCTTACTATTGTGGGAGGTATCATGCAGATGGAGTAAATGTTCTCTTTGTGCCAATACTCATTGTGTATCAATATGTTTGCTCTCTGCTTTGTGAGTTGTGTCTTCACTGTATGTGGAAAAAAAAAACTTTTTTGAGATTTATTATACCTCCTGATACTGCAAAAAGCCTGCATCCGAAAATCCACTATCTCAGACCTGTCGAAGTCCTGTATGAGTCTGTGGGAGAGGCACTTATCCCAATTTAAAGATAATGTGCTGTGCACTGGGTTTAACCTGATAACCCTAAAATTTGGGGGTTTTGGGCAAAAACTCCAAAAAATCGAGCGTTTGAGAAAGAAGTCCAAAACACTGACTATTTGGGTTTTCACTCGTTTTGATCATATCTTTTACCAATCTGATTAATTAGAGTTTTTTTTGTAATAAATAAGGTCAAATCGGGCATGGGAGTTTGGCCATGCATTTTTTAATAAAATAAAGAGATAAATTCGAAGATTACAAAATAATATGGGTTTTGTATTTTTTATGTTACACTCATAATCATCCCTTTCTGATGTTAAGGTGTTATTATTATTATTATTATTATTAACCTGTATTTTTAGAGTGCCGACATTTTGTGCAGCGCTGTTGTTTATATATATATGATTATCAAAATATATTAAGGGGCAGATTTACTAAAGGTCGAAGTGAAAATTTTGTAAAGGAAGGATTTTGCGGAGAATTGTTTGAATCATTCGAACGATTTTTAATTCGATCAAAAATGGACTTATTCAAAATACTTTGAAGGTTGAACAAAGGTTGAACAATTTTTTTATTCGATCAAAAATGGACTTATTCAAAATACTTTGAAGGTTGAATTTCTCACTTCAAAAATTCACCCCTTAGTAAATGTGCCCCTAAATGTTTGACATAGCTTATTTGTTATAAAGAATATTCACAAAATTTTTAAGGATATAATAGAGATGTCCTAGGTACAACTACCTCTGCCAGCTGAAGTCCCAGTTGTAATATAATTCATCCATTGTGTAGTGTTAAATAATTTAATCCAGCAAAAATGTATAAAGATAATCTTATATTCCTCCAGCTGTAAATTAATTATTGTAAGCTAAAAACATCCTCTGAAAGCCAAAGCCTTTATTAATACTAGAAGAATTTCAAAACTGTAAGAGGGTAACAGGCTAAAAAGCTTCCTACAAATCCCAAGACCTGTATAAAAAAATAAAGGCTGCAGGCTAACATATGTACTAACTTCAAACGCAAAGTCATATTACTTGTAATAAATCATGGCATACTGACTCAAGCATGTGTAACAATAAAGAGTTGTTCTTAAGATGAATACTAAACATTTAGACCTCATTCTGACAGTGTCAGGCGGCCAAGCATGTAATTTAAAATAAATGGTGGTTAATGGGTTAATGTATTGAGAAACATCTCAGCTGATTGCCAGGAGCTACAGTCCATCTCTAATAGCTCATATGCTAATAAGCTCTCAATTAACAGACCCATACAAAAAGTATGGAATCAACAGATTTTTTTACAGCTTTCAAACAAGTGAGTATCTATCTTGCAAAGTTTATGAATAAGGGCTGCTGACTAATGAATAATAGGGGCATTTATTAAACCTCCAATTTATATGGTTGAGGGTTTTTTAAGGGGAAACTTGAATTTGTTTTATTTTATTATACCTCAAAGCTGCTAAAAATCTGAATCCATCTCAAACTTGTAAAGGTCATTTAGAAGTCAATGGCAGATATCCTTGAAGTTGTTCTTGACTTTGTGATCTGCTCTGGATAATCTCATAAAGTCAAGGCTCTCATCCGATAATCCCAAAAAGTCGAGCTTTCACAGTAATAATTCAATAAAGTAAAGTTTTAGGAGCATCGCTCAACTGATATGAATTGATGCTTACATTTGTTGCAACATTTTGACACTCCGTTTTTTTCTAAAAAAAATATTGATCAATCAATTCAATTTGAGGAAGGGAGCTTCGTCAACTTTGTTTTCATAAAAAATGTGAGATTCATTTGAGTTTTCGTAAATAACCCCGTATGTGTTTTTTTTAGCTCAGAAGCTCACGCCACCTCTTAATACTTACACTTTCATGTAAGACCTTGTAGTCTGTTACAGTCAAAGTATAGAATTTAAAATGTAAAAGAATTGTGTAACATACAAATACATGTATACTTTTAATGTAAAATAAATGCGATGTAATTTTTCATATTATAAATATGTATATCAGTGAATATGGTTTGAGCTGGAGTGGGGGAAATCTGCAGAGAATTGTGAAACAAATTGTTATCTACACCCTGTCAATGACCTTCAGCAAACACATTTGTGATCTAATTGAAGAAAAGCGTTGATAGTCCCCGAGGATTCTGCAACTTTAACTATACAAATAATGATAGTCGCAGACTGCAGAGAACAGCAAGCACTCTTTACTACTTGTATTCATACAGATTGATATGCTTCTATTCTATATATATATTCTAAATATAAATATATATATATATATATATATATATATAAAACTCTAATTTGGTTACAGTCTCTTTAAATAGCAATTTAACCTAGGCAATCCAGGGGCCCTGAGTCAATTTTGCATATGAAAAGTACTGGGGACTGAGAATTACAGTGCAGTGCCTCCACCTAGGGAACACTGAGGAACAAACGTCAGGGCAAGTCCACTAGGAGTAATAAAACACTCCTACACTGGAGACAGATGGGACACTACCTAAATCACTGTTAGGTATTTAACTGTTGCTCCAACACAGTCCCAATTCTCTGGGAAGGGGTTAATAACCACACAGTTAAAATGGAATGTCCCTTCCCAAGAGCTCTTATTCCCCAGGTAGCGCTACCATTTCCCAAAAGTACCTTTCCCTTTTGAATTTAGCAGCAGCTCCCACGTATCGGGTAAATGCACAAGAAGACCTGTCTTCACTTTGAGGGCCCCACGCTTGTATCCATACCAGTATCCTCCCTTGGATGGCTCACTCAAAGTAATCCCAAATCTTACCAGTTGCAGGTAAAACTTTGTCCCTTGTAAAATGTATAATGAAGCAATAGAATTCTTAATTAATCATATGCAATTTGAGAGTAGGTCTGGACAGATATGAGATGACTTTGAAGTAGTTGGCCAGCTTAAATATATG
>CM044437.1:54203416-54217217 GCA_024363595.1 Xenopus borealis
TAAAACATTGAATTTCAGGTGTGCAAAAGTATAAGGGCATCTCATCATATTAAGTGGGAAATGCTTAATAAATTAACATGTCGGTATATTCCTCTTATTTATTCCGCTTGTAAGCAAGGAACGTTATAGCAAAGCAAAACCTTTTTGTATCAATAGAAGTGTTGGTGTTGAGGTGGGTAAGAAAAGACGTGCTTTTAAGGCTTTCAAGTTAGCTAGGACAGCCAAATCATTTATAAGGTACTAGGAGGCCAATCAGGCAAGCTAAAATCGATATGGAAAAGGATATAGCAGTAAGCAGTAAAAAGAATCCAAAATTAGTTTTTAAATATATTAATAGTAAATAAATTAAACAGGTAGGGGTAGGACCTTTATTATCAGAGGGGGGTCAGCTGGTTGATGAGAACAAGATTCTGGATGCATACTTCTCATCTGTCTACACAAATGAGGAATCAGCTAATGAAGGCTTCCTTGTTAATAGTCCCAATTCTAATAATACATCTAATGATGCGTGGTTCACACATGCTGATATTCAAAAGAGACTAGAACATGTTAAGATGAACAAAGGTACAGATGGGATTCATCCCAGGCTAATTAACGAGCTTAGCTCTGTGATTGCCAAACCTCTCTACTTAATTTTTCAGGATTCATTGAGGTCTGGCATGGTGCCGAGAGACTGGCGAATTGCTAATGTGGTCAAAAAGGGATCCCATTCTCTGCCTCAAAACTATAGGCGAGTTAGTCTGACGTCTGTGATAGGAAAGCTTTTCGAAGGATTAATAAAGGATAGGATACTGGACTTCATAGCTAATAACAATACTATGTGTTTGTGCCAGCATTGTTTTATGCATAATAGATCTTGCCAGACTAACTTAATTTCTTTTTATGAGAAGGTAAGCAGGAACCTTGATTCCCGGATGGCTGTGGATGTGATTTACTTAGACTTCGCTAAAGCATTTGATACAGTGCCACACAAAAGGTTACTGGTTAAATTAAGGAATGTTGGCCTGGAACATAGTATTTGTAACTAGTAATGGGCGAATCTCCCGCGATTCGCTTCGCCTAAAGATTGGCGAAAAATTCGCGAAACGAGTCGCGGGACGCTTTTGACGCGCGTCGCATCAACTTTCAAAAGGGGCTTGGATGATTTTTTGGACAGACATAATATCAAAGGCTATTTTGATACTAAACTCTACAGTTAGTATAGCTATGGGCATATATGGTTTGTGTGAAAGAGTGGAGGTGTGTGTGTGTATGTATGCTGGGTTTTAATTTGGAGTTGTTAAACTTGATGGACTTTTTTCAACCCAATTTAACTATGTAACTATGTGCTTAACTCAGGGGACTTTTAATTTATTATTATCACAAGTGGAACATGATAATTTTGTCTGCTACTGACTACCACTGGACAAAATGCTTTGCATGCCATAGCCCTAATGAGAACTGCCTAAAACTGCTACTGTCTCTGGTTATTAAAATACTCTAATTTATGTTTTTAAAACTACAAATAATCTATACTTGCTGTGTCAGGTAACTTTGGCCACCTAAAATGCTATTTGAAATATGTGCTCCATACGCCGTTTTATTTAGTGTGTGCAGTAATGGTTACTTGAACTCTTGGAAATAATGGTATAGTCATTCCAGGGACAATAGTCACACATTCTTAATAAGTTCTGTAACACAAATTTATTAAATACTGCAGGAGGCATTGGTAAATTATCCATAAAGCTCAAAGATCTTTTGTACTGTAAAATGTAATAGACCCTGACATCCCAGAAAAACCATAGATGGAAATACCCAAGGTTCACACCAATAAGGCTGGCCCCAGAAAACCTGAAGATAAACTGTAGAGAGGAAAGTCATGAATACTGGAAAAATATAGGTGGACATAAAGGCTGGGAGACACTGGGAGGCACCAGGCCAGAGAGTGACTGTCCTATGTGCCAGTTAATGTAACAGAAGAAAAGTAAATAAGTAAGTTAGTACTCATTACTCATCAATACAAACACTGTTCAGTTAATCTGAATAGTAAGGCGTTGAAACAGGAATCCTACATGTAATTTCACATTCATATGATTAGCCTTGGTAGATCTATGCCAGTTATTTAATTGTCAATCCCGCACTATCTTCTATTAATCATCTCTTTTGATTATACCCCAAAGCTGCTAAAAATCCAAATAAGAAAATGCTCCATCTTAAATCTATTGACATAGAACTCAATGGCAGATGTCCCTTTTACAATTTGAAGAGGTCATGAAAAATTCAGGGTTTTCGGGCAACAACTAGTGATGGGCGAATTTATTCGCCAGGGGCGAATTCGCGGCGAATTCCCGCGATTCGCTGCTGGCGAATAGATTCGCGAAACGGCAGGAAAAATTAGCGGGCAAAAATTTGCCGCCAAAAACGAGTCGCGCGTTGTTTTTGACGCGACACGCGCCGAAAACGACGTGACGCGCGTCAAAAACGCGCGACTCGTTTCGCAAATTTTTCGCCAATTCGCGAATTTCTCTGGAAATTCGATAATTTTTCGGCGAAGCGAAACGCGCCCGTTTCGCCCATCACTAGCAACAACTTGAAAAAATCAAGCTACTCAGGCTTTAAATCCGAAACAGTTATATGATATGACTTTTAGTTTGATTTTGTCAAGACTTTTCCTGCACCGACCTTTTGAGTTGATTATTCGATAAATTAGTAATATCTGTGGATGGGAGTTATGTTGGGTTTGTTTTAATTAAAAATAAGGTAAAAGTTTTAGTAAATACCCCCCCATGGTTTTATAATGTCCTATCAATTCTCTTACAGATTTAAATTGTTTATTCAAGTTTGCAAAACATTTTTGTTGACCAGTTGCAACTGACTCACTGAAAGAATATGACTAGGGCCTAGACTAAGGGGTTAGGTTTAGTTTGCACTAATTTGCAAATGAAAGTTGTTACACTGAATATAGCCCTTAATCCTGACCTTGACATTTTTATGAAAAGAATGGCATCTTGTCCAACAAAACTCCATATTCTGCAAAACTTTTCGTTTTGCCCGTTTTCATGGGACAGGTACATTATTATATATCCCTCTTTTGTCTACAGTGTTCATACAGAGACATTTTCAGAAAAGCTTGTGGTAATTGGGACAGTTAATATTATTTTTCCCTGTGTCAAAAGCTTGTCAGCAAGCCTTCTACAATAACCCCTCTCTTTGCAGTTTTCCAATGTTACAAGATGTGTTGCTTTCTCGTATTCTCAGTGAGCAGCAATCATTAGAAAGCTCTAGAGTGAGAAATATGGCTTTGCTTAGTGATTTTATCATCTAACACATCATTTCATGTTCTGGGACCCCCGACTGGAAATAACATACTTGGTAATATGCCATATCAAGTGCAGCTGTATATTTCATCTGTCAAAAGACCTTAATCATGAGGAAGTGTTAACTTTTCATCAGAAGAGGTCATTTTCTAATGGCTACAGTTACAAACCTTAGATTCATGCACAATGCTCAAAAACATCAATACAAGCACATAAAACGGCTGGTAATTGTACCAATTACAAAGATAGCGAGAGTCAGCATGTTAAAATGCCTTAAAATTATGTTAAGGAACAGAACACGTTATACATGCATGAGCATTATTACAGGGTATGAGGTATTTAAAGAAGATAATGAACTGAGAAGTATAGTCTTTGTACTGCCTAGCCATGCCATATTTAGTAGGTTGTTATACAGTACTTCCAAGCCAGATGGCTGCAGTTATTTAGAGGAGAAGGAACTCTCCAATCCAAGGGGGTGCCAAAAGTTAATGACTTACCTGGTACCCTGGGATGCTACTCCTGTTAGCAGAAAATTGTGCCAGCCCAGGACACTTGTGACTGATCCTCTTCCCCCTTCTTTTTTCTTATGAATCCAGCAGCCAACACATGCACAGTAGTGCTTTGTTTTTAAAAAATGTCCAATTTTAACTCTACTGCACACAAGAAGGAAGGAAGAGGATCACTCACAAGTACCCATAGTTCTAAAAAGGAATTACACTCTAAACTCACATTTTGATAAATCTGACCCATAGTAATGATGTTCACCGTTGCACATTTTTACCCATCCTACAGGTTCATTGCTTATGGTCACCACCATGGTGCACAAACGTGGATTCATTTATCACTGCTAAAAATGGAATCTTTGGCCAAAGTTCATCTTTCAGCAGGACAATTATCCTATCCATAGTAATATTGGAGTGGCTTAAGTAGAAGAAAATGGCATAGTCAAAGCTGAGAATCTGTATTTGAAAATGAAAAGTGCACAACTACATGACTAACCTGAAAAATTACTCCAAAACAGTGTGTAAAGTTTACAGTATGTACTTACCTCAAACTATTATTATATTAAATATATAATCATATATTACTATTATTTTATTAAAATGTGCCTCTAAGCATATGAAAAGAAGGGGGACTGAATATTTTTGCAGAGAGAATATTTTAGTATTTTATATTTTCCTAACTTTTTGTAACACAATTTAACAATACTGAATGTGAGTACTGGATTTGAGTTTCAATGCTACAAAATATATGCATTGAAGGAATTGTGGTTCAGTAAAATGAGTGACTTGGTCAAGGGCATGAATAAATTTTCGAGGCACTGTTTATCTACATTATATATTGCTTTTTAAACCTTGGTTTCTGACTGCACTTCCCAGTCACAAAAGTGATACTTTTCTGTATAGTGAAGAATTAAACATTTGTAAGTACAGTTCTTTGTGCTGGATAAATAGAGCTGTTTTCATTTGACATTAGTTTGCTGACATTTATCACATTGTATTTCCATGCTTCTTTCAACAGTATAACAGTGAAAGACTTTTATTGTGTCTTAGCTTTCTTGACTCATCTACACAGCACAAGCTAACAGACCAAAATATAATACCCACCAGGCTTTGACCAGATTTTATATGCCAAATCAAAATCAAATTCCATTAAAAATGATCTTCTTTTCTCAAACCTATGAGCATAGCCTAT
This sequence comes from Xenopus borealis, assembly GCA_024363595.1. Classification (NCBI taxonomy): domain Eukaryota; kingdom Metazoa; phylum Chordata; class Amphibia; order Anura; family Pipidae; genus Xenopus; species Xenopus borealis. The sequence goes on from CM044437.1 coordinate 54,208,408, forward strand.
TTTACTTCTCCTGCCCTGACACAGCATCTATGTTGCGTTTTATCCACAACAACAATTGGTACCTGTAATCATGGTCAGAAAAGTTAAAATATGTTATTTATCTTGAATCAGATGTTCTGGCCTGTATCTTTCAGACTAGACAGGATAAAATATACTGACCTTCCTTGTCTTTCTCAATTCTTTGCTTGACAGAATTGTGTACACTTCGTTGGAAAGAATGTTCAGAATGTTTTTTGTGATAATACAAAATTACAGGTTTTGTTGGCAGTCCTAAAAACACATTTTAAAGGCATTCACAAAAGAAGTATTTAGGAATGTAAAGTTTAATTTTCACTTTCTGAAGTATCAGTTATAAAATCATTCTGAACCCTCCTGCTGTTATCTCTCATTCATTTAATGAACTGTTAATACAACCTATATTTATACAATAAAATAGCACACAATAAGTAATGTCACACTGCTGTGACATAGTAACAAAATTAATCAGTTTTCTTCTAAGTCTATTGGCAGTAGAGATGAGGTAATGTCCTTAGAATTGGTTCACCAAAATATGGGTGATCATAAATTACAGAAGTTTGTACAAGCTTCAGAACAACATGGCCTCTGCTTTAGTGTTTCAGATATTTATCTGGTCTGGAAGCAGGATGAATGAACAACTTTTAATGAGGCTTGCATCTTTATTGTAATCCATGGTGATGAGAACCCTTCCAATGCCTCATTTGTATGACTTTCTCCACATTTTTATCAACATACTTTAACAATTGCCAATTGCAAAACACAAAATGTTTTCTATCTGGCAGCAAGACTTGAAAATGAGCAGGTATGTCCTAGAGTCAACTGTGGGAATTAGGTGATTATCTGACCTGGAGGAGAAATGACTTACTGTATGCTACATTGCTTTAAAGTCCGAAAAAAAACCCAGAAAAGGATAAACAGATGTTACTTTCATTACTACTATATTTACAAATAACATCCATTGGAAATGCTTAATTTATGTGTATTGTTTTGGGTATAGATACCCATATATATATTTGTGTATACATATGCTCAGTGATTTTAGTGCCTGCATTTTTGGTGCAATCTGAAATATCAACAAAGCTTTAATTTGATATTTTCATGTAGAATTACAACCTAAGAATTAGCAGCTAGATAAGTAACATACTGTATCTATGGACAACTAGATAACATGCACATTATGTCAGGTATATCTTACACTTTTCTATAAAATACTTGCTATATAAAGAGCCACGGCATGGCTAAAAGTTAATGCAAGTGGTTGAGTAGAACCAAACTAATTTAACTTTTTTCTATAATGCTTCTTTTTTTTAAAGTTATACTTTTGTGTCTAAGCTCAAGAGATTTTTTACCTTGTGGGTAGAGATCTCATACATAAAAGTTAACTGTTTTGTAAATATGCTAAATGACAACTCTCTATGTCAGATAGTTGAAGAATCTTCTAGGAAAGACTCTCTTTAGGATCTGGTAATAATAATAATACAAAATTAATCTATTGCATTTGCATGGGTGAGCATTTAGTGCACAGTGGTCATAACATAGTCTCCTTTGAGATTATGTTGCAGACACTACTGTATAAGGGAGGAACTAAGACACTATAGGAACAATTTTAGGTTACAAGTTCTAAGAAGAATGGAAGTGCAATCTTTTTACCAGAATTCAAGTGTTTATTCGGTTGTAACGGGTTATTATGACTGACCCATTGTGTTACACCGAACTCAATTGCAGCGATGCATCAAAATTAACAGAATTCTGTACTTTGATTAAAATCAGATACAATTGTGCTGGTGTTTGGTGTAAGAGAGATGTGGGCACCCGCTTCTTTAGACAAATCCTGGACTTAGCACCTGGTAGCTCCAGGGTTCCCCTGTGTCAATAGGAGTAGCAGTGCTTGATTCTCAACAAGAGGAAGGAAGGACTGAGTTGTGCTAAGTCCAACTACTGTATGTGTAACTGAATTGAGCTCATTTTGATGCCAGTACTGTTTACTGAATGGGTTTTAACTGCCTTTGGGAAATTGTTTATTAATGGCCTTGAGGTTAGCACTCTTAAGTCTTACAATTCTATTTAAGAGGTTGCCATTTGCAAAGCAAATATATGGTTCTTCACAGTGAAGCCAGTTAGATTGTAGGCAGATTCTGTAAATGCCTTGGAGTGGCGTGAATGACAAGCATATGAACCAAGGCTATAGTGATCCCATTATCTAGTTTAGTGTAGGTATTTGTATACAGTATTTAGTTTAAGTAAGTGAGTGTATTGATAGATCTGTAATGGTATGTGTATTCTGCACAGGAGGGGTTAAAAATGATGGACTTCATTATGTAATCATTATGTAATTACATGGACCAACAAAAATATAGTATAATATTTTAAGAATATTACATGAATAATTATTGAAAGTGGGGCTGCAGTATGTCAGTATACTTGGATATCAAACATCCTGCCCTTAATATGTCCTTTCTTTCATATCTGCACTAAAGAAAAGAAAAATGCAAAATAAAAATGGATCTCTGATTGCTTTTTCATGCTTCTTGCAAGACAAATGAGATTACTAACCAAATGGTATTTAATAATAACACAACCAACCAATTCATTCTAGTTTTTACTTTGATTCAAGGGTATCCATGAATTTTATTGTCCCCTCATCAATACAGATCATAGACTCCCCTCAAAGAACAAAAATATATATGTCTTACATTGCTACTTTCAGACACATTAACACAATTCCTGGAACTGGTACATTAAAAGACCATAACCTAATTATTGCATATAAAAATGGTTGTGTCATCTGCACTGCTAATTTTATTGTTCTCGTAATTCACCATTTGAAGCTTTTTTTAAAAGATTTAAGTAACTGTTTTGCCAGATCATCTGAATTTGAAATATATTAGTTAAATGTGTGCTATTTTTTTTATGATTTTTTGTTCCAATGTACTTCTAGGGCTTAGGGCATTTATAAATATATGTAAAATATATGGCACATTTATAAAGGTCCACTTTTTCCTCACACATGAATTAACACTGACGGGATATGTAATGGATAAGGGAGAAAAAAAGGTGAAAGCAAGAGTAAAAGACTGAATTGGGGACAAAAAAGAAAAAATCCAGAGGAAAGAAAATATGACAAATGTAAGCAGGAATGGAAAAGATAAACTGAGATTGCAACAGGGCAAAAAGGCAAACATTGTTTCAGAAGAATTATTAATTCTTCTGAAACAATGTTTGCCTTTTTGCAAATATGTTGTAGTGCATGTCATTTTCATGTGCCCAATATTATGCTGTTATCAGGAATATTATGCTATCTGGAGAAAAAACTGCATTGTTGGTAACAAAATTAAATCATTTGTGTGCATTATTACATTTTGAGAGCATATAACATTGAGAACACTGACAAGGAGGGCAAGGTTGGTGTTCAGGTGTTTCTACAGACCATTAATTTGTATGTGTCACTTCTAATATACCCATATTTTGAATTAAGTGGACCATTATGACATATATACATTACATATATTGACGACTATATATATTCTGCTACATGTGTTCTGGAAACATGAACATGAATTTGGCACTGCACCTACTGTAAAATATATATAAAAATACATAATAATATTGCAGCCTTTCTGAAGATCATATATGGAAACAATATCAGGCATAATTTATCATAAATGTCTACTGTCGTGCCTAAACTTTGCCCTGTCAAAGGCTATCCAAAATTACTACACTAGTAACAACAATTCCATCCCACAATGCCTGTTTACTATATTCATCAGTAACCTTCAACACTCATCACCAAGAGAATTCCCCTAATTTCTGAAACTTAACTTCCTAGCTGACAAATGAAAATAAAAATTATTGCACAGTTTTGCAAGTGAAATTCAACAGCTGCTACAGAACTACTCCTACTACAAATACTTAACCCTTAATTGCAGCTCCAGTTCCCATAACGTTGAATCATGTAGACTGGCAATCTATGTGGGGATTTACTATAAAGCATAAAAGAACTTATGATGCAAAAAGAGGCTTAAGCATTTGATTTGACTTCCAGATGCAAGTACAAATAGCACACAAAACGTGGCAAAAAAGTTTTAGCTTTAATTTGTATTGTTCAACTGATGTTCCGAAAAACTCAACTTCGAATCGAATTTTCACGGCAAAAACTTTACTGTACCTGCTTAAACAACTCTAGAAGCACTCTGTTTGTCCAGGATAGCAGCTGCCATATTAGCTTGGTGTGACATCATTTCAGCAGGGAGGGGAAGAGGGAAAAGGGGGGGGGAGAGGGAGAGGAGCAAACTGAGCATGCTCAAGACCAAATCCTGGAGGTTTAAGCTGAAAGTAGGAAGTCTGATACAGAAGTCCATGTGTACACAATAGAAGGACAGAAATGCAGTGCTTCTTTTGACAGAGTAGCATTACTGGTGTATTTATATAGACCTTTCTAATAAAGCTTTCTTAGTTTTAATCTTTCCTTCTCCTTTAAGTGGGCCCCTTAATTCTTATGAAAAATGTTGTAGAGTCAATAGCCCCTTTCATAATAAGTGGTGTCCAGTGATTCAGATTGAAAAAAGCATTCACATTGGCAATCACATCTCCATTAAATAAGAAACATTTGGAAAATCTGCTTCCAGTGGGCGGGTGAAGGAACAAAGAATGCATGATATACCATTAACACCAAGCCCTAGCCATTAGCTATGTACCCTATAATATCCTCCTGTAGTATAGGAAAAGGTGTATTGATCCTTCTTGAGTCTTCTGCTATCTGTCTTGAAATAATTTGCAATTCAGTAGGTTGAGAAATTAACCCACTAATAGACTTAGGTCTCAGATGAAAATCTCTTATCTAATAACAATTGTTGTACAATAGCCTTTCCAAGTGGCTTCCTAATTGGCATTTAGAGTCATGTCAAACGACACCCCCCAGAAAAGCTGCTTGATTTCAGACAAAAATAATGTATTAATCCAGTAGGCATGGCAACTGAAACACTGAAACTAATTTTGTAGAATACAAGGAATGACTGTACAGTATATGTGCTTTTATTCACACATGTTTTGGGTTAGCATGAACCCTTTCACAAGTGTGAGTGCAATCAGTATAAATTAATAAAAATACCCATATTACATCACTATTAACATACACCGATACTGCAATGGTGTTAACCCTTGGGTAATCATCATTAGTAGTCCATACTGTGGAAAGAATGTACAAATGAAATGCAAGAAAGCATTCCATTTAAGGGATTGCCTATAAATAATACATCAACCCCGCCAGTTAATAGTGCTGCTCCAGCCAAATTCTGCACTGAAATTCATTTTTTAAAAGAGCAAACATATTTTTGTATATTTGATTTGGAAATCTGGCATGAGGCTAAGGGGCAAATACACTAAGCAGCGAAAAACCGCAAGCGTTCGCTTCACTAACATTCGCCGCACTTTGCCAGGCAAATTTTAGGTCGGCACTACAATAATTCACTGAAGTGCAATTCACTAAAATGTGAATTTGCGCTCAGGGAGGCGAAAAGTAGGGAAGTTGTGCCACCGTTACTTCATCAGGCAAAGCGCATTTACACTAGCGAAGCCTAATTTGCATACGGCGCGAAGTTATACATATAATAGAAGTATATGTTACAGCCACTACATTGCACTACACAAGCCTATTATTATTATTATTATTATTAATTATTAATAAATAAAATTAAGTTGTCCTATTGCCCTAAACATGTGCCCCCCATATAGCTGAGTTGCAATATGTTAGGAAATGTAGGGGGGAGTAGGGTAACCCCCCAAAAAAATTACACTATTTTTAAGACTATCACCCTAAAAACGCCAGCGTTTTTTTTGGGGCTTAGAAAAAATGTAAAGTTTTGAGTTGCCATATGTTAGGAAATGTAGGGGGGAAGGAAGGTAACCTCGCAAAAAAATTTCGCTGTTTTTTAGACTATCACCCAACAAAAGGTAAAATACGCCAGTGTTTTTTTGGGACTTGGAAAAAAATTTCCATTTTTTTTTTCAAACTCCTATCTATTGTATTGAACGTCGCAGGTCTGACCTGGCGAAGTAACGTCTAGCGTAAGTGGTAACGTTCAGTAAAATGGTCATCTTAAAAAGTGGTAACGTTCAGTAAAATGGTCATAATTTGTCAGTGCGCAACTTCGCCTGGTGTTAGGGTGCGAAGTTGCGCTAGTCTATCTACTTCGCTAGCGAAAATTCACCAGTCAGTGTTAGTGAATTTGCAAAGTTACGAAATGACGTCACGCTGACGGATTAGCGCTAGCGTTAGACACTTCGCACTTTAGTGAATTTGCCCCTAGACATATTGTCAGTAGTGATGGGAGAATTTCTAGTGAAATTCGTGAAACGGCAAAAATTCACAAAAAGTGTTTTGGACATGCACATCAGTTTAGAAAAAAAAAATTTTATTCGGCGTCGGCGAATCACGCAAATTCATCCATTACTAATTGTCAGTTTCACAGGTGCCCCCAATCATGTAACTTGTACTCTGATAACCTGCTATTCTGCAAGTTGGAGTGATATTACCCCCTCCCTCCCTTACATCCCCACCAGCCATCAGTAGCCTATCAACAGAACAATGGGCACCTCTGCTGAAGGTTTTGTTCTGTTGGTTCAAGAATAAAATTTTAAATACAGTACTAAAGTGAAGTATTTGCAATGTAAACAGTTTAATTTAAAAATAAAAGTAAACCATAAAAATCACTTTTTGTTCCCAGATCAATAGACCACCAGCCCACATACTCACATGATGGGGCCACATGGGTAATAATAGTTTGCTGTGGCCCCTTTAAACTTACTGAATTTGCAGGAATGTGTATTCTGTTCTGTTCTGTTAGACATCTGCTCACTCCGGCCTTTATAGATTACATTTTAACTAACTATATATTTTTTATTTTGCACAGCCTTGTTACTCAGTTTTTATTGTTACACTGAACTGCTTCTTTAAAGTGCCTGTCAAAGGGCCAATCATTTGTGGTAACTGATTTTAGTTCAATGGTATAGCTGAATTATACTGGCCATTATAGATCATGAGTAATAAAAATAGCATTGTTACATATAAGGTGGTGCAAATAGAAGCACTGTCATTACACACACAATTTATTGTTCCTTTTTGGAGTCACTACTCAGATGTAGGGTTGCCACCTTTGACCTCCACAAAAAATGAACCAGGGAGGATATGATGGTATAGTGGCGGAGCTGTGACACGTGGGGGGTGAGGTTATGACATTTGGGGTAGTGTTTGTGCTTCATGTAGGTGTGGTTTTGACATCAGAAGTGGTTATTTGTAAGATTATTGTTCAGGTTTCACAAGGCTGAAACCCAAACACGCAGTTGTGACCCAAACACCAGACAGTTTGGGTCAAAACTGAACAGGTGGTTTTACTTTTAGTTAGTTAGTTTGTTTAGTTTAATTAGGTTGCACTTACTTTAAGAACTGAAAGTATACACAGTATACCAACAAAAAATTCTGCTTTGCTAAAGGTTACAGGAATAATAAGAAGGAAAATCTTTGGGCTGTACAAACATGCTTTCATAGATAGGGTTTGCACACTCAAAAATAAAGAGACATGCAGTGTTATCACAAAAAAGGGTTTCTTTATATATATATATATATATATATATATATATATAATAGCAGTACACTATGCATAAATCAAAACAGTATCTTATTAAAGCAATATATACACAACAGTTTTGTCAGATTTAAAGCAGATACACTTGCCAGCAACATGCTTATCAGGATTTGCAATGAAAACGTGTTAATGTTACCGTTTATTCGGACTAAAACAGGTTATAAGTGATTTCTGACAGACGTCAAAACTCATTGTTTGCTATCTGTGTTACTATCTGTGTTACTTACCATTTCCCTAACTGCATAACCCTGTGACTTTATATCACAACCAAACACATGGCCACTACTTGTACTGCATAACTCCCAACTGTCCTGTTTTTTGCAGGACAGTCCTGATTTTGACAGCTCAGCTCACAGTCCCAGATTGTTGGTGAAATGTCCCAAGTTTCTTTTTCATCCCCTGCACTGAACATCCAGAAAAGATACAAAGTTTCTGTTGACAGGGCCCACAACACTCAGCGCCAGCACTTAGATACATTTGTAACAATTTAGGATAAGTCAGGATACAATTGTAACATGATAAGCAAGTCTCTTGGGGGAGCTGAGACTCACAGCTTAAATGGCAATTCACTTTGATTAGCAAAACTGTAATAACAAATAAAACAGGGCCCTAAGACTCCCAGAAATGCTTTCAAACTTTCGATAACCTACCAAATTATATAAAATGCTCATGGTATTTAGGGGTTGTGTGCAGGATATTTTTTGTCCCTTTTTGTTGGGAGGTGCTAATTTCTTTTCTTCAAACCTCCAATGGCAGAAGGTAAAGGGGGAACTCCAAAACCCCTAGTGCATGTAGAGACATTGTCATCTCTACAGAATATTTTATATTAAACTAAATGCAAAGGTATGAATACCAATCCACAACATGGCAGAAAATTGTTGTCATATGTACTGCTGTGCACAGTGACCTTTTGGATTTCAATCTCTCTCTTTAGATACAGGAAGTATGACTTCCTTCAACAAAACTGAATAATTTTATGTTTAACATCATTAAAATGTGGCCCTAGTGGACCTAGTGAAGATCTAAAATTTAAATTTGAAGATAATATTAATCATGAAAGTGAACAATAAAACTTGTGTTAAAATGTTGTCTGGACAGTTCATTACATAGTACCATAGTAACATAGTAAGTTAGGTTGAAAAAAGATACACG
>CM044437.1:54217390-54228712 GCA_024363595.1 Xenopus borealis
AAAAAATAAAAAGGAAGCAGTAGAAAAGGCGTATATCAAGACATCACAGACATTCATAAATAGGTAAATAGGTAAAACAGTACAGTACAGAATCCCTTATAATATTTAGTATACTGTATCTACAATCAATGTTTGTGCTAAAGTGTGAGAAACAGTAAGAGACTCAATGAGTGTCCTCATTCCTCTACGACCAATGACTTTTTTTAAACAGAAGGGTATGACAGATATTTTTGCTGACTTGACCACAGAAGAGACTGGATTTTTACTTTTCTTCCAAATGGAAAATATAAAAAGAAAAAACTAATAAGCAAACATTCAAGTTAAACATTTAAACATTTATTCAAAGTAAAAAAAAAATGTACAAATCCAAATTTTAATAACTATGCCTTTAAGTCTAAGGCAGCGTACTTATCAGAACCTGTCATTTGCTAATATACAACATTTAAAATTTGGATGATGTATCCCATAGCTTATAAACTATATTTTATTTATCACAAATTTATAAGGGCTCATTTGCTAAAACAAACACAGCTGCTTTAAAATGTGTTGCACCTACTGATGTTATTCATTAAATGTATTTTTATCCAAACACATTTCTTGCACTATGCTGCATTGTATGAAAGTGTGCCTATTGATGCTAGGAAAGCCTGGAATTTCCACCTCCTTGGACCTGTCATAGCTCAAAGTTTTCCACAGGGATCTGCATACCAGTCACATGTAAATGCCATTATAATACTGTGCTGGATGTAACACAATCTCCGCTCTAAAAGTGCCTTATGAGTGAATGACTGAAATTGCATCTCATTTGCTACTACTACACACACACACAGAATTTTGTGAATTTGTATGCATTGGGCACTACGGTGGACACAACTCCCCAGCAATGAAGCTGATATTGTGGAGGAAAATAATGTTTTGCGGGATGTTTTGCATCTGCACAATTATTATAGTCATGGTATATGTATAATATACAAAAGGACGATAATCAATGAAAGGCATTATCTTTTAAACTTGTTTATTCTTGAAAGTTAAAGAAAACATCAACAAATATTACAGTATAGTCGCAATACTGATCAATTCAAGTTCATGTTTGGGCAAATTAAGTTCAGGAAAGGTGAGTGAATTCATGAACTCACTTTTTCTTTCATTAACCTTCTTATAAAGGTTTAAGGGGTCAAGTTTTCATCCGCTTCTGAACTCTTCCCAGAGTATGTGGACAACAATACTGGATGGTGTGTGTTGTTTATTTTGAGTTAATATCTTTGACTTGATAGTGCTCACTTTTTGATATTTGCATGCACAACTATTTTATCATGCATATAATAAATAATAGTGGGAGCACTTACCGGACCACGAGCCTGATTGTATAGGGATCTGGGATGGAGATGAGGCATCCTTGAATGAATTTGTTGGATATTGTAATAAACGAATATAGGGTTTGTCCTTTACTATGGAGACCAATGCCACACAAATCTGATGGACATCAAATACATACCAATCTGTGTAGGAAACCTATTACCCGAAATACTTTGTTATATTCTGCGGGTGCACATCTATCTGGCTGTTTGAGGAGACAGTTTGTGCGATTGAGGAGGATCTGTCCCTCTTGGGAGGATTTTCAGTCCCAAGCTATGCTTGAATATTAGGGGAGGAGATTTAAACAGAAAATTATTAATGCAGGAGGCGTTTTGGATTCATCAGTTGCAGACTATTGAAACATATGGGGGTATGAATAGAGATTGGGAGTTGACTTGTTTTTATTAGTTGATAATGGGATTTATCGGATTTTGATTTATTGTTATTAACTAATATCATAGCTTTTAATCACATGGTAATGCTATAGGTGACATTTCTAGGAAGAGATTTACTTAGTGAGTGACTAATACTCTCTTTTGGTATAAATTATATTTATGGAGTATGTTTTGTATTGTTCACATATTTCATGACACACTGGGACACCACAGTATGTAAATATGGTAGAATAGCATTTATGCAACAATGTTGTTAGGACATAGTTACTATATATTGGATATTGTAGGATTATGTTGCTATGGTGCAGTTAATATATTACCAAGAGTGTGTGAGAGTGTTATGTAGAATATACTGTGGTGTTGGGATATTTTTGCACCTTATATGAATGTTAATTCCATGCACTTAACACTATTCTGATTATCGGATGTGTGGTGGAAAATTGCCTTCAGTATAGATCTATTTTACTGTAGTTTAGACACCTGATGGTATTCTAATTAGCTGGAATGGGGGGTTGGACATATTTAAATGCCGTGGGGGATGGGCTGCCGAAACGCGTTAAGCAGGCAGCCCCCATGGGAACTTATGCTGCTGTGTTTTTAATGGATTTTGAATAAATATTTGGACATTTTAACCATATATCCGGACTCAATGGTGCTCTGTTTTTCTTCATAATCTATTTTATCATGCATTTCAGCAAAACATTTATGTCTAGGGAGGAGAAGTCCTATTATGGTGGTCTTTGCTGGTAAGAGAAAGGTCAATTACTGTACTCATAGGCACAGGGAGCTAAAATGATCCAATAGTTTTTAAAGATATCTGCTGTTAGCTTTCGGTAAAAAAACCCAAGGCCACGGCAGCTTGGCTGGCTTTTATTTGCACAAAACAATATCTTAAGCCCACTGGCTTCACATAGGGGATAATGTTCACTTAACATAAGCATCTATAGTCCCAATTTACACCCTCTCTGGTGTTAACTTTAGCTCATGTTTCCTTAGCCCTCACTGTTTTTCAGTGGACACAAATCCCAGAGTCTTCACCGGGACACACTTGAGGCACTCTTGTCTCCTGGGAGGGATTTCTCTTTAATTCTCTCTTCAGTCCTCTGGAGCTCTCTCCAACTCAGGAGGAAGCATGCTCTTTTCCAGGTGCTCAGAAGTATTACTCCCCTTTACTCAAGGAGGTACACACTTGGCCCCTCACCCTCCTCCACTAAAGGAGGTCTCCAGGGGGGAAGCTCTGAGGTGTTGCTCCAAACCTTATTTTTAGTACAAATTAATCTAATCTATTAATCTAATTAGGCAACTGCAAAACCTTACATGGGGCAAGGAATGGAAGCCCACCCTGCTCACTTCCATTCACTATCCAGCTTTTCCTAAGCCGGTACACATTTGCACAGCTTTACTAGCTGCAGCAACCCACTTTTCCCTGGAGTTTTCATTTCACCAGCCTAATGCTGGTGAAATACACACAACATTGTGCCCTTTTGACACACATATCTTACAATGCGCTCTGGCAGATAGACAGGTTTGTTTGAGTTATATGAGTGAGCTAACAGTATATTGAATCTATGATTATATGTGATAAATAAAACATTTTCTCTACAAAATATTTTGACAAATTTCTGTTCCCTGTGAGAGTATGCCTTATATACAATATAAAGCATTTTTGCTGAGCAGCACAATTATGCATTTAAAGGGGCATATTTGATTCTTGTAAGGTAGATAATTAGATTACCAGTGCACAGATAACCTGCATAGTGGGGTCCCTGTTAACAAAGCAATCACAATAAAGGGTGAAGGGTGGTGGTTGTATACAAAATCGGAGTAGCTTCTGTTTCCCTGTTTTGCTCAAGAAATTAAATAAATCATACGTTTCTCCTGATTAAAATAATTGCCAAAAAGTATGTTCATCCATGCCCCTTTAAGTCAGTAAACCTGCTGCTTACTGCTGCTGGTAAATAATTTATGTTGGATAACATGCTGGCAAATATATTGCTCTGCCATCAGTATGATTTTCAAAGCTTTATTAATATTATCCTAAATTGTCCATCCAGGACAGAAGTTCTCTATTAGACGGACACTGTAACAGCAGAGAGCAGTTGCTAGCCTGCTTTTAGTTTAATTGGAGATCTCAGAAATAGGCCTCTACAACGATATTAAAATAGAACAGTGTCCAGGGAATGGTCAAATTCGAAATGAGGATGTCTGTTACTATGTTTCTCATTCGACAGCTTATATTCTCTTCTTTGCTAGTGGGTGGACAGCTGGACTGATTTACTGCATTTTTTTTCATTTGTGATTGCTGCACAATTATACCAATAAATGTCTCTGTATGTGGTCCAAATGCACAGAAGAAACAATACAGCAAAATAATAGGAAGCTCAGATTTTTTTTTTCCAGTGTTTTACAGTTATATGCTAGACTCATTGTTAGCAGTAATAAATTGGACAACAGCCCTTCAGAACAGATAAGCCTGTAGCAAGGTTACTGTTTTACATTTTCATTTATATGTTATCTAAAACTTCTTCCTTGTACTATGGTCATTGATTTGTTCATGTCTGTGGGTGTGCGTGAGCTCTTTATGCCTAAACATTTTGCTGCCAGTCTACCAGGCCACATTGCTTTTTTTAGAACGTTATTTTCTAATGACACACATATTAAAAAGTCATGCATAACTAACATTTTACAATGCCACCTTTGTAAGCTTAGCAGAATAAGGTTTCTGCTTAAGTGCATGAGATCTGCTGGAAATCCTTCTGCATTCCCCAGTTTGATCCATAATAAAAGTGAACCCTTATCTTGTAAGTAGATTAACATAAACAGTGAGATCCAGTAACTCCAGAAGACCAGATGAAATGAATACTGGTCAAAAATAGCAGCTCCTGATTATTCAAGAAAAAGAAACCATTTTCAACATCAGCAATAATAACATAGTAAGTTTGGTTGAAAAAAGACACTAGTTCATCAAGTTCAACCTTTTATATTTTTTTTAACCTGCCTAACTGCTAGTTGATCCAGAGTAAGGCAAAAAACCCTGAACATATGAAGTCTCTCTAATTTGCCTCCGTGGGGGGGATCCTTCCTGACTCCAAAATTGGATTAGTCCCTGGATCAACTTGTACTATGAGCTATCTTCCCTAACCCTGTATTCCCTCATTAAAAAAACCATCCAATCCCTTCTTAAAACTGTCTAATGTTCAGCCTGTATGACTGATTCAGGGAGAAAATTCCACATCTTCACAGCTCTCACTGTAAAAAACCGTTTCCGAATATTTAGGCAGAACCTCTTTTCTTCTAATCAGAATGGGTGACCTTGTGTCATCGTGTGAGCTGGAATGACCTACTGGTAAATAAAGCATTAGAGAGATTATTATATGATCCCCTTATATTTTTATACATAGTTACCATATCACCCCTTAAGTGCTTCGTCTCCAGTGTAAACATTCCCCATTTGGCCAGTCTTTCCTCATAGCTAAGATTTTCCATACCTTTTACCAGCTTAGTTGTCCTTCTCTGTACTCTCTCTACTACAATAATGTCCTGTTTGAGTGATGGAGACCAAAACTGTACGGCATATTCTAGATGGGGTCTTACCAGTGCTCTATAAAGTGGAAGAATGACCCCTTCCTGCCATGAATCAATGCCCCTTTTAATACAGCTCCTTATTTACCCTTGATGCTGCTGACTGGTATTGCTTGCTACAGCCAAGTTTATCATCTACAAAGATTCCAATGTCTTTTTCCATAATGGATTTGCCTAGTGCAGTCCCATTGAGGATATATGTGGCTTGGATATTTTTACATCACAGGCGCATGACTTTACATTTATCAACATTGAATCTCATTTGCCACTTAGCTGCCCAAATTGCCAATTTTTCAAGATCCTGCTGCAAGGATGCCACATCATGGATGGAATTAATTGGGCTTGATAGTTTTGCGTTATCTGCAAACACTGATGATACATTACTTACAACACCCTCCCCTAAGTCATTAATGAACAAGTTAAATAAAAGTGGACCCAATACTGAGCCCTGAGGGACCCCACTAAGAACCTTACTCCAAGTAGAGAACGTACCATTAACAACCACCCTCTGTACTTGATCCTGTAGCCAGTTTCCTATACATGTGCAAACAACTTCATTTTAGAAAACAGTTGTTTGTGGGGTATGGTATCAAATGCTTTGGCAAAGAAAAAGGATTATCAAAAAATATTTATTCATGGCTACTGCCATATATCCTTTTAAATGTAATTCAGTTATGTAGATAATTACAATAACGCTAATTTAGAATATGAATATTTTAACTCTAATAGCAAGAACCACAAAATTGGTAATTTACCAATCATTTTCCTTATGTGTTATTCTTTTATTCAAAAAGAACATTGGGAGCATAAATAAAAGTTATTCATTTTTTACTTTTGTAGCAAACGGACAGGACATTCACAGTATTGTCTGACTATTTTGCTTAGGAAACCATTAGCCTTTTTTACTCTTTTAGAGAGAGCACACTATATTAAAATTTGATATAATCATAAACTATTTCATGACACAACACACTTAAAATGACAATTAACCTTTATTTGTTATTACACTTGGCATAGCTAGAATTCTGGCTAGCATGCATTTTTTATGTTATCACAAAGACAATATCACGTGAAGCAAATGTACATTAAAATACCTTTCAATACATTATCAATTTGCTTTCTTATGGCAAATGGCAGTAAATACTGGGTCATATAAATTATATAACTTAGAAATCTGGTTTCCGCAGGGTGTTGTAGGAATAAAATTCCCAAAACATAGCAAGTTTCTATTTTAGGATGAGAACAGCAGATGTTTAGGCAGTGAGAAGGCACTTACTGTTTAAAAGTCCGGCGTCAACAAGGAGCTCCTAAAACAGTACCTAGAAAACGTTATTACTTGTGTAAGACTCTGGCAGAAGGGAATCTCTTACCCTCAGGTTCTAGTCACTCCTTTTATATTAAGTGTTTTTAAGTCTTGCGACATGCTCCTTCCATCTTCTGATTATGAGCAATCACCACAGCACTTCAGTCTGCAATGCTCAGATCAGGCTGTATTTAAAGTATGCATATTATTAAGTAAAAGGGACATAATCAGGTGAGCAAGTAGGCAGGTGGAGGGAGGGTCAGGTAGTTGCTCTCCAGCCCCCTCCATATATATTTTTGTGGGTTGTCCAACGCACCATTGTTACTCCACTGCTGGAAATGCTAGGAAGACATCATACAAAAAAACAGCATTTAAAGAAATTCAAATATATTAAATGAAACTGTAACCCACATATTTATATTCGAATATAATGTAATTCAAGTGACCTATTTTTTCTTACATCTAGTCAACATTATACTATATATATATAGAAAACAAACAAACCGCACTCTAAGGACTTCGTGTCTCAAATGCCAAGTGAAGGTTTATTCTTGCTCAATGTTTCTGCGCTCCAACTGAGGCCGTCTTCAGGAGGGTCTTCAGGAGGAGCCTCCTGAAGACGGCCTCAGTTGGAGCACCGAAACATTGAGCAAGAATAAACCTTCACTTGGCTTTGAGACACAAAGTCCTTGGAGTGCGGTTTGTTTATAAATGTTTTAAATAAAGGGTTCTAACGTGATATATTTTTGTAGAGGTCTACTATGTCCATGGTTATAGATTACTTCCAACTCACTACAATTCAGTAAAATCAGGAAAACCACCCATGTTACTTACCACTCAAGAGCGGTAGATGAGCTGCTTTCTCAAGCACATTTGATTGAACATCAAATATATCCAAGACTGCACTAAACTATGGGAACCGGTCTAGAATTTCATAAATCCATTTAGCTCTAATTAAACCTTAATTAAAATTTTCTTTACAACTTGCCTTAAGCCATTTTACCAACTAAATAGATATATGACATGCATGTAATTTTTCATAAAACAGTTTTTAGTACATAACAAGAAACATCCAAAATATTAGAAATGCATATGATTAGCAAGAAGGTCAGAAAGCCTTTCCATCTCCTTATTTCAATACAAGAATATAAAATAGCTCAAAAAAAGTGTATACTGATTTTAACACATTAAAAATGACTTGAATTTTTTTCCAATTCACTATTCTTTTTGCAGTTGTGCAAAAAGTCATTGTGCTTTTTTTCTGCATTGTTTGTGCAAAATGCATTGGAGTCAATGGACTTTTTTTGCATTTTTGGCACAGATGCTTTGGAGTTAGTGGGCTTTTTTTTTTATCTCAGTTCATTTTACGAAAATAACATTGGAGTCAATGGTGCTTTTTTCTCATTCCAAAAATGCTTTGGAATAAATGGGCCTGGAGTTTTCCAGATAACTGAATTTGCTGTCATTTGGATCTGGATGAGTCTACTAAAATAAGATTTAATCATTAATTAAACCCAGTAAGATGTTTTTGCATTCAATAAGGATTAATTATGTCTTAGTTTGGATCAAGTACAAGGTAGTGTTTTAAAATTAAATAGAAAAAAGGAAATAATTTTTTAAAAATTTTAATTATTTGGATAAAATAAAGAATTGGAAAGCAGTGTACTGATCAATACTAGCTACTTGTTGACAAGGTCTGATCCACCTAAATCTGTCAGGATACTTGAACAATGTGGTATAGTTTGTCTGTGACTGACTATGATTCCATTATCTTGCTCAGTGGCAAAAATACTTGTTCAAATGAAACTGTAAATAGAAGATTGCAGGATATATTAGAATGATCATTTTACTGTCTGGAAGTGAATGCTTAATTTCAGCCTCAGTTCTAAGCAAATGAAAACATTCTCGCATTTTAATTATGATATGGAGAAAAAGGGTGTATTATGACCCCCCGCTGATCTTCCCCCCTCCACTCCAGTGATCAATTTTCAGCTTCCGTGAAAAACATAGCAGCATGATATGAAAACCCAGCAGGGGGTTTCTATGGAAGAAGTAAATAAATAAGGTGATTGCTGTTTTCTCTTCAATATCACTGCTTTTAAAAGAATAAAAGTACATATTAAGAAACAACATTATAAGCAATTCATTTGAAATAGTCCCATTATCGTGCTCTGCCCTTCATCGTCACTAAATGGGATTATGGTGAAGTCATTCAGTTGATAAGGAACTAATCTTGGATACAGTAGAATAGTGTTCTACCCTCACTATCCTTGAAAAGCAAAGACAACCATAACGCATTGTCAATACCAATTACTTTAAAGGCCGTTCTTATAAAAGCAATGTCTGTTATGTATGTGAACACACAATAGCAGGATGTAATTTGCTGCACAATATCCCCTGTGGAAAAACTATGCAGGTTATTAATTTTGATAAGCTATGAGCAGGTAACTTGCTGGCAATTCTCCAGTGTTCAACAATCATTTTTATACTGATAAAATTAATGAGTGAAAAACTTTAATGAAAAATGTAACACATACCAACTATGAAACTGTTCTCTGACTGGAAATGCGGTAATTGATCCTGCATTTAGGAATGGGGTACATTAAGTATAAAAATGAATGGGGTTATTAAAGTCTAAATGCCAAAAACTCAAAACATTCCAATTAATATAAAATCTGAATGTATGTATGTATGTATATTTTTATTTGTATAGCGCTCCTTGAGGGCAAAGCACTGTACAGCAAAACAATAAATTAGTAGTAACAAACAAGGGGTCATTGAAATAAAAAGTAACAATAAGTGCATTATTATAAAATATAATTATACTACAGATCAAGTGCTCAGTGTCAAGGAAACAAGAGGCTTGAGGAACCTACCCCGTAGGGCTTACAGTCTAAATTGGAGGGTAACATACAGACAGAATTCAGAGGGGTTTAAGGTGCTGTAGGTTACCCTGTTATACAAGTGCCAGTTCCCAGCTCAGGTGTTATCCAGGAGGATTCTCTCCGCAGAGATTCAGGAATGGCATTCCAAATATAAGGAGTGGCAAGAGAGAAGGGTTTAATACGGGAAACAGCAGTAGTAGTGGGGGGTACAACCAAGCCGTTGCTCTGAGAGGAGCAGAGGTTTTGGCCAGGAACATCTAGAGAAACAAGAGATGAGATGTAGTTACAGATGCAACTTAACTCATTTAATGCATTTAACCTTTTCATTAGCGTACCAGAGCACCATTGTTTTCAATGGTGAACTCTTTAATTGGATGGGATGCTGTGACACAATATTCTGTGCTAGGTGGGATAAATGGGATAGATGAGTTAAGTCATTCTGTGTCAAATGCACAATCCAAAGTGGCTTCATCTGTAGGTGCAGAGGAATGAAGGGCTTTGAAGGTTATGAGGAGGAGCCATGATAAGGACTTCAGCAGTGTTTAATACAGACTGTAGACGGGAGAGATGGCAGTTAGGGAGGCCAGTTAGTAGAAGGTTACAGAATTTAGTAGGGATAGGATGAAAGCATGCATGAGTGTCTTGGCCATAGCAGGAAAGGATGGATTTTGGCAATATTTCATAAGAAAAAGTGACAGGTTTTGACAGTGGTGTTAATATGATCAGAAGGAGAGAGAGGAGTCAAAGATTACCCCCAGACAGCGTGCTGAGTTGACAGGGTTAATGAGCATGCCATCAAAAGAAATAGTAAATAGAGGAGTAGAACCAGGCTTAGGCGGAAAGACGATTACTTCAGTTTTTGTAAGGTTGAGTTTGAGGTGGCGCTGGTTCATCCAATTTGAGATAGCTAGGAGGTATCTACTGTAGAGATTTGAGCCTCTGTTTAGCTGTTAATGGATGAAGGGGTGGATAAATATATTTGGGTATCATCAGCATACAGATGATAATTAAAGCCAAATGATCAAATGAGATCTCGCAAAGACAGAGTGTTCAGGGAGAACAACAATATACCTAGTACAGAGCCTTGCAGCACCCCCACATGAAGTGGAACTGGAGATGAGGTTTTGTTATGATAGGAGACAGTGAATGATTGGTTAGAAAGGTAAGAAGAGAGCCAAGATGCAGCCTGGTAACAGATAGCAAGTGAATACAAAATCTGCATCCAGAGAGAGTGGTCAACTGCATCAGAAGATAGGTCAAGGGTGGAGAAGTGACCTTTGGCTTTGGCAACCTGAAGATTGTTTGTAACACTGCACAAAGCAGTCTCAGTAGAGTGACCAGTGCAAAGGGTCCAACAGATCATGCGTGTGTAGAAAGTTAGTAATACATGAGAACATAATAAGCTCTAGGAGTTTAGGAATGGAGACAGGAAGGTAAGTTGAAAGACAGGATTGGTCAAGTGTGGCCTTTTTAAGAATATGCTTTACACAGGCCTGTTTGAAAGGAGAAGGGAAGGTTCCAGAAGCTAGAGAAGAATTGAAGATGTGAGTAAGTGGTGGTGTAAGCTATACAACACAGTGTTTGAGCAGAGAAGAAGGCATGGGGTCAGGGGGGGCAAGTTGTGAGTGGGGAGGACAAGAGAAGCTTGGAGACTTCAGACATTGTTACTGGAGGAAAAGAATTAAAACATCCTAATGTCTTAGGAAGGAGGAGCTGGTATGCATTAGAAGTGGTAGGAATCTATTGCACCAGCAACATTACAGAAACGCAAAACCTTTGCTGATATTGTCCACGTCCTCCA
>CM044437.1:54234074-54253318 GCA_024363595.1 Xenopus borealis
ATAAAAGAATTCAAGTAAAGATGTCATACTAATATCTGTCAAAACCAGCCCACTCATGATTAACCAAACAGCAGACAATGTTATTTGAAATTCATTTTATTTTGCTTTTTCTTTTCTTCTTTTTACTTAGTACTCCGAAACTTTTATTTTCATTGTTATAACAATATTCCATTACAACATGTTTGCAATATTTTATTTTGTATAAAAAACAACAATGTTTTGCATATTGTATTGTAAAAATCAATATTTCTATACCAATAAAAAATATTGGAAAAGAAGTGGTAGGAATCTGACTGTGGATGGACTCTACTTTGTCTTTAAAGAAATCAGCAAAGTCCCGAGGAGAGTGCGTTGACTGATACTGTTGATGAGCTATGGAGAAGAGTATTGAACAGAGAAAACCAGTTGTTGTGGCTTGGATTTGTGATTGTTTATAAGGGTACTGTAGTACTCTTGCTTGGCCTTTGCCAAGGCAGAATTGAGGCAGGACAACATAAATTTATAGTGAATAAAGTCTGCCTGCGTACTGGATTTCTTCCACATTCGCTCAGCAGATCTTGTACAAGAGCGTAAGAATCTGGTTTGTGAATTCAGCCAGGGTCGTGGGTTCTGAGCACGTGTACGCTTAGCCTGTAAAGGGGCAAATGAGCCAATGGTTGAGTATAGTATGTGATTATATTCACTTACCAGGGTATCAGGATCAGACATTTCCTTAAGGGAAATGAGACTGGAACTGAAATTTTTAGTGGAAAAAAAACTTTATTTATTGAGACAACCCGAGGATGGATCCAAAAATCCAGCATTTCTCAAACCTACCTAAGTAGTATATAAGTCAATGGGAAAGGTTCCTGTTCTGTTTGGAAGTTTCTGTGGTCTGTGCTGGAATTAGCCCAAAAATCTGACAATTTTGAAATCCAAAAAATTTGGGCTTTTCGGGAAAAAACTCATAAAAAATTGTGTGATTTGGATTTTCACACAATTTTTTCATTTTTAAATGTTTTTTATTAATAGATAAGGTCTAATTGTGGATTCTAGTTTGGTTGGTACTTTTTGATAAATAAGGCCCTAAATGTGAAAGTTCTCCCTACCAGCTATGGGTCCCTGTCTAGTACACTTGTAAAATTACAAAGTGTCTTACCCTTTTTTTATCATGTGATTAGAACTGAGCAGGTAATGCCACATGGACATTATGGATTGACAAATAACATAACAATGGAGTTTTTTAGCATTGATTATGTGATAGTGATGGGCGAATTCGCTGCGAATTCCCGCGATTCGCCACTGGCGACTCGTTTTTGACGCGGCAAATTTTTGTTGGCGAATTTTTTTGCCCGTTTCGCGAATTAATTCGCCAGCGTCAAAAACTACGTGACGCGCGTCAAAAACGACGCGCGACTCGTTTCGCGAATCGGCGAAAAATTAGCGAATTTCTCTGGAAATTCGCGAATTTTTCAGCGAAGCGAAACGCGGCCGTTTCGCCCATCACTAGTGATGGAGTATTGTTCTTCCAATATATTATCATTTCTTGTATCACAGTATCCAGAGTCATACGTGTCAGAAGCTCTTCTTTTTATGGAACGCAAGGTTAATATTTGACACCAAAGGTTTTTTAAATAAAAGCATTCTGGTTGTTCCATTATTTATTTTTAATATCAATACAATTTTACATTATCAATCTTAGCAAGTTTGTTCTTAGCAATGCAAAAAATATGCACATGAAACATTCCTTTATTTTACACTAATATAATTTGTAGTCTTAACAGAATAGCAGTGAATACACAATATATTCATTTGAATATATTGAAAGTAAGAGCTTTACATTAAATAAATTGATGATAATTTAATGTTACTAAGCATGTTACATGTTACAACATGTTACAATATGTTGCACATAACTGATATGAAAACTTTGTTTAAATTAAAACTACAGCAAAACATAATTGTTCATAATGTGTGCCTTATTTTATAATAATGAAATGTATAATACTCCTCAATTAGTAGTACATATCATAGGGTATCAAATAAAAAAATTACAAAACTGCATGGACTGACTTTCCTTAAGAGGTGTGTTCATATTTGTCACATGAACACATGCCCAGGTAGCGGATAGTTTTAGAAATATGAAATATAAGACCTTTAAAACAACCAATAATAACAAGATGGAAGCAGTGTTCATACTGTATTTTTACTGGAAGTTTGAGCTATTCTAATAGCATGCCCCCCATTCTTTGTCATAATAGTGTGCACACCTAGGTTATTTGGTTACCAGCAAGAATGAGCAAAGTTTTATGCTAGGTACAATTTCAAAGTGAAATTTGCAATTTTGACAACAGCAAAACTTGTTATGAATCCACATAAGATTTTCTCCATGCATTCTGTACTTCATTATTATCTGCCCCTTACCTTCCACATCAACCACTGGGATTGGAGCCTGTTACTGAGAATTTCTGGATAAAGGTGACTTAGCCAGTACAATATTAATGGTGAAGAAATTGGCAATATGGGAGCCTTTTTATTCTATGAAGAACATAGAATAATAACACTTAGAATAGTGGAAAAGAGTTTCTTTTACAGGGCAATGTATATGCTACTGCACAGCTAAAATCCATTTTACTGCAATGTAATTTCATGAACTGAATACCCCTGAGTTATCTCTAGTTACCATGCATTTTCTTTTCTGAAGTCCTGGAATGTTGAAAAAGCAAACAAAAAAGTACCTATGAAATAGTGATGAACAATCTGCCCTGTTTTTTTATTTTGTTGCTTGACAAAATGTTTTGTTGCAAGTCAATTTTGTACCAAACTACATTAGAGTCTATGGGCATTTTTTTGGGGTAACTTGTTTCTGGGAGGGCAAAATTACATAAACTTTTTGCTCAGTATACTACTACACACATGCCTTGCATTGTTAGACCTCCTATCCACTGTGCTACAACTACTGTTTCAATAGAAAAAAAGGCTCCCATGTTGTCAATTTCTTAAAGACTTGTCTGGGATTTTGACATTACCTCTGGTCCACTGATAAACACACAACTATAAAATAAACGAATCTGACTACCAACATATAATATCTGGGTTAATGTGGAAGGAAAGTGGAAGACTGGCAGCTGGCAGCAAAACGTGGAAGTTTGCTGTGAATCTGTAAATGACAAAATGTTTCACTCATCACTACCTATGAAGAACAGAAAGTACTACTACAAGTTGTCTTTGGCTAACAGTAACTTAGAACAAGTGTTTACTGTATGTTTATCTATTTCAGTTAAAGAGCTATTTTGACAACCTAATAGCAAATGTGACCACAAAGTCTAGTTGACACGCATATCTGAAATACAATCAATACAAAACAAGATCAAAAAACAAACACTTCAGGATGTCAAAACCACCTCTCAGTTTTTATACTGGCCCCAAGGATAACCACTGGCTCTTTTGGAAAAATATCTTACCACCTATCACCTCAAAATCCACAGTTTGAATATGGAATGTTCAGTTACCAATATTAGGTGGGTTAGCAGAACTTAAATTGTCCACAGCAGCTCCATATTCCAGAAGAAATACGTTTTTGTTTGGGAAGGAGCATTTGATCCTCTCTTTATAAAACATTTAGGGGCAGATTTATCAAATTCACATGAATGATTCCAAATTCTATCGAATTTTCAAAAAGCTTCGAATTTTCAAATATTTTTGAAGGCCACTTCGACCTTTTGAAAATTTGATTGAATTGAATGATTTGAATAATTCAAATAAAATTCTGTTAGAATATTCATTAGTCTAATTACTTGCCCTTCAAATTTTTATTCGACTGCCTAGCTCCCATAGGGTTTTCTTTTAACATTTTTAGATCGCAAAAAAAAATTTGATCGAATGGTTAAAATCATTTTAATCGCTCGATTCGAATTGCGGTAAACACCTTCAAATTTGAAGGTTTCAAATTCGACCACAATTCACCCTCGAATTCAACCAATAGTAAATCTGCCCCTTACTGCTAAAAAATCTAATGCAAAACAATTCCAATACTGTTAGTAAAGATATACTACAAAATATCCAAATTAATTATCGCCAAAATATCATTTCCAACCCTTGGTGATGAATTCATAAAACAATGCATGCCAAAAAAAGACTCAATTATAAAATAATACACCAGCTTAAAGATAGTGTATACAGGATTACAAAGTGAAAACTTTTATTTAATCCAGGTTAAATTATGTGTTCTTTTGGAGAGGAGGTAGTTATTGGCTAAAATAATATACAATTTATTTTCAGCATGCTGACTGCATAACTATAATTTTGCAGTTGTTGAACTACAAAAGGTTTCATGTATAATTGGCTGAGGTCTTAGAGATTAGACACTGTGGTTTCCTCTTTTTTTCTGGTTTATCTCCTATATTAGGTTTAATAAGTATATGTATATATAATTTTTAATAAAGTTGATAGATGCATTAGCTAATCATCCTTTGCATCCACCTTCATGCATCTGTACCTTCTTAAATGTACTGAAGGTAGAAAATGAATTCCAAGTAAACATATATCAACAAATTGCAGTGTAGCTAAACAACACCTTCAACTGCACCTTCAGTAACACCCTGTAGCGCTGGTAGAAGAGTTGACATGAGCTTCGAAAAATTGATGCAAATGGGATATAATTTACTTCTAGCCAACTATTTGAATGTCTGTTCCTGACCTTCCCCGCAGTTAAACATTTTCAGGATCTGTATAGGTCTGAGAGTGAAAGCACATTAGGAAAGAATAACTCTTTAATATGCTGTACACTTGCAATCTTTGCTTCTAACTTAACATTATTTGAGGGATTTTGTTGCCAGTAACTAAGAAAATAAAGTTATTTCAGTTATAACAAGAAGCCCCTTTGTCTTCTGTCTTTATTTTCTCATCATAAAGAAATACAAGGTTGGCAATCAATAACTACATTTCTCCTACAGGACTTCTTATTAATTATATGCATTCACTAAATGAGACAGTAATGGGGAGCGGGATATCAAATCAATTCCTCTGTCCAGATTGTTTATTTTCTTCCCTCTGATTCTGATGAGACATGTGCTATGAATCAGTCGTGCTGGTTCTTCAAGGTCTTTTTCAGATCTGGCTAAATAAGCTGCCTGTTAATTTTCCTATCATTATGAGCTGAAGCACATAGTGTAGAGGGAATTAAAACTAAAAAAATATAATTGGAATATAAGATAAACTTTCAATGCATGCATGAATAATTATGTCTATCTATTTATCCATAATCTAACTATCTATCTACAGTATCTATTTATCCATCATCTACCTATCTATCTTTCTAAAGAATATACTATATTTATTTAGATTACAGTAGTAGGATTTCATGGCTGACTGAGCCAAAGGAAGGAAATGTGAACTCCAGCAGTCTTTCAACCTTTAAAGGGATCCTGTCATGGGAAAAAAATGTTTTCAAAATGTATCAGTTAATAGTGCTGTTCCAGAAGAATTCTGCAAACAGGTTTTTTTATATTTAATTTTTAAATTTGACATGGGGCTAGACATTTTGTCAATTTCCCAGCTGCCCCAAGGCATGTGACTTATGCTCTGATAAAATTCAATCACTCTTTACTGCTGTACTGCAAGTTGGAGTGAAATCACCCCCTCCCTTTCCCCCACCCAGCAGCCTAACAACAGAACAATGGGAAGGTAAACAGATAACAGCTCCCTGGTAGATCTAAGAACAGCACTCAATAGTAAAACCCATGTCCCACTGCGTACTATTCAGTTACAGTGAATAACAACAGCCTGCCAGAAAGCAGTTCCCTCCTAATGTGCTGGCACAAGTCAAATGACCGGGCAGCTGGGAAATTGACAAAATAGCTAGCCCCATGTCCGATTTCAAAAATGAATATAAAAAAATCTGTTTGCTCTTTTGATAAATGGATTTCAGTGCAGAAGTCTACTGGAGCAGCACTATTAACTGATGTGTTTTAAAAACAGTTTCCCTTTAAATTTTGAAAATATAAACATATATTTCAAATAGCAAAAGCAGCCATAGAATAGTTCCCTTGATAAGTTACTACTCATCATTAGTGATGAGCAAAATTTTCCCCAAGTTTTTGTAGCGAAAAAGACACCCATACAGTTTTGTTGCCCATAGACAAATTAATTTCAGCGATTTTCCCTGTTTCTCAAAATTTCAGTGAAATGGATCAGATTCACCCATCACTGCTCATCTTTACCTTAAAATTAAAATGGATGTTTATCTTAAAAGAAACTTAAAGTGTGATATAGATACAGGTATGGGATCCATTATTCGGAAACTCTCCTTTTTAGCTGTAATAATAAAACAGTACATTGTACCTGATATAATTAATCCTTATTGGAAACAAAATCAGTCTTTAATGTTTAAATAATTTTCTAGTAGACTTAAGGTATGAAGATCCAACTTACAGAAAGATCCATTATCTGCAAAACCCAAGGTCTCAAGCATTCTGTATAACATCTCCCATACCTGTAATTAGCGAATCTGTCACATTTCTCTAATCTTCCAGATGGGTACTCCCCTCAAGGGAAAGACCATGCTTTCTGCCTATTTATATCCTATTATGAACTAGCTTCTGAACGTTGCATCTGATAGGTCCATGTTAGGTAGTATGGTTCAGGCTTAAGAATGACTGTACCATGACATCTTCCCAAGATATGACGTATTTCATGAATTTTCAGCAAAATGGCTCAGATTCACCCATCATCACTCATCTTTACCTTACAATTACGGTCACAAGTCTCTATACTAAAACAAATGTGTATGAACATTTGGATTGAAGTATTACAGGTATTCCATAGTGCAGTAATAAATCTTGTATGTCCACAGTCATTTATTCAGTACTGCCCAAACCATCCATATTAATTACTGATCAGTGACACTGCCCACTTTTGCTTGATTGAATAATTTTGAAAGCTGGTGAAAAATTTATGAAATAGCGCAATTTTGCATTGAAATCAACAGGAAAGCAAAATTACACGTCTGGTAAGCAATAGCATATAGATTGCCCTATCTCATTAGATAAGATTTTTACAACTTTTCTTCATAGAACAAAGGCTTCTATACAGCCAATTTCTTCAAACATGGCAACATGCCACCTAAACAGCTCATTAGAATAGTGGGAGGGCTCCAATTCAATTGGTTGATGATGATAAGGAGCAAAAAAATTATGATTTTGGTGTTTTTATGCATTCTGTTATGGCCCAAAACATTTGGCGAAACAACGTGCGTGGCAAATTTGCAGTGCATATTCTTTAAATTATTTTCTGTCTGGAAAACTATGACTTTCTCCATTACATTTTACCAAGCAAAAAAAGTTCCCTCATGGCTTATATAAATAAATACAAAATGAATCTTACTTAAAACATACAAAATATACTGGGATGAATGGGAGTTTAATGCACATTTTATCAGATATGAGTATTAGTACAAAGTGTATACAATATTTATAACAAAATTAAAAACATTAGCAGCTCATAGCCTGCGTTCATCCCACCATTTAATTGGCACACATAAATAGCTCAGATCCAACATTTAAAATACAATTATAGGGAAAGAACATTGAATAATAAATGCTACAATAAACATATGCTCCAGTAATGCATTTAGTAAAAGTCTTTTTATATCAAATTAATGTCAGAACAATGCCTTTTGAAGAAAATAAAAAAGGCACTTTAATGTCAGCGTTAAAAATAGTCAACAATCTATCTGATTATTAGGGGTTCATTTTCAGTTTTCAGTGTCTCAGCTCTGATCCTTCCAATTTGTGGATAACTACTAATGAGATACTACTTCACATAGGTGTCAGAAGCATGGTCATAGCTCCTCAAATTTTTATCCTCTATTTTGCAGATCATTATTGGTAAACACTAGTAGTTAGTGGGGGTGGGCACCTTAAGTATTTCAAGTGAAATTCTATTGGGCAACCCTTTTGAAATAAAAAATAACAAAATGGTATAAAGGTGATACCTTTATACCATTTTGTTATTTTTTATTTCAAAAGGGTTGCCCAATAACATTTTTACTGGCTAACACGGTACAGCAACTTTACCTGCAAGTGAAATTCTAAAAACAATGTGCTTGCAAAGCCTGCTCCAACCTTGCCGCAGGTAACAGAAATCTTTTTCTGACCCCTGTAACAGTAAAGTATTGACAGCAACAGATAAGAAAATTCTCCAAATACAGCACACCATGGGATTGTATTACAGGTTTTGAATCTGTCAAGTCCCACAGGGCACAGTGTGTATTCAAATTGGCTGTTGTGAAAAGTTTACTGTGACAGCTGTCAAGATCCAAAATGTGGCACACTTTGCAGGTATCGGTATGGTATCCATTATCCAGAAACCCATTATGCAGAAAACACAGTCTCCTCTTCTCCAAATTAAAGGAAGGCTGTATCCCATAAAGTCCATTTCAAGGAAATTATTCTAATTTTTAAAATGATTCCTTTATTCCCTTTATTTTAATAATAAAACAGTACATTGCAATTAAGCTGTATGAATCCATATTGGGTTTATTTAATGTTTACTTGATTTTTAGCAGACTTAAGGTATGAAGATCTTAATTACAAAAATATCCCCTATCCAGAAAACCCCAGTTCCTGAGAATTCTGGATAATAGATCCTATGCCTGTACACTGAAGTCAACATTCATGGGGTTACTTACTAAAATCCAAATTTATCTCATAATTTTATTTAAAAAAAGCTCAAGCAAACGTCCCATTTTAGCTTATTTTGTAACAGAAAAACTCAATGTAAGCAGATTGTGAAAAAACACACCAAAATTTAGCAAGAACTTGAATCGTATTTATTTTTCTGGCTATTTCCCCAAACTGCTAAATTTTTTTGAGTCTTTGCCCTGAAACCCCGAATTTTCAGACTAAACCCAACGCAGACCACGAAAACATCAAATTGAGATAGGTGCATCTACCATTTACTTTTATAGGACCTGTACAGGTCTGAGATGGTGGATTTTCAGATTCAGGCTTTCTGCAGGGTATAATAAATCTTGAAAAATTGATTTTTATCTCAAAAAATTTAAATCTTTCAAGATTTCACCACTCAACCTTTAATAAATAACCCCTCAGTGTTCACTGATAAATAATCACCCATTAAGTGAGAGATTTTATGAAGGACAAAGAGTGCTGATCAATATTTAACATATATAGTACATAAATGCCATCAACACCAATTGGCACTAGAGGAATTTATTTAAAATCATTCACAGTAGGACAAGCAGTATTTCAGAGCTTAGTAATGTAGTCCTTGCATTCCTCTATATAGACAGAAGCCAACATGGTCAAAAAAACGAATGTCCCCCTCTTCTAATTCGCCATCAACCTTTTTACTGCAAGAATTGTCCTTTCCTCTCCAAACTGATGGACAGAACTAACCTAGACTGCTGTGAGCTATTATTTATACTAGTGCTGTAGGTTGTCAATGTGATATTTGTGTGGGCCAAATGTCTGGTTATACACTGTAGAATATTTATTTCACTGAATTCAAATGTGCAGTTCTCTATTTTGAGCCTCATTTGTGGAAAGAAAAACAAATGTTTTTTTTTTTTACTGGATAACGTCTGGTACTGCATTTAGTTTATAAGTATCAGTAATAAAGACATGAATATGATGCCATAAGAGAATTGTGGACAGAAGGTAAGACGATGCATGTTTAGTGGTGTTAAATATAATTTTCTTTTCAGATGGCATCCACTTAAATAAATAGGAAATATTATGAATGTTAAGTACATAAATACTCAGGAGAGACAAGGACACTTAAAGGAAACTGCTACAGTTCTGTCACGAACGCCGCCCGGAGCATTTCCAGGAGCTCCGGGCGGCGCGTCCTTCTCCTTCGGCGGCGGATCCAAGATGGCGGCGCCCATAGCCGCCACATGTTTACGGCGCCGGCGCGATGACGTCACGCGCAATGGCGCCAAATTCAAAGTTAAAAGAACGCCGGAGACCCAGGTTCAATGCCTGAGTATAGCTCAACAAAGCTATTGTGTTCCTGGGTCTCTGAGCCTTGTCTACTGCTACTGACTTTCCTGTTATTGATCCTGAGCCGTTTCCTGACCTTGTAACCTTGCTGCCTGCCTTCTGAACCATTTGCCTGGACCTGACTTCGCTATTGGATTTTCCCTAACTGTACTTCGCCTGGACTCGCTGGAAAGGACTTCCTCCTTGATCCTGACTTCACCCCCCCTGGTGGGTGCCGGAGGCCCCCGTTGACAAGTTCTCTGCCATTATTTATAGGTTAAAATCCACAAGCACCAAGGGGGGTTATTGTAGAAACACAAAAAGCTGAAATGTGTTCTAAATATTATGTAATGGATAAGGCACTAACTCAAATAAGAAGCAATCTAAAATAATTCACTATTTTATGTAACCCTAGAAATAAACCTTCACTGTCATATTATCCATTTATATATTTTTATATTTAGGGGCAGATTTTTTCAAATTTTTGAAACTCATGTGAATAGGATCGACACGCAAACTCGAATCGAATTTGAATCAAATTTGATTTGCTTTAAGGTTGCAAACAACTCCCGGATCCCAGAATGTCTACCATAGATTGAAACAGCAATTAGGCAGGTTTAAGGAGCCAGTGTATGATAAATCTCGAAAATCGAATTTGAATTTTAATCAGATTTTAAGAATACTCTTATCAAATTTCACAGTTATGGCCAGAAAAAAACTTGAAATTAAAATCTGAAAATTTGAATTTTTACATCGACCCTTGATAAATCTGTGTTAAATAGGAGAAATAATCACTGTGTGCCCTTATTTTAGCTTATGTCCCAGCAGCAAATATCACAGCATATATGTTTTGGTATTGCTATTATGTTAGACATCCATTCACTCCAGCCTTTATAGATTGTAGGGGGTTATTTTTGAGTTTTTAACTATGAAATCCAATTTTTTTTTTGACTCAAATTTTCTAGATGTATTAAACCCTGAGGATGGAAAAGGTCCGAATCTGAAAATCCAGCATCTCAGACCTGCCAAGTTTGTATATAAGTCAATGGGAGAGGTCCCTTTCCTATTTGGAAGTTTATGTGGTCTGCACTGGAATTATTTAACTATTTCTGGCTTTTTGGACAAAAATCTGAAATAGTCTTACTTTTCTAGCAGAAGTAAAAAAAATCAAACAATTTTCATGTTTGTCCCCGATCAGATAAAATCATGATTTTTTAATATTAAACAATTTCCAGTCGTGCATTCTAGTTTGGTTTGACTTTTTTAATTAAAATAGTCAAATTAATTTGGACTTTGATAAATAAGGCCCTACAATTTTGGCTAACTAGCTATATTGAAAACCTTTTTTTTATTTTGCACAACCTAACTCTTAACCCAGTTTTATTTTTTACACTGAACTGTTCTTTTAAGCAATGGTACTGTATGTATCCATCAGATAGACTTAATATTTTAAAGGAGCCTGTGGCTTCTATATGCTGTTAAGTGTTTTTTTTTTGGCCATTTAAGAATTGCATGTGAATTGTAAAATTTCTAGTTATAAGAAAGACAGCAAAATATCTAGAAAGAATAGGAAATGTTTCTAGCAACACAAGGGAAGCTGTCAGATTGTTTACAGTGTTGCCAGAGAGATATTTTGTCTGCCAGTGGCTGAAACCCAGTGGCATATTACCAAGGAAACTGCCAGAGAAAAGACTGGGAAAAGTGTGCCTAAAATATTGCCAGATGCAATGTGTTGACCTTCTATAACCCAGTAATGCAGATAAAACACATTATACAGAAAATTATGTACACTGATAGTATAAACCAAAGTATTTTCTTGTCCAAAATTTATAAAATTGGAAGTACTTCTCCTGGGATGTGGGTGGTTTGACATATTCTCAATGGTTTTTGTGTATATATAACAGATGAATTGCATTGTTTATATAAAATATGCCAATCTCTTACAACCAAAGAAATCATAACAATTGCCCTGTATTATGTATGTCGTTCTCTGTCATTTACTCTCTGAGACCAATAGCGAACTGCTATTTATCTGTAGTGAGAAAACACAAGGTTATAATAATAAAACCTTGTACTGAATGGTAACTAAGCTGCATATAGCTATACAAATGCTATTGGTTTTCTTAAACATTTAAAACATTTTTAGTAGAATTAAGATATGGTGATCCAAGCTACAGAAATGCCCTATCTGGAAATCCACATGTCCTAAGAAATTTCAGATATGTACTAACATTGTTCTTGAGGGAAAAGTAAAAGTATGGTTACTGTTTTTCATACACATTGTATATAAACAGATGCATACTGCATTATGGCATTAAGATCAATTTAATGGATTTGAGAATGTATTAAATAAGTAATTCCTTTAAATGCGGTAAACTGCTTACTGTGTGCAGATTTTTGAGTACTTTCTAAACCACCTGCCAAGTAACAGAAAAACCTGCATAAGAAATTTTGTAAAAAAAGGTAAATTCCCTCTACAAAAACCATACATAATACTAGTAACAATGCACAATACACTGATGAGGGGTGTAAACAGTCTGTAACTGGAACTTGATCAGCAACTGTCCCGGCTGTACTTTAAAACCCAGTGGGTGAGATTTAACCTTTCAGTTATTCCATGAAGATGAAAATATGGTGACATCAAGTGTCCTTCCCAGAATTCCTTCTGCTGTGTATGCAACTTTTCTCTGGATATATATTTTCTAGGAGGAGGAGGAATGAATTTTCACAGGAACAAACTCGAATCACTACAATTGATTTTGAGCGAAAAACCACATAAAAACCCCCAAACATCTTCATGAAGGCTATTAACATCTTCAAATTGCTGAAGGGACCTCTGATATGGACTTCTACATGACCTGGACAGGTTTTAGCTAGAGTATTTTGGATTTTCAGCTTTGGAATATAATAAATCTCAGAGATTTTTTTACAAAAAACAAAACCTGAAAAGGTCGAGTTTTTCTTTAAACCCCCACAAAATTAGATTATTTTTTTTAAATGCCACAAAAAGTGTTTTTTAACACAAAAAGATTAAGTTTATGACTGAAAACTACCCTCAAAAAAACTAGAATTTTACAGGAAAACACAACCTGGCCTTTAATAAGTCTACCCCTGAATGTTGCCCTTTCGGCTTTCTGAGTAGAACTGAAGCAGAGTTTTAGCAAGAATTTAAAATACTAAACATTGCACAGGATAGAGCTACTATTAGTGCATGGTAGAATTGACTGTTTATGTAAAGAAATTTTCCTTTTTAGAGCTTTAAAAAACAGGAAAACCACAATTTTGTTTAATTGTTAGTGATTTAGTCCCTTAGATTCCTCTTAAAGAAATTAAGTTCTTCTGAATGTCTTCCAGGGATGAATGGAAGAGCTGAATATTTCAACCATTCCATTTGGAGCTAATATTATTTCTCATGAGGAGAATCTGCCACTGCTACTTCCTATTTATATGACTAGGAAACGCAAAATAGTACTGAAATCCCTCTAGTGAGTGAATTTGGTCTGAAAGTCTCCAGCTGCGCAGCACCAGATTCTATACTGTCATGTATTTCTCATTCATATGAATACAAAGCTTATTTTGATGTGCTTGGCTTTTATCAGCTCCAAAAAAGTCTCTTTCAGTTAAATTAAAACATCCTCTTAATATTTAGGGGATTTATTTATTTTATGTATATTTGTCATTGCTGTGTTTCTCAAAAAGTTGAGCCATTAATCAAACTGTTGCAAAGTATTATTTTCAGCTTACTGTCAAAAACAATAAACAGAATTCTTTATTTTCCATTAGTGATTTTTCAGCCTTTAACATCTTCCTAATTGAAATGGAGGCATAAAACAGAAATATTTCATCTCCAGTCCAAAAGAGATGCACCTGTGGAAAGTTAGTATAGCTGTCTGAATGTTTTTGTACAAAGGACAAGCTATTTCTATGGGCCCCAGGGACAGAGCAGGGCATGGTTGAGAGGACAGGGCCAAAGTTAGGAGAGATTCATGTTACAGGGATTATGGGTAGGGTAGTCTTGGAAGTGATTTGAATCAGGCAGAATGGGAAGTAATGGTTTAACACCTCCCACCCACCCTCCCTTTTTTTAGTTTTTATCTGGCGTTGGTTGTAAGGGGACAATGGGGACCACCAGTGGAGCTGCAGCCATGAGATGTTTGCTGGATGGCAATCACAGGGCAGAAGGTTATGCCTGAGGCTAGGGAGTATGGCCAAATGCTGGTGATAAGTGGGGGTGTGGTGGTTATAAAAAGGGGGTTGTCTGTCTTCATGGACTCGAATTTGGGTGGGGCAAGAATGGCTCTTACAAATGCAGCCTTCAGAAGATTCTTGTCATTAAGTTTTTCGAAGATGTTAACATCTTACAGTTGTTTATAATGTAAAGTTTGCAATACTTTGTCAGCTTGATAAAGGACCAGTGAAGTCCGAAACGTTGTTGTGCCAGATGGATGTGGATATGTGAAGGTGAACACATTATAATGTGTCTTTGAATAAGGCTTCTTTCTATCACCAAGGTGCTGAATAATTGATTGTTTGGTGCAGCCTTTTTAACCCAAACAGGTATGATTCAGAATTTAGGTTATGGTCTTTTAAGGAAATATGGTTGGATGTTATTGAATTATTACATTACAATGATGTTATGACAAAGGCCCAGTCTGGGTAGCCACACACTTTCAAAGAGGAGCAAGGCCCAGTCTGGGTAGCCACACACTTTCAAAGAGGAGCAAACATCAAACATATTCAAAAATCTCAGAGGAGCTTTGAAAGTGTGTGGCTACCCAGACTGAGCCTTTGTCAAAACAGCAGCAACCAAGCCCAACAGGAACATAAAAAGAAATAACCACCAGAGACACATAGTAGGCAAAGCATAGTCATTCCACATGTATGTCAGTGTCAGAGAAACTTAGGAGGATTTTCAACAAACACCATGTCCCTGTTTTTCCAACCTAGACAAAAACTGGTACACCCAAAGGAGCCAGCTCCGAAAAGGAAAACAAAGTAATGTGGTATACGCAGTCCTGTGTAGCGATGAGTGCACTGATCTATACAAAACAACTGCTCACTAAGTGAATGGATCAGTATAGGAGGGCAAAATCTACAGGGCAAGACTCGGTTGTCTTTCTACACCTAAAAGACAAGGGACACTCATTTGAAGATAGCAATGTCCAAATCTTGGATAAAGAAGACCACTGGTTTGAAAGAGTCGTGAAAGAGGGGATTCATGTAAGGTGGACAAACCATCCCTAAACAGAGGTGGGGGCCTTCAACACCACCTGTCTGCTACATACAATGCTGTTCTAACATCTGTACCCTGTTTCAGTTTCAGAACTCTACACACATCCATTCATGCAACTCTCACAAGTAACACCTGTTTTCTAGGAGTTGCATGACACATTGGTAATCCTATCACAGTAACTTCACAGAATCAACACCTCTGTGAATTTCAGATGTCACCTCTCTGAAGAGTTGCAATGTGTCGTTTTGATTGGATTGTTGGAAGAGTCTATATGCCGAGAACTCCCCAGTCAGTTGAACTGAAGAAGCTGCACGGATGAGCAGTGAAACGTCTTCATTAAAATTTCTCAGCAAGTCCAGTTGTTTTGAGTTACTTCTGTTAGATATACAATGATGTTATACTTGTCATGTTGCATTCCATATAATGGAGCAGTTATTTCTGTAACAGAAAGTGCAACTTTGAGATGAGAAAGATTCAATTTACTTAAGTGATCTGTCAGAAAGGCAATTTGTTAATATTCTGCCAATAAATGTATGTTTACCCCATATTCTGTAAAAAGTGTCCAAATAAAAAAAAAGCATCACATGGTCTCTGTTGTGAATAGACATTGATTTTCTTTTGATTTATTTACCATTATATACTAGATGGTGACAGACAAAGGTGCTTTAGTTAAGGTCTAAAATAATACAAAAATACAGGAGGGGGAAAACACAAAGGATATAATAACAGTGATACACAAAGAGCACTGTTCAGGTATACATTTGTCATGGGTTTTTTTCTTCTTAGAATACCAGCATTCCTATTTTTTTAACTACTAAAATATTCTCAATTAAATATGATAGTGCTATATAAATACATGTTAATAATAATAAAAGAAGGACATCTGAATTTGCAAAGTAAAAATGATGACAATTTATTGAAATATAAACTGTAAAAGTCCTTAGCACATTTTTAAGACCAACTTAGTTGGCATTATTTTCAGGTTCAAAATAGTGGCTTAGAAGTAGGGATGCAACGAATCCAGGATTCGGTTCAGGATTTGGCCAGGATTCAACCTTTTCCAGCAGGATTCGGCCAAATTCTTGTGCCTGGCCGAACCGAATCTGAATCTTAATTTGCATATGCAAATTAGGGACAGGACGGGAAATCACGTAACTTTTTGTCACAAAACAAGGTAGTGAAAATGTTTTTTCCACTTTTTACCTTCCTGTCACTAATTTTAATATACAAATTAGAATTATGATTTGGCAGAATCTTTCATGAAGGATTTGGCCAACTTAAAAGTTGTTGTATTATATAAGTGGTGCTGACTACAAACCATTTAGAGGCCTTTGTAAATGGTGACCAAATACACCACACATCACCATCTGACAACCAGGCCTAAACACAGAAGAAATTGGCCATATTGGTCAAGCTGTGTATATAATTTTTTTCCACATAAAATTCTGGCATAAAAAGCATCAGTTGCTTGAAAAAGCTGTTTAAACAACAAGTGAAAAAATATTGTAGTGTTTTTTAACACAGGATTTCACTTGCTGCCTACATTTTTCCTAAGTTGTAAATACAATGGC
Source organism: Xenopus borealis (assembly GCA_024363595.1). Taxonomy (NCBI): domain Eukaryota; kingdom Metazoa; phylum Chordata; class Amphibia; order Anura; family Pipidae; genus Xenopus; species Xenopus borealis. The sequence continues at coordinate 54,250,859 of CM044437.1, forward strand.
TTAAAAAAAACCATATCAAATACAGAGATCAGGGTGGCTTGAAAGAAAAAACACAGCTTTATAAATTCACCATTTATTTTACATCCCTTTAAACTAGTTTTCCAGGGTAAATGATTATACACCGCAAGATAAATCCCTTTTCTACAGCCTGATCTGTTTTTTTACCATTTTGACCACTTAAACGTGATCAGCTGCCCATTTAAAACTTTTCCAATACTGCGTTCTGCTTTTGTAGAGGTTAAAAGCAATTGACAAGTTATTATAATAGAGGTTTGATACAAAACAGTATGTACTCTCTGAATGCATATTACATTCTGTCATTTACAGGGTTTTATATTCCTGGAACAGCAAGAAATACTGACATAAGACATTTTAATCCCTTTAGCTTCCAATGAAAATCCGCACGGATACAGCATTATACTTCTTGGCAAACCATCTTTGGAGATTTCGGGATCTGAATTCTGTACAATTTGGCCTCTGCTGTCATTCAGATATGTTTCAAACTCTCCTCTTTCTTCAAAAACATATCTTTTAATATTTGGAGATTGCTGAAAATCTTTTAACTTGTGCATTTGGTCCAAAGCTGTAAGCAGACTAAACTTGTCTCATTATCATCACTAGTGCCTGCTAGCACACAATAAATCTTGCTTGCACAGAATAAATCTTTGCTGGTATTACAAAAGCAATACACTACGTCTAGATATTTCTTATCCATGGCTAAATTACACCCACTGCGAACCTTATTATTATTCCTGCCAGCGTACAGCATTCACATATATACAAGTCTTAAGAGAAACAGTGAAATCATCAGTTATTCTTATCAATTAAGGAGACAGTTAAGTGCCCATGGGACAAATGTGTCATTGCTCATTATTTGGGAACATTCTAAAACTCTGTGTGAGTGGAGATGTGGTAGAATTTTTTTAGAAAGGGAAAAATATGTAAAAAATTATTGTAAGTATTGTTAAAGTTTGTAAGGGTCATTTACAATGCAAAGTGCAGAAAAAAAAGAACCACAATCAGAGTACAGAGATCAAAAGAAGTCAGATGTAAGGACTGGGCTGGACTGTGCCTCCTGATGCTGAGCTCTGCTCCTCTCGACAAATTTTTAGCCTCTTGGGGGACAATTTACGAAATTCACATGAAATGAATAACGATCGTACAAATTTTTCATATATTCGTATATTCTAATTTGGCCTCTTTGATCAATGAATACCGAATTATCGAATAGATCGAATGATCGGATATTCAATAATTCGATGATTCGGTCATTCGATTGTTCAACTGTCTACTTCGCCAGATTGAACCTACCGAATTGCAATAGAAGCCTATGGGAACCCCCCGCCCCCAATGCACAAATACCATTCATATGATCGAAGCGTTCGATCGTTCGAATCGTACAAATTTTTTGGATGCTTGAAGGAAATTTTAAGATTTTTTCGTGAAATCGAACGATCGGTATCCGATCGTACGAATTCACCGAGAAATCGAATATCGAGCAAAATGATAGCCTAAAACAATTCGATAAGCATTTGATAGTCGAATGCTTATCGAATTTCGAGTAGGATCGGGCTTCCCATAGGCTTCTATTGCAATTTGGTAGGTTCAATCTGGCGAAGTAGGCAGTCGAATAAAATTTTTAATTTAAAGTCCTTCGATCATCGAATGGTCGCATTATCGAATATCTGATCATTCGATTTATTCGATCATTCGAATTTTCAGTATTCGATCATTGAAGTGGCCAAATTTGCATATTCGTAAACATACAAAATGTATTTGTAAACATACATTTAATACTGCTACCATGTTGAACATATGACATGTGGTCCTCCTTGTCCTTAACAGTACCCCCAACCAAATCTCCTCCCCCATTTTCCCTTCCTTTGCCCACTATCTCATCTAACCTATCTTCCCCTGTACCTAGTTTTAGACAGAAATGTTATTACTGTAGCTGATGTTATATGAGCAACAAATGCAATTCCAGGACATTTCTTGTAATAATCAGAGTTATAACAAATTTGCAGTCTATAGGAACTTCTGCAAAAGAACCCACAATATACAGATGCAGTCACTTGGATTTGTGCGTTAAATGCGTTGTGACTCAGAGTTAATTGAAGAAACTGTGTTATCTAAAGTTATCTTAACTCATTTAATGCATTTAACCTTTTTCATTAGCATACCAAAGCACCATTGTTTTCAATGGTGAACTCTTTAATTGGATGGGATGCTGTGACACAATATTCTGTGCTAAGTGGGATAAATGGGATAGATGAGTTAAGTCACAATGCATTTAACGCACAAATCCAAGTGACTGCATCTGTAGTTACATAGTTACATAGTTAAATTGGGTTGAATAAAGACAGAGTTCAACACCTCCAAATTAAAAACCCAGCATACATACAGTACACACACACACATCTCCACTCTTTCACACAAACCATATATGCCCATAGCTATACT
>CM044437.1:54258545-54270282 GCA_024363595.1 Xenopus borealis
TGCCCTTATACTGTCAAAGTTTGCATGCCTGAAATTCAATGTTTTAGTTATTTCCTTATACTCCCTTATATCAATAGCAAGTTTTTCCCATGCTGAATCAGGAAATGGTACTGGCTGAAGTGGTGGTGGATGTGTTACAGCTATTTTGTCATGACAGTTCATATTTAATCCTGTACTAAGGTCTGAAGATCAGATGAGTTTCTTCTCAGCATCTGGTCATTTGCTTTGTAAGATGTCCAGTCATTTTACTTGAATTGGACATGTGAGGCAAACTTGCTTACAATCAGCAGCAGTTACTGTAGATGACAGTATATCAGTCAACGCTACATCTTCTATGTCCTCATCCAGTGTATCAAAAGCTGCAGGTAAAGGTAAACATGACAAACAATCAGCAGTAAATAATGAAAATCTATACTAGTAGACCCTGGCCGTCCAATTTTAGCAAATCCTGGTGTTTGATGAGGGAGGTAATGGCGACTTCCAAATCAACGTGAGGCATAGAAAGTCAGCAGCCCAACAGGATATTTGAGCAGGGAAAAACCCTTGCTAGTTTAATTGCGGATGTAATGTTTCGGGGCGTAACCCCTTTTGTCAAGCATCCTTGCTTGACCTTGCTGACCTTCTAGCTATACACATTCCAGCTCTTCCTAGTCCCTTTGTTATAAGCAGTGTAGTTAAAGGGCTATGATGCGTGCATAAGGTTAATTCTCTACCACATAGGTAGGTTAATTTTTCTGTTGTCCAAACACGTTAGAACTTTTTTTTCAACAGTTGAATACTTATGCTCTGCCTATGCAATTGTTCTGGATGCATTTCATGATCAGCATGTATCTGTATGAGAACTGCACCAACCCTATAGTCTGAAGCATCTGTAGTAACCATAGTGGGTATTGCAGGATCCAATAAAGCTAGCACTGGACTGTTCACAATTAGGATACTGGACTTCATAGCACATAACAATACTATGAGTTTGTGCCAGCATGGTTTTATGCATAATGGACGTGCAACTAAACTGGTTAGTGGAATGGAAGATTTAAATTATGATGGTAGACTATCGAGGTTGGGGTTGTTTTCTCTGGAAAAAAGGTGCTTGCGAGGGGACATGATTACACTTTACATTAGAGGACATTATAGACGAATATCAGGGGACCTTTTTACCCATAAAGAGACTAGAAGAAAAGGACTTTCATTTGAAGCAGCGTAGGTGGTTCTTCACAGTGAGGACAGTGAGGTTGTGGAATGCACTGGATGATGTTGTGATGGCTGATTCTGTTGATGCTTTTAAGAGGGGCATGGATGATTTTTTTGGACAGACATAATATCAAAGACTATTTTGATACTAAACTCTACAGTTAGTATAGCTATGGGCATATATGGTTTGTGTGAAAGAGTATAGGTGTTTGTGTGTGTGTGTATGCTGGGTTTTAATTTGGAGAGGTTGAACTTGATGGACATAGTCTTTTTTTAACCCAATTTAACTATGTAACTATGTATTAACTGTTTTACTATTTCAAAGCTACAGTGTGTTGAGCAGTCTCTGATCAAATCAGACTTGATGTTCCACAGAGTAGTGCTCTAAGTGGCTCCATAACTGAAGCATAGTTGGGAATAAACTTGAAATACCATGAAGTAAGACTTAAGAAAGCTTGTAATGTCTGAAGATCAGATGGAGTAGGTGCTTGTGTAACAGCGTTGACATGGTCAGGGTCAGGCAGTAATGCCTCTTGTGAAATTATATGACCCAGAAATGACAGCTGCATTTGTCTGAAGTGGCATTTGGAAAGGTTCAGTTTCAGTCCTGCAGAATCATTGCATTTCAGAACATTTTTAGCTACTTGTCATGAAGATCCATAGTTGTGTCCACAGGTATGTCACTGAGTATAGAATACAACAGTCTTTGAAAACAACTCAGTGCTGAAGCCAGTCCATAAGGTACACGCTTGAATCGAAACAAACCATCATGGGTGATATTTATCAAAGCAACTGGACTTGCTGAGATATTTTAATGAAGACGTTTCACTGCTCATCCGAGCAGCTTCTTCAGTTCAACTGACTTGTGTAGGGGAGTTCTCGGCATATAGACTCTTCCAACAAGCCAACCACAGCGGCACATTTTAACTCTTCAGAGAGGTGACATCTGAAATTCACAGTGGTGTTGATTCTGTGTAGTTACAGTAATAGGATTACCAATGTGTCATGCAACTCCTAGAAAACAGGTGTTACTGGTGAGAGTTGCATGAATGGATGTGTCAAGAGTTCTGAAACTGCCGGGGAACAGATGTGAGATGTGTTGGACGAGTCTATATGCCGAGAACTCCCCTACACTTCAGTTGAACTGAAGAAGATGCTCGGATGAGTCCAGTTGCTTTGAGTTACTTTTGATAAATATACCATGACCTGGATGAATGAGAAACTTCATAGTCACATCATGGGTGATAAATGCAGTGAGGTCTCTGCTTTCTTCATACTTGATCATAAGCTCTCTGAAGATCCAGGGTGGAAAAGAATTTCGCTCCTCGGAGTTCTGAAAATATTTCCTCTATGTGTGGCAAGCAGGACTGGACTGAGAATCAAAATAGGCCCTGGCATTTCAGGTACACAGAGGCCCAATCAGCCCACAAAGAGGCCCAAACAGTCCCCACCAGCCCACTAAATACTGACTTTCTATGGCACCTTATAGCAGCCCATCTGGCATTTGCCCTAACCCACAGATTGCCAGTCCGGGCCTGGTGGCAAGGGATGATTATCAATAACAACTGCTTTATTAGGTTCATGGACATCAACACACAATCAAATGCCTGCAGTTTTCTTCATTGTAAGAATTGGTGAAAACCCATTTGGAGGATTCTGATTTTTCAGTAGCATCTTAATCTACTAGTTTCTATAGTTCCTGTTATACAGCCTCCCTTATAGAGTACGGCAATCACCTCAATTTCTGATGTACTGGTTTTACATCTGGTCTCAACTTAACTCTGTGTACAAAGTTATTTGCACACCCCAGTGAAGTGTGGCTTTGTGGTGAAATTTTAGACACTGGTTGTCTGGCAGGCACTGGTGCTGTAGTAATGAGACCATCAACTAGTTGTAGGTTTAATACAGCAAAGAGATCCCTTCCAAGTATAGCAGTAACCTTATTCACAATGTAAAAGCCACATTTTTCAGTATTTGATTAAAATTTTACAGTCATTGGCAAGCAAGGAAGCACAGGGATTGGATCATTTTAAGTAACTGACAATCTCAGGGCAGGTGCAACAAGTGCATTTTTTAGTATTTCAAAAAAATATCCTTTTGTAGTATAGAAACATCTGAACCTGTATCAAGCATCAGGTTAATGGAGTGTCCTTTGTCAGCAGAAGCAGTATTGACATTGACAGTGCATATAAACTTAAAATGTCCTACTTGTTTTGCATTTGGGACACTGTGCAGCTTTTGCAGTAGCATAATTTGCAGTGTATTGTGCTGAACCACAGTGGAAGCAGTATTTTTTTAATTGCATTTGGAGCACGGTTTTGCAGTGTAGGTGAATCGCTTTCTTTAGCACTGTATTTTGCCTGTGACTGTGCATTATTGGGGCACAGTTCTGGATTTGCAGTCTGTACATTCCCAGTAGTTCCCTGCCACTGCTGTTTCAATTTAGCTAGCAACTGTAATAGACTTTGCAAGGGTTAAATCCTGCTCTAGGAGTAGTATCTCTCTAACACAAGGTGAGTTTGTTTTTTTTCCACAGGTAACAACCAGCTCTTTCAAATCTGCTACAAATTTTTCTTGGATTCCCATTACGTTGTCCACTTGGCGGAATTTATATCTTTCAACAACTATATTTACTCTTTGCACAAAAAAGTTATTTATAGCAGTAAGAGCAGTTTCATAAGTCTCATCAGGTAATTATAATGTACAGAATATACACTGTTCCTTTTCTCCCAGGCAGTAAATAAGTAAAGAATGCTTTCTAGCTGCAGAAATCTCCCCTTGGTCAGCAGCAATAATGTAGATTTCAAACATACGGATCCAAGCAGTAAAAGGTATGGAAGGCTCTCCAGGGTTTGGGAGAAAAGATGCAGGCTGCTGTGAGGTAGAAAAGACATCTCGTAGCCAATTTGCTATGTTTTGGTAGCCAAAGATGAGTCGACTATAACTGTGCTTTATTAGCAGGTTAATGCAGCCATTACACTTCAACAGTAATTTCAATTCTAACACTTTAAGCTGTAAAGAAATAACTGTGTATGCACAGTATAATTCTGTGCACAGTTACACCTACAGGACATTTATATAAACACCACCGTATGCTTGTACTACTTTTGCATTTTATGACAATAGATCCTAAAGCTTGCATGCAGCCTCCCATGTAAAACTAGCATATGAATATTTAAAAAAAAAGTAAACCATTTATTTACTGCTGTAAGATCATATAAAATCAATTTTCAGTTCAGGTACTTGAAATCCGTTTTGTACAGACTCTCAACAGAATGTTTATGGAATAGCACATGAGAGCTACTTAATGCCAAAACATGTCTAAGCATATCAGGAAAAGTTTCAAGACCTTAACATGTAAGCTATGAAATGACATTAAAAAAAAGCAAGTACGGCAAGGGAAGAAGCAATGTTTTACAAGAAGCAGATGTCTATAGCTATGGGGCACAATCTTATATTAGAGGTAAGATGTTTATTAACACATTAAGTCATGAGAAGAGTAACATCAGTAAATTGTAGCCTTAATTCAATACTAGACTCCATTAATGATGTAAATTAGTTTTATGTCTACAATGTAACCTAATGTAATGTTTGTTTGCTTTCAGTGGCCTGCTTAGTTTTCATAGGTGAATTATTGGGGTTTGCTCTTCAAGCACATTATATAAAAAATTTTGGGCTCATTTTCATCGGCAGTGAGCAAAGTGCCAAAACAAGAGAAATCAGTCTTAATTCACTAAAACAAGTTTAGTCCCGGCCGTCGAATGCTGGCGACTTTTCATTAGCAGTACTTCGGCTGTGCGAGCATTTCATAGTGAAGATGCCTTCATTTGTGCCTAGCCAAAATTCGCTAGTTATCTTGTGCTTAGGTCAATTTGCATAGGTCGGGAAACAAAGTTGTATGGAGGTCTTTATTATAAATGTTGGTGCAAATGGTTTAAGTTACCGCTTTTTATTATACATCACAGGGAACCTTAATAAAGATTAAGAGAGTTAATATAATGCCCTACATATGAGCCCACTGTAAAAATAATGTTCCATATATTATAAAATGTGTGGAGAAAACCGGTTATCCAAAAAAAGTCTAACTGACTTTTGCAGGCAATACACTTCAAAAAAGGAAAAGTCTGCAGTGTTTTTTGAACTTTAATGCATTTTCGGCAGACAGGATATGATGTAAATCACAGAAGACTGAGGAAGATCTATGTTGTCTTTAACACTTCACCTGATCTGAGGTGGTGAAGTCAACTCTGGTGAAAGAAGTAACGTTCAGTAAAATATGCACTTTAGTGAATTTGCGAATTAAGGATCTTTCGCCAAAGCAAAATGTTGCCTGGCAACAGAGTGAGAATGACCGCTAGCAGCCATTCGATAGAGAACTAGACGCTTGTGTCTGTCTGTCCCTGTGGGTGCCAACACTGGCGAAAAGCTGCTAGCATTAGCCACTTCGCCCTGTAGTGAGTCTGCCCCAGTGTTTCCTGTGTTTCTAGCACTGTATTGATGAAGGATGGAGGCTGCAGAAACACCACTTCCTGTTTAATTGCAGTCAAGGAGTTGCAGATCAGGTTGCAGATAAGGCATTTGTGGGTCCAGTCAGGTAACAGGTCCAAGTGGGTAAAAATGTGGGTTGCGGCTCCAGGTTTCAAAAATTGGTTCTACATCCAACCCACCAGCCCCCCAAAAACTTACATTTTGGGGGGCTGGCTACTTTTCCCTACTGGGGTCCTTTCTTTATCATTGAAGAACCTACATACGGACCAATAGCCATACATCTATAGGAAACTATTAGAAGTAATGTATATTCTTCAGTTTGAGAATATGTTCATCATATCTTTACATGTTTACTATACTTTGCATATAGTGTTACAAAAGCATTTCTTAGGGGTTTGAAAGTAGATATCTTAGTTACTAACACTTCAAAAATATGACATTTCATTGCCTAACCTGTTTATTTCAAACTGTGTATAGTGTGTAATGGTGTAAATAAATCTTGCTCATTTATTAAAGCAAAAATATCATATAAACATACACCCAAACTGTAGTGGATGCTTAATCTATCTTTATCTATATGTATATTTTAGGTTTTGATATAAATGGTTAATTATTGTGCAAGCAACCCAATCATGCTGTTTGTCAGTACAGCATTGTAATAGCTGACTTATGCCAGTAAAATTCAGCAATGCCTCACAGCTGGAGTGTGTTGTTTGCAGCTAGAAGAATCTGCATCAGGAACTCACAAAAAAAATTCTCAAATATAAAAATAAAGACTGTTTTTGGAATTTACAGTTGTGTGGAATATATTAATTGCATGGTTCCCCTTTAAATATATCTCAGCAGATGGAACTCACCACTGATTTGATTACCTGCTCAATGCCTGCACTGACAGGATTTATAGCAGAGTTGGTGGGTTAAATGTGACCACAAATGAACAAAATCCAGATAATGCTTCTGACAAAATAGCAGTGTTGTGCGAAATACATTAATAAGCCTCATTCTCTAAAACATAATGTAACTGCTCAGTACAGGAGCAAAAAAAAAAAAGGCTAACAGCTCTATGTTGTCAGTTTAATAAATTAATGCATTGTTAATATTAGATGGCGGCTGTGTACAAGCCAGTGATGTGGAAAACAGTTACAAAGAAGTACAGTTGCGTTATTTACTCTGTTTCTTGTCCTTTATATTTTATTTATTTCATCCAAGCTAAAATGAAATATGAAAAAACTAAATGTATTTCTATTTATCGGTTTTAGGGCACATACACGTAAATTTGGAAACTGAGATAAAGATTGTGAATCATTCTTTAACTGCCAATTAGTATTGTCAGTGTATCTTCTACATCCATTCATGGTCAACTGAAATTATAAAGAGGGGCCCAGCCAGGTAAATCAGGAAGATTCAATAAGTTTAAAAAAATAAAATTTTTGCTTCTTTGCTCTAACTTCTTCATTATGACTCATGCAACATGGAAAAAAGAGAAAAAGGAAAAGAACCCCCTCTGCAATTGAATAATTTACAAAGAAATGATTCCCATATAAGCTGATATTCACAATTAACTTAAATGGATGTCACCACTTTCAACCTCCTTATGTGGACTTCAGATACCAACCAAACAGTGCTAGTGTATGGATGAATTTAAAAGGGTTAAAAGTTAATTTAGAATGATATATACTCAATAAAAAGTATAAATAGTAAAGTGCTGAAAGTGCTTAATTAGCTCATGTGAAATTCATTGTAATAATAAATATGTAATAAAGGTGATTACTAATCAGACATTCATTCATTAGATTCCCCCATCGGATATCAAAAAATAATAAATAAATAAATAGGTAGATATTAGATGTAATTAATTGATCCAGGATTTCATGATTGATGTGTAACATTAATCAAATGAGTTAGGTTGATTCCAGTTCATAAACAAGTAGGAAATAGGAAAAATTAGTAGGTGGAGTTGTCCCAAAGGTCCTTATCTTATCATTTGGCTAATCTCGGGACACCACAAAGAGGAGAAGGCAGGGTTACCCAGACTGTGGTCTCAAAAGTTAAACTTGTCCTGAACTGAAGGGAAACTAGCTTGCCCTAAAAAACCACAAATCACAGGTCCCGTGTGTTTCCCAAATTGGGATATAGAGAAATGTAGAGAGAAAGAACTGGAACGACAATAATGCCCACCCACATGGCCCTCAGGACCACGCCAATACGAGAAGGAGAGGAGAATTGCAGAAATCTTGGTTAAAAATTCGGAGAAAACGAGCTAAAATAGCTTAGGAAAACAGCAGGTACGCCAACGCGCAAATCGCTAAATGCTTTGTCAAGGCGAATGGCGATTGCGTCGAGCTTTGGGTTTAAAACACTTCCGCGTTTCATGTCATAAATCACGTCACCAAGGTCGCAATAGAACTGAACAAACAGCAGCAATTGATGGCGTGGCGCAGCTTTGAATCACGAGTGCGCATGCTAGTCTTGTAACCTAGTGGGAGCAATTCATCTAAAGCATATGCTAATCTTACAGCACGCAAGCCTACCCAACTCCCGCGAGACGTGATTTATGACATGGAACGCGGAAGTGTTTTAAACACAAAGCTCGACGCAATCGCCATTCGCCTTGACAAAGCATTTAGCGAAACGCGCGTTGGCGTACCTGCTGTTTTCCTAAGCTATTTTAGCTCCTCTCCTTCTCGTATTGGCGTGGTCCTGAGGGCCACGTGGGTGGGCATTATTGTCGTTCCAGTTCTTTCTTTCTACATTGCTCTGGGAAACACACGGGAAACACATGGGACCTGTGATTTGTGGTTTTTTAGGGCAAGCTAGTTTCCCTTCAGTTCAGGACAAGTTTAACTTTTGAGACCACAGTTTGGGTAACCCTGCCTTCTCCTCTTTGCGGTGTCCCGAGATTAGCCAAATGATAAGATAGGGACCTTTGGGACAACTCCACCTACTAATTTTTCCTATTTCCTACTTGTTTATGAACTGGAATCAGCCTAACTCATTTAATTAATTTTACACATCAATCATGAAATCCTGGATCAATTAATTACAGCTAATATCTATTTATTTATTTATTATTTTTTGAGCACTGCACTTTAATAAGTAATCAATTGTCATTTTGATATCTGACGGGGGAATCTAATGAATTGATGTCTGATTAGTAATCACCTTTATTACATATTTATTATTACAATGAATTACATATGAGCTAATTAAGCACTTTCAGCACTTTACTATTTATACTTTTTATTGAGTATATCTCATTCTAAATTAACTTTTAACCCTTTTAAATTCATCCATACACTAGCACTGTTTGGTTGATATCTGAAGTCCACATAAGGAGGTTGAAAGTGGAGACATCCATTTAAGCTAATTGTGAATATCAGCTAATATGGGAATCATTTCTTTATAAAATTGCAGAAGGGGTTCTTTTCCTTTTTCTCTTTTTTCCATATTTGTAACTATTCTGTCAGACCCCAACTACAATTGCTATTTCTAGTTAATTTGATCTTTTGAGTAATCATCTTTTTTGCATGCAACATAAAATAATAATTTTGATTCAACCCTTAGGAAGCATAAACAGAAAAAATTATTTTCTGCAAAGCCTGTTTGGCACATTATATGGGCCTGTACAAGAGGCACACTCATTTTGCTGTCAGAGTATCTTTCAAATATGGCAGATCAAGAGCTGAGAAAACAGTGAGTTTTTTTAAAATAAAAACTTAAGGGTTCATTCATTGTTGTGTTTTGCAAGGAACCAAGTGCAAACAATAAGTGAAAAGCAAGCCTATTCTTTGCAATATATCCCATGCAATTCTTATGTTTCACCCAAATGCACAGTTCTTGCAACTACAATATCAAAGGCAGAGCTTAAATCCTTGAACTAATTACCTTTTTGGTACCACTCCTGTTTGAGGGTCAAATATGTGATCAAAGTAGTTATCAGTAGCACACTGTGAATCTGCATAAGCGTGAATTTTATTGTGCCATCACATACAAAACAGGGCAATCAAGCCTTGATAAAGGGCCCAAGTTCTTTGCAACTAGTGATGGGCCAATTTGTCCCGTTTCACAGAAAAATTCACAAATTACCAGTGAAACTGCACCGGGGTCTTGTTTTTGTCCAAAAAAACGGACACTGGTGTCCAAAAATTGGACCCTGGCCTCTGATTTTTTGATGCCAGCAAATTTTAGCGGGTGATTTGCAAATCGCACGCAGTGAAACACGGGAATTAGCCGCAAATTCCTGCCTGGATAACAAATTCACCCATCACTATTTGCAACTACCAAATTTAGCTCAAAAGTCAGTGCCAGGCCTTTATGGGAGGGCCCTTAAGGCAAGCCCACACCCTTGATTGCCCCAATTTCCCATCATGCCTCATTCACAGCACCTATTGACTTCAATGGGACCTTGACTGCTTTTACTGGGAGAAGTTTTGTATTAGAGGATTTTGTAAACCTAAAATCTAAATTTAAATTTTTTATAGTTTTAGAGAAATAAAAACCACACATCTTTTGAGAAAAATTATGATTTGTTAAAAGAAGAATGACTAATGAGTCCTACCAGGCACAAGGTTTAGGAGGGCCCTAAAAGATGACAGCAGACTTTCACACTGTTGAGCTGCAGTATGATTTGCACTTTGCAATTAATTTTTAATATAGCACGAGGTGATGAGTTTTGGCATTGTCCTGTGTACAAGTGCTTTTTGTAACTATATGCCACTTAATGCTCTTCCAATAGCATTTGAGGCAGTAGCCTCATCTGGTCAGATGTCTGATGTTCTATTTTTATTGTTTAAAAAAGTCAACCATTGCATTCCCCATGATGCATTTTATGACTTCATGATTACATCCTAATATGTTCTGTTCCATTCCCTGTTTAAAATGTTTCTGGCATAAGAAATTAGAAATGTTGAAATACAGAAATTTTGCTCAACATATACATGTTGAATTGTTTTATTACTATAAATAGCATAGTATCATAGTAACATAGTAAGTTAGGCTGAAAAAAAGACACAAGTCCATCAAGTTCAACCTTTTTAACTTTTTTTATTTTATTTTTAACTGCCTAACTGCTAGTAGATCCAGAGGAACCCATCCGAAGCCTCAGAGGGGGAAAAAATTCCTTCCTGACTCCAAAAAGGCAATCAGACTAGTCTTGTATAATGAGCTATCTTCCATAACCCTGTATTCCCTCACTTGCTAAAAAGCCATCCAACCCCTTCTTAATGCTATCTAATGTATCAGCCTGTACAACTGTTTCAGGGAGAGAATTCCACATCTTCACTGCTCTCACTGTAAAAAAACGCTTCCGAATATTGAGGCGGAACCTCTTTCTTCTAAACGAGAACTAACAGCAGTATTTTCAAGAGATAGCGCGTGTGTTTATTTGAAATGCAGAATAATACTAATTATTATATGAAAAAAGGGAAACAAAGTCGGATTCTCACCCCAAAACCTTCCGAATTAAAGATTGGAGGAACAAGATTGCTCCTTCCTAAAAATATAGCCACTGTCTGTACATAAAATGAACCCCTCTATTTTTATTTAAAACACCCAGCTACTACTTACTAGTGGGTTGAAGGGTAGACCATGCAATCAAATTAAATACAAAAAAAGTAAATATACTCATGTAGGAAGTTGACTGTTTCCCTTCCCAGCAGACTATACACTTAAAATGAACCTAAGCTAACCATAAAACTGTCCCACTGCCCCCCTAGTCTTGTATATTGAATACATACATACAGAGGTTGTTAACATTGAGATAAAGCACATACAGTACTTGGTCAGGGCTAAAAAAGTGCTTAATGTTTCCAACTTCAAATGAAGGAACTAAGAACATTGTGAACAGTATTGCTCTATGATGTTGCTAAACTACAGCTCCCAGTTGAAGAGTATTTATCTTGTAAATCAAAGACCTAGGGGAAAATTCACTAACTAGCGTTTATTTGCCAGAGTGAAGTCATTTCATAAATTCTCCAATTTACTAACAGAATCCCTGGTGAAAATTCACTAACGAAGTAAATAGACTAGCTCAACTTCGCACCCTTACGCCAGGCAAAGT
>CM044437.1:54315089-54339369 GCA_024363595.1 Xenopus borealis
TAATGGAGTTATTGCGATTCATAAGGTGCAAGTAAGTTGCGTTCATATGCAGAACAAGCACAGTAGTGATGTAACAGGACTACTTTGGACACATCCATGTGCAACTGCTCAATAATGAATGTATAACTGTTACTACCAAATACTTGTTGAAGCAGGAAGTTGGCTGCTGTTCTTTCTGCGTTGCAAATTATAATTGGCCTCCTCTTTCTTTCTTTTTTTTTTTTTGCTTTTCTTTGCTTTAGTAAAGTATTTTAACAATAGCTAAGACTAATGATTTAACAATAGCTGTTACTCTGTTCCAGAATTAGAAATAACTTACCTCCTACTTAAAACTTTTAATGTGTAACTGCTAAAAAGCATAAGAGTGAAAAGAAAATTTAAAATAAGAAATACAAGTACAATTTTTCTTATTCTTCCAAACTCTGCAGAAAACCTAAGTTGTTGTAAAGAGCATCAGCAAAAAATGCCTTAGCCGTAAAAGCTGTTGGTCCCCAAGGTGACATTTCATCTGTTCAACAGATGTTTCTCAGTCATAACTTGGTGTTATACATCTAATGGAAGAAAAAAAGAATTCTGCAGCTGTAGCTGGTTCAATTGTTCAGCAGTGAAGCGCAATGTACATTCATGTGGTAATGAATAACTCAAAATAGTGAAAGACAACTGACAATCTAATAAACAATATGGGCAGCTGGGAACCACAACAGAACCAAGGGCCACTGAGACAGCACTTTTCTGGCAGTTGCTGCAAATAAATGACATGTCCCTTAAAGGGTCCTGGGATCATATTTATGACTGCCATTATTGAAGTTTCTTAACACACAACTTGAGTTAACTGCTCCTAAGCAAGTAAGATGTTTGCACTAGTGACATTACATGAAACAGTATATAGCAGTCAACACTAGTCTAGTCTGAAAGATTTTGACCATTGCTAAATACATTACTATAAAATAATATACAATACCAGTGTAAATTAACAATTACTTATTTACTTCTAAGGAGTGCCCCAACTTGCTTCCAGACTACAAAAACAGGTCTATATAGGGATAAGTTGATGGTATGGAGTCACATATATACTTGATGAAAGGGAGATGCAAAAAAAACAACAATATATATATGGGGCAGTGTAATAAAAGTTGCAAAAAGAAAAACATTTTGCATCAATAAGAATAAAAATGTTCATTTTGCATGTAATACTTGTGTTTTAATAGCTGAGGATGAGCAGAGTAGAAGAGGGCTTTATTAGCAGGTTCATGGAGCCATTACACAGCAGTAAAATAAACTATATCCTTCTTAAACAGTATAAACAGTACTGTGTATACACAGCATAACTCATGTGCACAGTGTCTGCTGCAGGCCATTTGTATAACCACCACATATTCCCCCTATAGTAGGAAAGCATTTCGGCAAATGTAATAAACAACAACAATGCATCTTTAAGCAATAATATACACTCTTCACATCACATAGTCCTTGGTCCATGCAGGTAGTTTTCTGATTCTCTCAGTAGGCCTTTTTGCAGTATTTGATTCAAATTGTACAGACAATGGCATGCAAGCAAGCATAGGGATTGGATCCTTTAAGCAACTAACCAGTCTCAGGGCAGGTGCAACAAGCGGATCTTTTGCAAAGTATTTCAAAAAAATATCCTTTGGTAGTAGCTGAACCTGTATCAAGCATCAGGTTAATGGAGTGTCCCTTGTCAGCAGAAGCAGTATTGACATTGACAGTGCATATAAACTTGTCTGGAATAAATGTACCAGCTGTATCCACACTGAATAGTGTAACATTTGTAGTAGTGAGTTCATGAACATCTTTAGCAGAACTTCAGCAAACCTTAGCAAAGTGACCTACCTTTGAGCATTTGAGTACAGACAGCTTTTGTAGCACATGTAGCATAGTTTGCAATGTGTTGTATTAAACCACAGCGGAAGCAGTATTTTTTATTTGTATTTGCTGCACAGTTTTGTAGTGAATCCTTTCCTTAGCACTGTATTTTGCCTGTGACTGTGCATCATTAGGCCACAGTACTGGATTCACAGTCTGTACATTCTCAGCAGTTCCCTGAGTTTTAGCCTCTGCTGCCGCTGTTTCAATTTGGCTAGCAACTGTAATAGCCTTTGCAAGGGTTAAATCCTGCTCTAGGAGCAGTCTCTCTCTAATGCAATGTGAGTTTGTTTTTTCCACTATTTGGCCTCTTAGCAATTTATCTTTTAGATTCCCAAACTAACAGGTAACAACCAGCTCTCAAAGCTGCTACAAATTGTTCTGTGGATTCACCATTACTCTGTCCACATTGGAGGAATTTATATCTTTAAGCAAACACATTTACTCTTGGGACAAAAAAGTTCTTTATAGCGATAAGAGCAATTTCATAAGTTTCATCAGGTGATGGTAACGTATAGAATATACGCTGTCCCTCTGCTCCCAGGCAGTGAATAGGTAAAGCACGCTTTCTAGCAACAGAAATTTCCCCTTGGTCAGCAGGAATAATGTAATTTTCAAACATATGGATCCAAACAGTAAACGTTATGGTAGGCTCAACAGGGTTTGGAAGAAAAGCTGCAGGCTGCTGCAGAGGTAGAAGAGACATATCATCGCCAATTTGTTGTTTTTTGATAGCTGAGAATAAGCAGAGTATAACAGGGCTTTATTACCAGGTTCATGCAGCCATTACACAACAGTAACATAAACTCTATCCTTCTTAAACAGTATAGACAGTACTGTGTATACACAGCATAACTCATGTGCACAGTGACCTCTGCAGGCCATTTGTATAAACACTACAATACTTTAAACTATTATTGCATTGCAAATTTTAATTGTGAACTTTTATTAAGTTCTGGAAGTTGTCATAATCTTTTGGAGTAAATATAACTTTTTCAGTAATAAGTTTTGTTATATTCACTGCTCATGATAATATTTTCAAACTATCTTCCACTGTCAGAAGAGGTCACTAAACAGTTTCTTGGTTGGCAAAAGCTATATTCAATTTGTACAAAAGAAAATCTGTTCACACAATGGATTATTTTTTTACATTGCAAACAGTTTTTCCATTACCGACTTTTATCACATTCCCCCAATAGTTTAGTATTTTTCACACTTCGTTGTATCACCCAGTGATCACAGCAAACAATTGGTCCAGTGTTGACAATTTTCCTTAGCTAGAGAGCTAGTTCTACACCATTTTTATAAGGGTGTATCACTTTAAACTCCACTGTGCTCTTTCCCATGTGAATCTACTCACAGATACGAATAACATCTTTCCCATTCAGTTTGAGAATTTTTTTTGATTTTCACCAACTGCTTCTCCTCTCCCGCTTCAGTAAAAGTTGCGGATTAGGGGATAAAAGTACATGTGCATGTGTAGAATCCCTTTTAAACTTTTAATAACAAAACCAATTAAGATGCACTCACAAACATTCACTTATATATGGCAAAATAAGAACTGTCTCTAAGTGCTTTCCGTTACCACTTTCCGTGCCCGCTCCTTTCAATATCGTCTCCTTGGCAGATTGCTTTTTGTTTTTGTTGTTTTTAATTCCTTTATTATCCAGTAATTTTTTTGGATTTCCCTTTTATAGTCTATATCTGTGACTCCATACCATCAACTAACCATTGAGTCCTGCTTTGGTAGTCTGGAAGCAAAGTAAAAAAATACATGACTATAAAACGGAAGTCTCTTTCAATGCTCTGTTATTGTTTTGGAAATACTGTTATTTGAAAACACTATGCTGTGAATTATGTAGCAAAAATATAAAAGAAAGATACTGTCATATATAGAGAGAATATAAGGCGCTTCTATTATTGCTGAGCTCAAATGATATAATACTGAATAGCCATAAAATAGCTACCATTATGATACAGTTCATATAGCTGTTAACCCTATTTGCTGAGCTTTTGATAACACATCTGGCTCAAAATGCAGATCACAGTGCTCTCCTCTACAACAAAACTCAGTACTTAACACATGAGACACATAGTAAGAACCAGACTCCTGCTGTGAATTGTGAACTAGTAATTGTGTACGAGTAATTTCTCCTATTACCAGCTTTACACTTGTCTTTGCAATTTGCATCATAGGCTGAGCAAGCAACGTTCCCAAACAAGTGGATCTTTTATCACCTTAGGGGCTGGGGCAGACAGGGAGATTCGGGGAGATTCTGTCGCCTGGCGATTAATCGCAGGCGACAATCTCCCCGAACTGCCTTCTCCCTGTCCGCCGCATGTTTAAATGAAAAAGCACCAGCGCTGATACACACGCGGCGCAGCGATTTCCGGAATCGCCCGAAGTTACTTTGTGAGGAAACTTCGGGCGCCGCGTGTGTATCATCGCTGGCGCTTTTTCATTTAAACAAGCAGCGGACAGGGAGATTGTCGCCTGCGATTAATCGCCAGGTGACAGAATCTCCCCGAATCTCTCTGTCTGCCCCAGCCCTGAAGTAGGTAATAGGCTGATCCAAACAATCAGATCACAGTGCAAGACTATCAGGCCGTCACGTGCAGGGACCACATTAACAAGTCAATTAATTCTTTGGCCCGATGGGATTTGTAAGCATTAGAGTTTTCATGTGATAAATAGTGAAATAAGTTTTCATTGAACTGGATCTGGCTCATTGGGAAATGTTGGAATTGAATTAGGAGATAAGCTTTTCCTTCATCAAATTGAACCTGGCTTATCATTTGTTAAATGTGAATAGTTTTTCAAAGTTTTTTTAAATCATCCCCTCAGACTGAGATTAGCCACAACTTCACTGAAGTAAAGTATAGCCAATATTGTAACTGGCAGCCTTCTCACACCCTTCTAAATTAACATTCTGGGGCAAATTTACTATTATTCCCCAAAATTAGCTCGATTCTACTCAAAATTCGATAAGCATTCGACCATCGAATGCTTATCGAATTGTTTTAGGCTATCATTTTGCTCGATATTCAATTTCTTGATGAATTTGTATGATCGGATGCCGATCATTCGATTTCACGAAAAAAATCTTAAAATTTCCTTAGAGTCTCCGAAAAATTTGTACGATTCCAACGATCCAATGCTTCGATCGCACGAATGGTATTCGAGCAGGACTTAGGGGCAAATTTACTATTATTCCTCAAAAATAATTTGTTTCTATTCGATGTTCAATTAGCATTCGATCGTATGAATCCTATTCGATCAGGACTTAGTCTCAGAAGCCTATGGGAGTGCTCCCATAGGCTTCTATTGCAATTCGGTAGGTCCAATCTGCCGAAGTAGGCAATCGAAGAAACTTAAAAAATAAAATCCTTCACTGCAGTGAAGGCAGTTAAAAAAAAAAAAAAGGTTGAACTTGATGGACGTCTTTTTTCAGCCTAACTTACTATGTTACTATGTTACTATGTTACTGATCGAATGATCAAATGATCGAATATTCGTCCATTCGCTCTATTCGAATGTATTTGATCATTGGACCATTCCCTATTTGATGATCAAATATGGCAAAATTCACATATTTGACCAAACGAAGTTTCTACGTTCGAAATTTGATCGAATTCGATCAAACTTCAAATCCTTCACGTGAATTTAGTAAAGCGGCCCCTTAGTCTCAGAAGCCTATGGGGGGTTTCCCAAATTCAGTTGGTTCAATCTGGCGAAGTAGGCAGTCGAACATTTTTAAAATTTTGATTCCTTCGATCATCGAATGATCGAATTATCGAATATCCAATCATTCAATCTATCCGATCTATTCGATTTTCGATGATGGAAGAGGCCAAATTAGAATTTCCGAATATATGCAAAATTTTTACGATCGGTATTCAATCAAATTCGATAGAAATTCGATCATTTCACGTGAATTTTGTAAATTTGCACCTTTGTGTTTCTTGCCAATAAAAATGCAGCTTGCCAAACTTAATCATTGTTACAACCAGACAGTAGTCTGAAAGCTTTCATGATCACAGTGGGGAACCACTGTGATGGAGGGGACCCACTCCATGGGGAGTGGATATGGCGAAAGCCCCGGGGTGTAGCCACAGACAATTGGAGCAGGCATTGAGCAGGTTTAATGGTGATTGTAGATAATACAGGAAAAGTTCAAATAAAGTCTTTACCAGGTTGGTGTGGAAAGATGAAAACAATTCAGGAACAAGAACTTGGAACAAGGTATCACAGGAACAAGAACTTGGAACAAGGTATCACAGGTACAAGCTATATCAGGAACAAGAAGATAAAGGTGGAAGGTCATCCACGAATAATAGGAAACAACTAATGACTCAGCCCTGAGCAAAGCTCAGGGCATGGTATATAAAGGGCAGTGATTAGAAATAGGGAACACATGAGGAGAATTAGGTGGGAGGAGAACAAGGAGGAGACAAATTGGGAAACAGACAGACTGTAGAAGGCTGGATGAGCCCCTCTGAAGCTGTAGGAAGCCGGATGGGCCCCTCTGGAGCTGTAGGCAGCTGAATGGTCCCCTCTGGAGCTGTAGGCACTGGATGGGCCCCACTAGAGCTGTAGGCATCTGGAAAGTGAGCACAGGAGTGAAGACTGACTGGGAAGCCAGCACAGGAGACAGGACTGCCGGCAACAAGGCAGGAGACAGGCACAGATACAGGAGGCAGCTGCTGGGAAGCCGGCACGGGCACTGGAGGCAGCTGCTGGGGTGCCAACACGGGCACAGCAGGCAAACAGCGGGGAGCCAGTTGCCAGGGAAGCTGTGGAGTTTTGTGCAGCTGAGGCTTCTGGGGAAAACCCTCTGGAGCTGTAGGTAACTGAGGCTAAAGGGGAACCCCCTCTGGAGCTATGGGCAGCCTAGGCTGCTGGGGAACCAGTAGCTGAGGAGTAGCAGGCCCGGGAATTGAGGCAGATAGCTGGGGGTTAGCAGGCCTGGAGACTAATGCAGTGGTAGCAAGCCCAGGGACTAAGGCAGACAGTTTGTCCAGGATCGACTGTACAGCTTGGCTGAAGTGGGTCTGCTGCGCTTCAAAGACCTCCAGACAAGAAGCCAGTTCACAGAAGATTCTCCCGAAGTTGGGCTGGGGTTGTGCCTCTTCACCCCAAGGGAGTTGTAGTTCCACACCAGGACAGGAAAGCATGGAGGGCTTTCCCATAGGCTTCCTGTTTGGCTGAGTCATTCTGTCATGATCACAGCAGGAAACCACTGATGGAGGGAAGCCACTCCATGGGAAGTGGATATGGCGGAAGCCCCGAGGTGTAGCCAAAGACAATGGGAGCAGGCATGGTGAATTAAGCAGGTTTAGGGCTCGTCCAGATGAGAAGATTCCAGATTAGTCGCCTGGCGACAAAACGCCGCGCCTGGCGAAAATTCGCAGAAAAAACGAGTCGCGCATCGTTTTTGACGCGACGAGCCGAAAACGACACGACGTGTGCCGACAACTATGCGTCACGACTCGTTTCGCGCATTTTTCACCAATTTCCAGAGAAATTCGCGAATTTTTCGGCGAAGCGAAACTGGGGAGATTCGCCCATAACTAGTAATGATAGTTCGCCTGAGCGAAAATTCGTCTGGCGAAAGGCTAGCAATGTACTATTTTGCTAGTGAATTGTCCTCTATGCCTGTTAGTATATTGATGATGTCCCTGCGTTTGGGATATCTGGCATATTTTCACTAGCGACGGCCATTTCGCCTTTAGTAAATCTGCCCCTAAATCACCTGCTGACTCCTGCACACATGCACAGACTGAATGAGTTGACATGTGTGATGCAGAAGAAGCAACTTGAGAAGCGAATTTCAGAGGATAACTGTGGATAAAGTATAAAGATTAGAGCAAAATCAATATAGTGTTTGGTGAGGGGCTTTAAGAGACTATTGTTTATACTTAGGGGTTTCCTTGTCCTTTAAAATGAATATATTAAATCACACAAACAAAAATGCACTATAAGCAATTTGACTTTAGTATGACTGAAAATAAATTTTTACTTAACTTCTGGGCATTACAGTTGAATACATATTTTGAGATATATTTAAAAATGTTATATATTTGAAAGCAGTAACATAATAAATTTATTTGCCTTATGTAATGTTTTATATTCAGTGGATTTCAGTGCAATGTTTCTCAAACTGCAAGGTAGCCCACACTTCTTAAGGCCCCTTGGAAAATTTGCAAGGGCCAAGGGGAGTCTTTGCCTCCATATATAATAGCATCTGCCGTTACTTTGATATGGATCAAAACATGTTCCAGTTGCTTTGGATATCTTTTTTTACTGTGCAAGAGAGATAAACTATAACATTTTGCAGAAATTCAGCCATAATTGTAAAGTGAGTAGCAAAGTTGCATATGGGTGAGCGTTAGGTGCTGGCCAATATAAGTATGGGATGCCTGGGTGAAAGCAGATTGAGAATAGCTGTTATAGATAATGCTTATCTTTAAACAAGACTCTTAACTCCTGAAAAACAATGCAAGCAAAAGTCTGTGATTCTTATAATTAAGATTCTTGGCAGTGGGAAGCTTGAAAACTCTTCTCTGCATGATTTATTGTAGAAAGCACTCAGGCCAGTGATAAGGGCTGTTAAACAATTGACAGATTTTTACTTTTTCCACTACAAATACATTGTTAATGAATTCCACTTGCAAAAAGTTGAGCATTTTCGGGAAATCATTAAAAGTCTTATACTATACTCAGTGCATTTCTTTTAATAAGTACATGATGGCAGGGTCCTTTGAACATTAAAATTAAAATATTTGCCAAAAAACATCTTAATCTTTATGTATAGCAATTCATTTAAATTGTGACTGCTGTGTAAAATCAAAGGTCTTTAAAGTAGCTCAAGTTTTTGGTACTATTTTAACTGTTGCCTTTTGCCACATATGGCAACATATTTGACAGAAAAAGATTCCCCACCATCCGGGTTGCTTCCCATTGATTCAGGTACTGAAGTACTGTCACTTCTCATCCAAAAAAATTGCAAATACAACATTTTCTGCCATTGAACCTCACACAAATAAGGGGAGGAATGTGGTACAAACTGGGAAATAAACCCCACATCTATGTATTATGAGTTATAGTATTAGCTAAGGAGTCACAAGCATGAGCAGATATATTACATATATTTTTATAACAATGAGGTACTAATGCATAACTAATAATATGTGTAAAGCTGCTATTAAGATGCGTAGTTTGATACAGCACAGATGGTGATTGTACAACTTTAGTCTTACACTATACAGAAAGAACCGTCTTACTTTCATAAAAAAAATAGAGGAGGTAAAGGCAGACAGAATTGTTCTTGAAGATGTTTATAGGAAAAATTAGTCTGTAGGTTTAGCAAAGAACTTACACAAAATGTCTTTTTAAAGATGAAGATAAATATTTTTATTGAAAACAAAGGCCCTGAATATTCAAAAACCACTTAGTCTTTAGATTTTTAGAGTTTTATTGATACGAATGATCCTGTCAAGTCTTGGAAGTAACTAGGGCACTTTAGGCTAATGTGACAGTGACTGTTGTCCATTGAGTACACTGCTAAACCTACAAATTAAATCAGACTAAATATTTATTACTTACCTATTCCATTCTATGACAAGATTGCTTACTCATATTAATTGCTACATTCTTTTGAAGTTAAAAAGGATAAAATCTTTAACTAAAATGTAGGTTCAAATTATCATTACCACAGATAAATGTTCACAGCAAGAAAAATAATTGCGTTACCAATGCATGTTTACATTGAAGAGCAGAGGAGGAACCTTCACCCCTTTATTCACCTTTACCTTTGTAACGTGTTTATAGGAAACACACCTGTAAGGGGCCTATCTATTATAATGTTTAAAAATCAGCTTCCAAATACCCACACATTGCAGCACAAACAACACAATATTTTTTAAACTGTGTACAGATTTTCGGCAACCATGTACCTTTGTATAAAAATCCTGAGTAAAAATAAACAGCCACTTGAAAATTATATGGGCAAGGGGCTATGGGAACTTATTTAGCATTTATGCACTTAGCAGTGTTCAGGTGGGGTAAAATAAAACAAACACCTTGAAATATTAGTCATTAAGTATTCACATACAACACAACAAAATGGGCTGTTGTTTTTAATAGATAATTGGTGCATCTGCTTTTCTCAGAGGCCTATACAGGGATTACATTTTTCAAAATAGTTTCAAAGTAGTTAGTAGATAAGAGATGGGTCATTTTCCTCAGTGTATCTAGAAACCACAATATCAATCTCTCTACCAGTTGACATACATGTAGATATTGTCCTCCATGATTTTCTGTCTGGGGATTTACTCTGAAGTATACCCCCCAGGCTTAAAATCATGTCTAAGTCTACTGGTGAGGAGATTGTTACTTAGGCACCAAGTTTATTCAAACAGTTGAAGTTTGTCTTGGAAAATCAATGTGTATTACAACTGCAGTCTACAATACTTTCACAATTTTCACAATTCACAATACTTTTACTACGATAGCTTTCACCCATCACGCATAATTTGTATCGGTCACTGACAAGTTTTTATATATTAAAGTCTTTTATAACGTGGTAAAAAAGTAATTTGACTTTTATGTTCTTAACTAACAATAACTGTATACTTTGTTTTTACATTTCAATACAAAAATGAGAACAAATGCCAGATCTTCACATGGATTTAAGAAGAAAAAATTACACATCTGCAAAAAGTAAGAAAACAATTCTGTGAAATATACTATATTAATGATGTCATTGAAGGAGAAAGGAAAATTACCCATAATATAAAGTTTAAGTCTAGAAAGCAGTGAGCTCAATGAATTCCACTGAAATCATGCTTGTTCTCTCAGTATCCCAAATGATTCATGTACTTAATATTACTAGAGAATGAGATAAAATATTTCAAAATTCCAACAATTTTAATGGTTCATATTCCATTTTCTTAGGGAATTAATCTTGGCTTAGTCAAACTTGATCTATTGTAATTAAGCTTCTTCGTAAGGCTTTATACAATTAAGATTGTTTTGGCTGAGAATAAGATATTCTATTACCATTCACATCACTCATTCCCGAAAATAGCCTTACGGATTTGAATTTTGCAGTCTCATTAATCCAAGGTAGATTGGTTATGCTGTTTCACAGCAAAAATGGGCTCATGCTGCTCTAAACTTTATGAAGTATAGAAGCACTTGACATTATAATCAAGGGATTGTTTCACTAAAACATGGCCATTGATACTAAAATAGAATAAAATGGACTTTATTGTTTATAAAAAGAATATTTTGCAATATTTATTTGAAAATTCTCCAGAAAATACGACATAAGAGAGAAAATGAAAGTATGCATTTTGCTGCCAAAATCCGCTCAGCATCATCTTTGTTAATTAGATGAGTGAGTGTAGGACTGGCCAGACCAGGGATGATTTTGACATACTTGGACAGCTTGAATATATTGCAATATATGGACAAACAATCCCTGTTTTGCTTTGCAGTTTAATGTCCTATAAATATATATTAATAATGGGTGAGGACAAAGGACCTTGTTTTTGTCTGTACAAATTTAGTGATCACAGATTCATTGCACCCACTGTGGATCTCCCTTCTTCACCATGTTTGGGCAGCATTCACAAGCCTTCCCTCTTGTCTTATGTTCCAGCAGCCGATGATCATGCAGCCCACATATTGGCCATTTGGTTGGCTACCAAATTCAATCTTCTCCTTTATATAAAGTTGGTGACAAAGTTTGGCTCTCAACAAGGAACATTCGTTTCGAGCATCCATTGGGGAGATTGTTCATCCTGTGGCTGCCAGACTTCAGCTTCCCCCTGATATGTGAATCCCTAATGTGTTTCACTTATCCCTGGTGAAATCAGCAATCCTTAATTGCTTCTCTTCGGAACAATCTCCTCCTGCTTCTGTCTCCATGGATGACAAACAAGAATGTGAGGTAGATTTTAGACTCTCTAGAAGGTCTCTACAATTCCTGATTCAATGGAAGGGTTTTTAAGAGTTCTCTTGGATAAAACAGGCTGATGCTCCTCCATGTTCTTTGACTGGTAAGGGAATTCTTCAAGCAGTTTCTGGGGGAACCACGAGGTGGTGGTCCAGTGGCCCCCCTGGGGGAGGTGGTACTCTCGAGCGCCCATTGGCACAAATGGAATGCGGCTTCTCCTGTTATGTTCCCCTCTTCTAATAAGGATTTATTAACTCCTCTGTCCTGGCAGCATATCTTTCTCAGATCTCACCCCTCCTGTCACCTTACTCAGCCTTCACGACTCAGCTTTACTACTTTAACCATCTCCCCCAAATCCCTCAGCCTCAATCCCTCATTCATCAACCTTATCATCAACCAGACTCCTAGAGAAGATGAACACTGAGGAATGCGGAAAGGCTGAGGAATAAGGACACAGGCCTGAGGGAGGAGATAGTTATTGTAGGAGAGGTGATGAGGGTTGAAGGCTTAGTAAAGTGACAGGAGGGGTAGATCTGAGAGAGGAATGCAGGCAGGATGAAGGAGTGAATAGAGTCTTATTTGAAGGGTGAGAAACATACCAAGTGAAGCTGCTTTCATGTGCTTAGGAGATCGCATCACTGAATTTTGCTAATTATGCCTAAATGGGTGTGACTTATGGGGTGGCCATAAAGATAGATAGGATAGGCAATTTTTTAATAAACTGAGCATACAGATTATTCAGTTCAGTAGTATTTGTTGGACTGCTTTAAAGAAACAGTAACACCAAAATATGTGTTTTAAATTAATGAAAATATCTTGTACAGGTATAGGATCTGTTATCCGGAAACCCATTAGACAGAAAGCTCAAAACTACAAGTTGGCCATCTTCCATAGACTCCATTTAAATTAACTCATTCAATGGGAGCAACAGTCTGCATTCTAAGATTTTCCTTGTGAATAGGGCTACATTGAATTCTGAATTTGGTTCAAAGTTTGTTCGAATCCTAGCCTTTTTTTGGCAGGAGTTGCCAAATCCAATTGCCTGTCTGAACCCTTATCTGTCAGAACCCAGTGCCTGTCTGAACCCTTAAAATATAGTGCTTTTAGATAACTTGATTATGTATGAGTATTTGCATATTTGTATATGCAGTTTAGGATTCTGATTCGGTTCATATTCACCTGATTAGTTAATTTAAGATTCAGTATTCACCTGAATCCAGACAAGTGGATTGAGTGCATCTCTAATTATAAATAAACATAAAACAAATGGACCACTTGTAATATTCCAGGCCGAACTAAGAACGTAGTTATAACTGACTTTAAAGAATATATTGACAAAACTGAGCTTTAAGTGGGAATTTTGCTAAATGAAAACCATAAATATAGATTAAGTAAATCTAGTCTGTACTGTTGTGAGCAATGCCAGAGCCAATATTCTTAAATGGCATATAATCGTAAAACTGTTATTTCTCTAATATAATGTGATCAATATAGCATTTATAAAGCCTTCAATTCACCTAAATGGGTTATCAGCCCAGATCAACCAATGATGTAATTATACTGCCACCTGGGGTTTTGGCAGTAAAGCTGGGAATTACTGACAATAAACAGAACAAGATGACCTTATGAAATAAGAATGTGTATAACAAACCTCGACTATCATTTCTATAATGAAAATAAGTCTGGCAATTTTGGGAGATGATTAATTCAAAAATGACTTTTGTTAAAACAAAATTATGGGACTCTTAGCACAACTTCTAACTATTGCTGGAAGCAAAACCCTTCTACATCCAACCACAGACAGCAATGTCATGGTGAATAAGCTGCTCATAAAACAATGATTTTCTTTGTAATGGAAAGACCTAACAAGACCAGAGAATCTTTCTGCAAGTAGGATATTTTACTCTGGCAATGACAGTATCTGTTCTATGCATACAGTGGATTATTATATTCTTTTTCACATAGACTGGAACATTTTGTGTTTTCACATGATAACCCATGTTTTTCTCATAAAATGTAATATTGGCATTTATATGAGATAATGCTAAAAGCAACCATGTAATTTGTCTTAAAAGAGAACTAAACCCTTAATTAAAAAAACTCTACCCTACATAGAACCCATCTCCAGTGAAAACACTGGCACCTGAGGAAGGATCTGTTGGATCCAAAACATGTGCAGTGCAATGCAATAAAGGATCACTTGTTTGACTGCAAATGGTTCGCCAGAGTGTTGTATTGTGAATTATGAAGATAAGGAAGTTTGGAGACTCCAAACTATGTGTGATGAACCTAATACATTGAAAACGTAAGGAAAGGCTTTACCAAAACTTGAACTATCTATCAGCCTGTACGACTGATTCAGGGAGAGAGTTCCAAATCTTCACAGCTCTCACTGTAAAAACCCTCTTCCAAATATTTAGGCGGAACTTCCTTTCTAATCGGAAGAAACAAAGGAGCCCGTCTACTAAGGAGATGCCTAACATGCATTTTGATAAGTAAGCTTTAGCAAAGGTTCATCAAATGCATATTATTAAAATTTATAGTGCATTCTCTGATCTATTTATATGTATATATATATATATATATATATATATATATATATATATATATATATATATATATATATATATAAAGCAAAGAAATAACACATACAAAGAAAGGTAGAACTTCCTTTAGAATAAATAAGTGATCATATATTTGGAGGCAAAATAGAAATTACTTATGTTGGAGTAAAAATCCCTGGAAAGAACTTCTATCATTCAGTTTATTATCATTTCTGTAAAAGATAAGGTAATTCTGCTGAAACAAAGAACACATATTTCTGAGGTCTGCATCAGCTTTTATCACAGTTTATTGATCCTCAATCAGACTCATTATATTTCTTGTTTTCTACTGACAGAGTCTTGTACTAAATACACTGTACACAGACAGTTTAAGGATTCCTTATAAAACAATGAGAACTAATCATAAAATTTAAATGACCAACCATTGTTTACAATTATTAGCTCAAATTGCATCTTTTTTGCAGCCTTACGAATATACAGCATTACGGGAAGATATTACAGTGATACTGACACTAAAAACTACTTTTCAACATATGAATATACATTAGGGGAAGATTTATTAAGGGTCGGGCTTTTTTCCACAAAAATTCAAGTGTTTGGGTTTATTTTTTGTGAAAAAACGATTTTTCAGGTTTCAGGTTTTTTCTAAAAAGCTCAAATTGTTCAAGATTATGAAGAAATTAAAAAAACACGGACACTAAGGGGCACATTTGCTAAGGTTTGAAGTGAAAATTGAAAGTTTTTACCATTCAAATTTTTTCTTAAATTAGAGTTCATTCAAGGTTTTAAAAAGCTCATATAACTCTAACATTCTAACTTTGAGAAATAATTTTTTTCACTGATAAGGCTGCTTTTCACATGACCAGGGGCAGCCGGGAAATTGACAAAATGTCTAACCCTGTGTCAGATTTCAAAACTAAATATAAAAAAATCTCTTTGCTCTTTTGAGAAATGGATTTCAGTGCAGCATTTGCTGGAATAGCACTATTAACTGATACGTTTAAAAAAAAAATGTTTTCCCATGATAGTATTCCTTTAAACATCAATAAACACTGAAACTGAAAGAAAGAGGATTTAGAGGAAAATTATAACCAAATGTGACTGCTTTTCAGTGGTTTATGTTAGAGTAACTAGATAAATGAATAAAATGTAGTTTGGTATTGTTATTGTAATTAAAAATGCCCATGTTTCTGGTTAGGTAAGTAATAAAAAACTTAAATATTATATTTGCCAACCTCGATCTTGAGTTACTAATCACCTGAAGTGGAAAGTCATTTCCCCCCCCTCTTCTTCAGAATAATGGGAAATAAAAAACTGAGTTTTCATTTACTAGAATATCTGTTCACTTACCTTTCAGCCAACAGTGTAATGACACCTCCCGCCAGCCCCGCTAAGAATCTTCAAGGGAGTCAAGCTGCAATGTCACCTCACAGCTCTGATCTCAATTCCTGTCCTAACCTGCCTGTTTTATTGTTCTCCTCAGGTGCATGAATTTTCAGGTAGAGGCTAGAGAGGGGGCCCAGTTTCCTACTAGGCCTGCCTGTTTTAGAATGTAGGCCCCTACCATCGCAGTGGGTGGCTATAAAGGAAGTAGTTAGTGGCTATAAAGGAAGATGACCCTACATTTTGGGCCCCCCTTCTCCTCAGGTTCCCCTGCTTCCTCTATAGGTATGCCACTGCTTTCAGTATCCAATACAGTCATTGAGTGATAAAAGGTGCTTAATTGTACAGGCACAGAGAGACAATTGTCAATTAGGGGCCCAAGTCCAGTGGTAGGGGGGCTAGTGTGGGGTCCAGGTGCACATAGTGGACTTGGGCCCAGGCCCAGTGTATATGGAAATATCTCTATTTCTAATAGAAACTATTTCCACTCTTATATAGAAATTATTTACACTCAGTTTAAAATCCATCATTAAATCCATTTGATGTCATTGTTTTGGGTAGACAGAAGCACATTTGAATTACTTTGCAACTAGGAATGCTAACCAAAGTCATCTCTTTAGAATAACAGATGTATATTTTTATATCCTATAACACAATACACTAAATCCTTCACATGAAATAGTTATATGGTGAATACAAGATAACTAGAAATAGCAAACACCCATGACAACCAAGTATATTCCTATATACTCCATTAATGAAGAAACTGAACAATAGTGTACAGGGTTTTCTAACCTTTCTATCAGTACATGAGTACAGCCAGAATTTCCTGAAGTGCAAGTGCAGTATAATATTACTTAAATAGAAACCCTAGAAAAAAGGGTTATAAACATAAGTACGATTATAGTTTTAATATTTTTTTTTGTAACATATATCTACAGCAGCGGTGTCCAAACTTTTTGCAACAAGGGCCAGATTTGGTGAGGTGAAAATGTGTGGTGACCGACCACTCAGCATGACATTCTTTGAAACATTGATATAATTTAACTCATTTAAACAAGGAATCGCGTAGCCATAGGAGTAATATTTTGGCACAATAGTGAAATAATCTGCCACTTGGTCTATACTGATGCCCGTGTGCTGAAGGTGTTAGCAACAGACATATACTGGCAGGTAGTGATGCGCCTCTCTCGCATAATTCTTTAGTTTACTGTACTGGCACCTTCAGCCCTAAAGAAGTATTTGAAGTGGAGCATCACTATGTGCACTGTGTTGGTGGGCCACATTATTATTAATTTCATGATGGAGGCCGAGGGCCTGTGTACATTTGAAAATGGGCCGCATTTGGCCCCTGGGCCTGACTTTGGCCATGCCTGGCGACAGTATAAATTCTAATTCTCAACATACTGTATGTTAATGTTGACCATACCGTTTATCAAGCTTGTATAGCCTATAAGGAATTATCCTGGGACACAGTCTATGTTACTCTATTTTTCTATTAAGGGAAGGTGATATGGGGGGAGGAATTAGGGAAAACAAACAGGAGGGATAGTTTTACTAATTTAAACAAAGGGCTTGTGCATACTGCATCCATTTAAAGGAATATATTATACATGTTTTTTGGCCACAAACCAGCAAAATGAGAGACTGTTAAAAACGAAAACGACTATCAGAGCCTAGATACATCATTATGATCTATAGGTATTCATTTCAACTGACCATTTTCAAATTTAATGCGGAATATTTCCTATTTATGATATCACAATATGTGAACTTGTTAGTTCTGCCTGTCTTCTGAACATTTTCATTTATCTAACTGCAGTATGTTTAATCAGCACTAAATTCAAACCAAGCATATTTCTGGCAGGGAATTTTTCCTCTCCCTACTGCAAACCCTCAGACAGAGGAGAAGGGCAGCAACATAATATGCAAAAGTAATTACTTTTTGGAGCAACTTATACTAATGCATCAGTTTACAGTCATCAACATAGATTGTTAGTAGATATGTGTACACAGCATTGTGGTAGTAATAATCATAATACATTTTTTATATTCCTTCTTCCCCATGTATAGTCCCAAAGAAAACATGTTTCTAAGCTCTACTGTGGCAAATGAAATACAATTCACCAAAGAATAAAAAAAAAATATACAAAATATATTTTTACTGTGTATGGATAACTGACATAAATTTTTTGAATGGAAAAAATGATATAAATGAAAAATTATGCCTATATACAGAATAGCAATCATTTACTTCCTATTGAGCACTATAAATCTTGTTTAATTATCTTATTAATGGGTATGCCATGGCAAAGATAATGACTGTTTATGGCTAATTACCTTCATGTCTGACCCTGAGGAGCAGGCAATACATGACCTGACCAACCAACCAAATGTTTTGTACTTTCACAAAATGGAATTAAATTTTTCAAAAAGAAACAAAAAAACCCAGCATATTGTGAAAAAAAACTGCAAAATATGGAATCTGTAAAATAATTCCCTGGCAATCCGATAAACAATTAAATCAATTTAAAAAAATATATATATATACATGAATGTTGCTTTGTCATGCCCAGCTAAACATAAATCTGATGTTAAGTGCAGTTTTCAGCATCCTCTTTTTTACAGTGTACAGTCACAGTGTACAATGTAAAAATTACAAACAGTAGTAATCTGTTGCATCTTTAGTTTCTGGTAATACACTGTAGTTTCAATCTCAATACAGTTTTACCACAATTATTACAGCTTTCAATGCTGAACCGTAAGCAGACAACTTTCATCTGGCTACAAATCATTCATAAATGATTTACTGTAGTATTTCTAACAAGAATATCTAACAGAACCTAGTGTCTTATATTGTGTTTGCTTCTTATAACAAAGTGGGGTATTTATAGACTAAATTATTAAATGCTTAAAAAAGCTGTTGGGCTTTCTGTACCAAACCTACTGTATATTTTAACTAGGGGTTACAAACACGTCAGTATTTTTGATTAGAGTCTAATAGAACACTGGACATCGTCTCCAAACTATTTTGCCTTTAGTAGCTCCTACGGAGATCTGTATTGATTTCCATGCTCTCGCAATGTTTTTTTTTCTGCAGTTGTCATTATTGAGAGGAATAACTGGAATTGATTTGAGGTTATTGTGTCTGGTTTTTTACATAAGAGGGCTGTGCTTGGATGCAGGGGCGTATTTATATGAAGGCACCTGAGGGCCTGTATATATCTTGGGGAATCGTGAGCATTCGGTTGTAGTGTGCAAGGAGTCCATATGTCCATACATCTAGCCATAGAGACAGAATTATTAAAGGGCATAGTGACTAATGCTGGCAATGATTCACCAGAGTTACTGCCCACAGGAACATCGCTGATTTACTACCGGGCACAGGTGTCACTTCGCTAACAAAGCAGATAGACACTAGCGGTGATTACCTCTTTTGCCAGACTTGCCTTCACTAGCTCAGACCAAGCGAAGTGCAATGAAGAGCATAGAACATATTTCATATGAATATTAACTTCATATTTTTTGAGTGTAAAAATTTCCAAAAAAGTCCAAAAAACACTGACATATTTTCATTTTTTCAAGGTGTTAGGCTGCAAAAGCCATAAATACATTTTCTACCATATGGCACATTATTTTACATTGGGTTTACGTGTAGGGTATTAAAACAACTCTGTTGACTTTATTAAGGTTCCCTTGGCATGTCTAGTTATCACTGTAAATGTACTGTATTAGATGCAACATAAAGAGGTGCATTGAAATTTAAATTTCCTGCTGTATGCAAATTAGCATGAGCGAAAGAACTCTAACAAAGTTGCACTAGGCATAATTGAACACTAGCGCATCTTCTTGCTGCAATACTTTTTTTCATATCGCAAATATCTTTTTTGCATGATTAGCCTCCTATACCTGACAAAGGTTTCTGCTGCCCTGGCTAACTTGAAAGCCTTAAGGGCCCATACACATGGGCATTCTTACCTGTGCTCCTCTGCGTTCCGTTTTCCTTCGTTCAGCCATAGGGGAGAGCATGACTAGATGCACGCAATTCTTTTGAATGAGGTTGTACGCACCAGACACCAGCCAAACGCAGCAAGGTTTGTCCCAACCTGTGTTCAGCGCTTACACGTGTCTGGTGGGTACAACCTTATTCAAAAGAATTGCGTGTCTAGGCCTGCGCTCCCCTGCACCTGAGCGCACCAAACGGAATGCAGGGGAGCGCAGGTACAAATGCCCATGTGTAAGGGCCCTAAAAGAATGTCTTTTCTGACCAACCTTGACACCAATTTTGTCAAACCACAAAGGTTTTGCTTTGTGACAATGCTCCTTCTTTACAATACTAACATGCAAATTTAATTAGCAGCATTTTAAAGGCATCCCATTTTTCTTCTGTGTTTCACACTGTGAAAAGCCTTTCCCAGTTAACATTACCTAATAATATTATTTTAATTCAAGACCTAAGTCTTGTTCCTATTATGCAACAAATGTATGATCAGGGAAAGGAAGGCTATACATTCTTTGTGTCATATGGAGAAATTTCATATAAGGTTTCTAGAATGGATGAATTGAAGTCAGACTAAAACCGCAACTTTTTCAGATTGTTCCATGAAAGGTCAGATTTTTGCTATCCTACGATAACCAGCGCAGATAATAGTATCTTCAAATTTCAAATAGGACCTCTGCCATTGACTCCTTCAGGAAATGAAGATGGAGTATTTTTTTGGAAACCTGTTTTTTTGCAGCCTCGGAGGGGATAATAAATCTCGAAAAGATTTCCACAAAAAATTTGGATTTTATAGTAAAAAAAACTATTTTTGACAAACATGTTTGAGTTGTTATCCTTTGCACTTTAATAAATAACCCCTAAATGTGTGTTTTA
The DNA here is from genome assembly GCA_024363595.1 of Xenopus borealis. Lineage (NCBI taxonomy): Eukaryota > Metazoa > Chordata > Amphibia > Anura > Pipidae > Xenopus > Xenopus borealis. Next base: position 54,335,759 of record CM044437.1, read on the forward strand.
CCTATGTACTATAGGCAAAACCTAACAATGATGTGTTGGGTCTAAACCAATAAGGCAAATTGGATTTCTGAAACATAACAGGAGAAAGCAATCGGTATGCCAAATTTTATCAAATCCAGTTGTTAGTGAAAGGTGTGAACAAAAGTTCCCTAGATCAAATCAAATCATTATATTAACTCCTCCTTCATTCCACACACATAATGGTACTTTTTTTCACAGTCGCACAATAGCCAACATCAAAAACTGAAAACCACAAATCAAATGATTGTAAAAGGGACATCTGCCACTGACTTCTACATGATTTGAACAGGTTTTAGCTGGAGTATTTTGGGTTCAGAATTCAGTTTTGTTGCATTATATATAAAGGTAAACTTGTGTTTTTGTTTCAGCGCATTTTGGCTTTTTGCCCATCCTGAAAAAGTCACAGTTTAATCAGTTAGCCCCTTACTGTACAGCATTGGAGCTTACCTAAAACCTGGCAAGCCTTTTATTTTTGTTAAAAACCCACTTGTAAAAAACAAACACATTCACTAGCAGGCCATTGAAGCAATTCAAGTAAGTTCAAGGAACAGTGACGCCAAAAAATTTAAGTATTTTAAAGTAAAGAAAATATAATACAGGGTTGCCCTGCACTGGTAAACCTGATCTGTTTGCTTCAGAAACACTACTATAGTTCATATAAACAAGCTGCTGTGTAGCAATGGCAGAAATAAAAAAAGACTGTATATGGCACGGTGGATAACAGATAACACTTTTATGTTCTACAGAGCTTATCTGCTGTATAACCTGAGCCTTTTCTCCTTTGAATGGCTTCCCCCATTGTTAAACAGCAGCTTTTTTTATGTTACTGTTCTTTTAAAGAACTCACTCAATGTTTCTGCAATCTATTGCCCAAACCTTGTTAGGCACAGCTTGATTAATCTACCCCACAAACAATTATTACCATCTCTAGCAATTCCCCAACAGCAATATCCTTCATGTTCTCAAAGTCCAGTCTCTACCTTGTTTCCCTATAGGCTTATCTTTGCCCTTAAACCCTAGAACAATAATGTTTGCCATATTCCACACTTGTTTCTGAACTACTGAATTCTTTGACAATAAACCAAAAAGCAATCCCTGCCATACACCTCCAATATAGAGACCTCTAATGATAAACCCCTGCAGAACTGTGTCATTAACCACAATAACAGATTATACTAATTCTATAGGTTCCCACAGCAGGTTGCCTCACTAAGCAAAGACAATCACACACTAATACAGGTTCTAGTCCAGACCAGAATTGATGCAATACCCACTAAAAACATTAGCAACAAATTTCACAAATGTTCAATGGCATTTGTTTGGGTGCAATTTACGGATACTTCAGGTTGCACTTTGCACACTGAACTGTGTTTGTAAATGGCCAATTTAAGTCTGTAATTTGGGGATGACGCATTTGGCAGCATGCTCTTTTATGTAATTACCAACTTGGTACAAGAGCAATCAAGAAGGTATATCACAGTAAAAACCATTAAAACGGTGATTGAAAAGAAGGTTCTCATGCAAATGAGTTATTTCTCCTCTGCCATTATCCTTAAATCACCATAGGTTTTTCAGATAGAGAGCTTTCAGAATAATATATGACTGAGATCATTTTTCATCTCATCATCCCATTATCTGTAATAAGAAAATACTTTTAACTGTGAAATAGCTCCCATGTAAGTTCCTGTTAAAAGATTCAAACAATTAAGTGCTATGAAGCCATTTCTAGTATGTTGGAGAGACCAAGCCTATTTAATATTATTCTCTACTGTATTACCAAATATGTAAGAACAATAATGTGACGTAAACAATATGTAAAGCAAGACTTTTTTAATAGTGGTCCCTCTTTGTAACCCTTTTTTTACCATTCTTTGATTTTTATATATATATCATTATTATAGTGCCTATTATAGTAATTTGTGATGCTTTATTAGAAAGCTATCCCATTATTTATGTTTTTGAAAAAAAGAGCATTTGTTGCAGTAAATTGTATATAAGACAACTTTTAAATAAGTGCTCCTTTATATAACCCACCAATGGTTTTTAATCACCAAAAAGATCTGTTCAGATAATTTTTTTCTATTGAAAAAGGTATTCTTTAGGGGAGCAGGTCCATTTGCTATACAGATTAATTGAAAGGACAGAGAATTGATTTTCCTTAGTGATTCTGAATAGCATTGACTTGGAGTTCTGGATTTCCAGTATTGGAGATTAAACAATAAGGGATAAGACACTTGCCATGCTAACATGTCCCATATACTACTAATGTAATGCTATAAAACGAATATTTTTCCATATCAGAATTCCATGTGACTGGTCAATAATAAAAACGAGTGAAGAAAATATCAAGAATTGGATGAAGTTTGTCTGTTTGTTGGTGGATGTAAGAGAAAAATGTATACAAGACAACTTTTAAATAAGCAGCTCCCTTATACAGTATAACCAGCCAATGGTTTTCAATCACCAAAAAGATCTGTTCAGATTAATTTTTTCCATTGAAAAAGTTATTTTTTATGGGTGCAGGTCCATTTGCTATACAGATGAATTGAAAGGGCAGAGAATTGATGTTCCTTAGGGATTTTGAATATCATTGACTTGATGTTCTGGATTTCCAGTAATGGAGATTGAAGGGATGAGACACTTGCCATGCTTAGATGTCCCATGTACTACTAATGTAATGCTATAAAACAAATATTTTTCCCATATCAGAATTCCATGTGACTCTATTCCATGTGTGATTAATAACAAAAGAGAGTGAACAAAATATCAAGAATTCGATAAAGTTTGTCTGTTTGTTTGTTGGTGGATGTAAGAGAAAATATAGAGATGGGATTGGAAACTTTCTGTACAACAGAACAATCCTGCACTGAGGTCAGTTAAAAATATGTACCCTGCTGTGCTGTTTGGATCAAATGGAAAACAAACCATCCAGAGATATTCGTAGCAATGCAGTTAAAAAATGTCCTGAAGTAACAAGTCTAATACTGTAAGCAATAACTCCAGTAAAATAAAGTGTTTTTCTGTTCAGTTAGTTTATTTCCTACAGTGCACTATACTGGAGTCAATCAAGCTTACACGCAGACTTTTAAAATCGGAATTAAATATGCCAGATGCAGGTGCCAGCATTGTTCCCAGTTCCCACAGCTATTGACCTCAGCTAGCAAAAATCACAATAAGAATGTAAATACTATAATTTCTAATCAGGATAAATGCCTAGCTCTATTATTTCATTCAGACTATACTGATTAACTGGTTGACAGAATAAAAATTACATGATTTATTTTCAGGTGCTACCTTGTTGCTTTTCAATTTAATGGATTGGTTTGAAATTATTCATTATTGGAGACCACGGGTTATTTGACTACACTGTATTTATTATCTTGGGTCTTTAATGTAGTCTAGGTTTTGCCAAAACTGATTTGTTCAGTTGTTTGTAGATGTCATTTTGACTTTTCCTTGTCCATCATTTTCTCTGATTGGGAAAAATGGGAGCAAGCTGCATAAGGTCCTCAACTGCAGGGCACCAGTAGGTTTTGCTACTTTGAGCATCATTAAATAAGGTTAAAGGGATCCTGTCATGGGAAAAAAAA
>CM044437.1:54376911-54408883 GCA_024363595.1 Xenopus borealis
TGTGGTTTACAATTTTATCTTAAAAATGATTGGGGGATAAAAAAAAGTGTATTTTTGAATAATTCACTTTTTTCTGTCCTCTGGAGCTGTATTTTCAGGTGGAAAACACACACACATCACGACTTTTGGGTCACAGGAAGCCAGGTTTCCACTTTGTATTCCTTGTTGGAGTGTGAAGCAACCCAGCTGCTTAGTGTTCCTTAGGTAGGCTGCTGTAGCACTACAAATACAGCACTTAAAAAACAATACTGTTGGCATTGGTACATTATTCAGAAATAAGTTATAAGGAAATATATTTTTGACGCAGAATTAAACTCTTAAAAGTTTCTCAAGTGCTGTAAAGGATAACTGGTATCTAAAAAAGCCAGCACAGTTCTGGAAAAACATTCTTTGGACAGATGAAACCAAGATCAGCCTCTATCAGTATGATGGCAAGAAAAAAGTATGGAGAAGAAGTGGAACAGCTCATGATCCAAAGCATACCACATCATGTGTAAAACATTGGGAGGCAGTGTGATGGCTTGTGGGCGTGCATGGCTGCCAGTGGCACTGGGACACTAGTGTTTGTCAATGATGTGACACAGGACAGAAGCAGCTGAATGAATTCTGAGGTGTTCAGACATATACTGTCTGCTAAAATCCAGCTAAATGCATTTGCATTGATTGGGAGGCATTTAATAATACAGATGAACAATGACCCAAAACATACAGCCAAAGCAACCTAGTAGTTTATTAAAGCAAAGAAGTGGAATATTTTTGAATGGCCAAGTCAGTCACCTGATCTTAACCCAACTGAGTATGCATTTCACTTGCTGAAGACTACACTTAAAGGCCTACAAACAAACCACAACTGAAAGCTGCTGCAGTAAAGGCCTGGCAGAGCATTAAAAAGGAGGGAATCTGGTGATGTCCAAGAGTTCATGACTTCAGGCTGTCATTGCCAGCAAAGGGTTTTCAACCAAGTATTACAAATGAACATTTTATTTTCATTTTTTAAATTTATCCAATTACCTTTGAGCCCCTGAAATGAAGTGATTACGTTAAAAAAGGCTTTAGTTCCTCACACGTTTTGGACCATGCATTGGAGTGAAAGACAGTTCTGTCCATTCACTGGTGTTATAGATTTGTGTTTGAGCACAGTGATTCGTATAGTCCTTTGTAGTTAAAATGCCCAGCTTTCAACTACCCACAAAAATTGCATCTATTGTATTCTATTATGTCATATTTTATTCAAAACAACACTAAAAAACATTGCAGAGTGAAAATAAATAGTTTAAAAGAATTCTGACCCAGGGCCAAATCCTGCTTAGGATTTGTGATCCTGCCAGTTTGTATCTATAACAACTGTATTTAACAGAAACCCTTTCCTAAAATGGGCAAAAAATCCTTATTTCAAGCTTTACAATAATAATAAAAAATTAAAGTGCAACATAACAAAACCAGTAATTGTAAAACAGTACCTTGTAGTTGTACCTGATCCCAACTAAGATATAATTAATAATTCTGTTTAACCGGTTCCACACCTGTATTATTTAAATCAGGGCTGTCCAACTTCTGTGGCCCTCCATGAGAGTCTGCCTGCTGTGCTTGCTTATTATGTGTAAACTTTAAAAGGTACCACTATAGAGTGTAACTGACCCCTGCATTGTTTAAGATTCAAATTCAAACTAATCCCCTGTATTGTTCACACCTGCATTGTTCATACTTGTAACACCTCTATTGTTCACACCCCTAAAGCCCTGTACTGTTCACACATGAGACCCAGTCTGAAACTGCCCACATTGTTCACCTGTTCACACTTTATTCAAAATGCTAACGGGGCACTAGAACTGTCACTGTATGTAGTACATCTTAGAATCCTGATAGGATTCCCTATTTCCTGCTCTATTCTGCCTTCCCTATGCTCCCTGTGTATACCATACTCTGCCCAGTGCAGAGTGTGTGTGCCATACTCTGCTTGCCCAGTGCCGCTTGTGTGTGTGTCATTCTGTGCTTGCCCAGTGCTGCTTCACTGCTTGTGTGTGTCATTCTCTGCTTGCCCAGTGCTGCCTGTGTGTGCCATTCTCTGCTTGCCCAGTGATGCTTGTGTGTATACTTCTCTGCTTTCCCAGTGCTGCTTGTGTGTGCCATACTCTGCTTGTCCATTGCTGCTTGTGTGTGCCATATTCTGCTTGGCCAGTGCTGCTTGTGTGTGTCATACTCTGCTTGGCAAGTGCTGCTTGTGTTTGTCATTCTGTGCTTGCCCTATGCTACCTGTGGGATGTAAGCCTGGTAGGGGTTTGTTCTGGGTATTTATTAGCATTTTGAAATAGTTATTAGGGGTCTCTAAAGTGTTTAATCATGTACTGGGGAGTTTCTGTATTATCCACAGGGGAGGATTAGGCATACATCCGACTTAAATTTGAGGAGTAATATCTCTGCAGTGAGCACCTAGCATTTGGTTTTTTGGTGTGCTACTACCATTAATGTGGATATGATCTTAAAAGTTCTTGTGGTAACATGGGTGTGGTTTACAGTGGGTGTGGTTTAAAAGGGGGGGTTGTCAACACTGACTTTCATTATCGGCCCTTCACCACATAGGCCAGAAAAAGTTCGGCCCTCAGTACCACAGAAGTTGGACAGCACTGATTTAGAGGATTAGATAAATATGAGCCACATACAATAGAAACTGAACTATTGCTCAGTATAGTAACACTAAAGAGCACCAATAATACCAACTGAATACCCACAACTTTTGTCTAGATTTTTTTGTTTTTTCTTGCTCCCATTTACTTTGGTAACTTGACACACATTGCTTTGCTGAGGTGGGTTCTTACAGGAGAACGGAAAAAACATTTTGAGGACAATACAAACCAGGGAAGTCAAATAAATCTATCAGTATATAAAATGTAAGAGTGTGTGTGTATGGTTGGTCATTTTGAAAAATGCTGAAAATAGTAGTTGCATATGAAATTATTTTTATCCTTTAGATGCAATCTTAATTTCAACACTCTTTAAGATCAAAGTACTTTCATTTTGCTTTAAAATTTGAAAGCCTCTGTTAAAAACATCTGTTTTTATCCTAGCAAGCAGAAAAAAAAGACAACCACTCATAACCCATCTCCTCATTGAAATTCGTGACAGCATACAAGCACTTGGGTATAAACTCATTGTAAACCACAACAATGTCTTCATTCACCTTTATCTTACACCTATGCCACACACTTACTGTATGCTTATACAGAAACACACTCCTTCCACGGCCTTGGCAGAGGATGGATGAATTCTTGTGTCCGGCCAAACCAAATCTGAACTTTCATTTGCATATGTAAATTAGGGACAGGGAGGGAAATCACATGACTTTTCATCACAAAATGAGGAAGTGGGTGACATCTGCAATTTACAAGGTGTTGATTCTGTGTAGTTACTGTGATAGGATTACCAATGATTACCAATGTGTCATGCAACTCCTAGAAACAGGTGTGAGAGTTGCATGAATGGATGTGTGAAGTGTTATGAAACCACCGGGGTACAGATGTGAGAACAGCATTGTATGTAGCCATTCCTGAACAGAGGTGGCTACTTACAATGCTGTACTACTTGTCTGCTACTTACAATGCTGTTCCCACATCTGTACCCTGGCAGTTTCAGAACAATTAACACATACATTCATGCAACTCTCACAAGTAACCACCTTTTCTAGGAGTTGCATTTTTATCATTGTGAGCAAAAGGTGATACATCTGGCTTGATAAGCAATTAGTATACGTGTATAAATGGAGTAAAGCAGGAGAAATGAGAGTGAATGTAACCGAGGTCATTGGCAGAAACAAGGAACTTCATTTAAACTAACTTACTACTCAAACCATTCTTTGGTCTGTTAATGATTTCTACGGTGGTCATTTATCAGTCATAATCATAAAAAACAAATTGTTGAACACACCTTCTCAAAGAATAAAACCACTGTTTACTAAATTACTAAAACACAAGTGGCTTCTGTGAAAGACAGCCTGACATATTTCAGGAATACCCCTCAATCTTAGGCATCTAAAAGCTTGCACATTCATGTAGAAGCAAGCCAATGGGGGCTGCTGTCCTAGCAAAATTTAGCTAGTTTTTCACATTTTTTGAGAGCTTGTAGAATGATGAGTAGAATATGATTTCAGTGCATTCAAGTTTTTTCAAGGTTTTATTCTATCAGGTTATTAACATTTGAATCTTTTAATAGTAAAGCAAATATTCGACTTTGTAAAAATCCAGGTTTATTTATTTAAGAAAAAAACTTAAAAATTTACAAATTCAAATTTGAATAAATACACTTTCCAAACATGCTCAATTGGGAAAGGTATAATCGTTGTGTAGTGCCACACGCTAGGCACCTCCCCTCCCAGTGATCATAATCACCCCTGGTGAAAGTGAGCTTTTCACTCTACTGCACTTGCCAGACCAAAACAGAGAGAAGATTTAGAAAGAAGATGAAGGTTCTCAGAACATATTATTACAGGGTCTGAAGTATCAATTATAATTAATGTGAAGATGCCTAACATTTGGCACAAGCCCCCCTCTCACCTCGGTTATTATCCTATTCCTTCTCCTGCAAGAAGTTCCTGTCCTGTTTACAAACAGTTGTTGTTCTGTGGTTAGCCCATGTACATGCTGTATGAAACATTTTCATTCAAATGGCTCTATAAAATGAAGTGATAGCTGTATTATGCTGAACCAGATTCATATGAGATTGAAAAGGAGGATCTGTAAGTAATGTTCAGGGAAACAGTTTACTGAAATTTCTATAAATAGAGCTTTCCATTGTGAATAAAATTGCATCCATTGTGTTATAAAAGAGAGTAGGATCAGAGGTAGAAAATATAGCAGTGATTGAGGATGACAAATGTAGGGGGGAAGACGCTCGTCTGTATTCTCAGTAATGTAACCAGACCACTGGCTTCATTAGTACTGGTAATGTAAATTTGCAAGCAAATCATATCCTTACAGAACTCCCACACATCAGCGTTAAATAATTGATCAGTTTTATTCAGTATGCTGAACGTTGCAAAGCCAAAGGTTCTCTGTGAAGATATTAGAAAGGTACATTTTTTTTCATCTTATTTGGGTAAGTACACCATCCAGCTAATTTTGCAAGGTCTGGGTTGTTAAGTAAGATCACTGTCTTATACCTTTAATCCCCTAAAAGGATTCCTATCTTCTTAGTTGCAGGATTAGTGTGCCCAGCAGAGACAATCCTTTCTCATGGCTTTTTCTATGACAATCCGATTATCCTTCCGTTGACCCTGAATATACCATTTAGAGTTCTTGCCAATTTACCTGAGAAGTTACACTCTTGGGCTTTTTAGAAAATGAATTATCAGTTGAAATATCTGAAAATATAAGTTATTAAAGAGTGCAGAAGGAAAGGACAGTGAGCTTGGAAAAGCTACGCTCCTCATGGAAGCAAAGTCCTGGCAGTACCTTATAAAACATGCAAACAAATGCTATTGTTAAGACTTTAACCTTAGCCCATGTTTACTGTGGTACCTAAGGGATTTTGAACAGTAGCATCTTGCACAGTGGAGAGATGTAACTGTGTTTACAATTGTATGTAATCATAGATAATACACTTCTTACTGTAATTTATGGATATATATATATCTTGTCCTGTATTAAAAGGTTAGTTCAGTTTTAAGTTCATTTTTATTATGTTATAAAATGGTATTTAAGCTATTATTTTAGCTTCATTTTTTATTGTTTCTGAATTTCTTCTGCCTCTTTACAGCTTTCAAACAAAAGGTCACTGACCCTGGTAACCAAGAAACTATTTCTCTGTAAAGCTGCAATTTTATTGTTATGCTTTATTCTTTCTATTCAGGTCCTGGATTCTTTTTAAAACCACAGCCTGGTTGCAACTAGATAGCTGATGAACTTCCAAAATTGTGAAATGCTGAACAATAAGCTAAATATTTTCTAAACCATGAACAATAGACAAGTTTTAGATTGTATCAGAAAATCACTGTTTACATCATAATTGAAAGGTTGATTACCCATTTAAAGCAGAATTAAGCAGAAATTACTATTATTGTTTTAGAGAACAGAGCATCACAGTGGCATACTGTAAGTGCTGCCTTTGTCTGTATTGTAGTGGGTGAATATGACCCATTGTGGTTCGCCAAAGATTCGAAAACCGTTGAAAATTTGCTGAAATGTATTGAAGTCTATGAGTGTTAACCTTTTTTTGACGCACAACAAATTGCGCTACAAACGTGGCGAAAATTTTCTCTCATCGTCAATGTATTCCACATGTTTATATGGGTTCCCTCCAGGTTCTCCGGTTTCCTCCCACACTCTGTTATGTTATGTTATGTTATGCTATGTTCTGGCAGGTTAACTGGTTACTGATCATATTCACCATAAAGAGCGTGAATGTGATAGGGACAAATGCATTGCAGAATATGCTGTTACACTGAACTATATAAATAAATAATAATTTACAAAAATACATTATAATGATGTGTTAAATTATTCACTATATTGGATACTGTGCCTTAAGATATCTGTGAAAAGTGGTGAAAACGCTGTGTTCGATGCATACAGGTTTTGGATCCAGCACTGATTTCACTAATGCAAAATCCTATATTTGTGGGAGGCATATAGGCATAGGCACACCCCTTGTTTGCATGTCATTTGCACATGGAATGTAGTGAGCAGTAGGAGGCAGAGGCTGCATTTGGGCCTGTCTTTATACCTCCTGCCTGGATTGTACCTGGGTGCACAGGTGTTTCCTAGATGAAGCTGCATTCACTTGTACCTGTCACGGTCGGCACCCAACACCAGAACCAGTACCAAGCAAATATAAAGAGTTTTTTTCGGCCCAAAACGTGACATTTAGAGAATATCCTTTTAGGTGAAAACATTCCAGGAGCCTGTGCAGCCCCAAGCAAGTCCGTAGAAATTGTAGGTTAATGGAATGAACAGCTTGCAGGCAGTAGTTTTAAACTGCAAAATTTTTCTTTTATTAGCACTGCAAAAAACACTACATGTTTCGGGTAAAAACTTGAAAAAGGGTTCTACCTGAAACATGTAGTGTTTTTGCACTGCTAATAAAAGAAAAATTTTGCAGTTTAAAATTACTGCCTGCAAGCTGTTCATTCCATTAACCTACAATTTCAACCAGTACCAAGCACCCTGGTCTAGGCTCATGCTTCACCAGTAGTGTGACCGCCTTTGGCTTCGGGAGGAGCCCTCAGCTACTCAGATGCCACCTGGACTCAAACGAGAGATGCAAGGGAAAGTTTCTGGATAGGCAAAGGGGCACAACTGTAGTAGAGACTAAGGCCAAAGGTCACGGTACAGGCAGGAGTAGGCAAATTCATGGTCAGACAGGCTGGGTCAAGGCCTGTCAAACCTGTCAAGGTCAAACCGGGTAATCAATCAGATAGGATGAGGCAGAAGAGGTAGTCAGAATGAAGGCATGGGTCAAGCAGAATCAAAGTCAGTTTTAGGCAAGGGTCAGGTTTCAGAGGTCAGAGTTGTTAATAAGCCAGGCAGGGTCAAACACAGGAATTAGGACAGACTAGAAGCTTAATAGCACAAGGTACAAGGCACCAGGAACAAACCTATAACGGGCAATATGAAAATAGGAGAATAACAGAAAAACAGTAAAAAGATATGTTGCAGTTAGGGAACCCAGAAGTTATTGTGATGTTTCTGCATTGGTTTTTGTTATAGTGCTGTCAAGCATGGGTGTCCACTGAAACAATTTTGAGGGGGGGGGCAAGTAAGCTAATATCACATAGCAGGGCCGGAACTAGGGGTAGGCAGAAGAGGCACCTGCCTAGGGCGCAACCAAAGGGGAGCACTTGGCAGGTGCCTGTCTTCTGCCTACCCCAGGATTGCTGCTCTCCAATCCCGCGCTTGGTCCCCTTGACCCCCCCCCCGCCGGCGCTCTATCCCCTCCCCTCTGTGCAAACGTCGCATGCGCGTGCCCAGCCCTCCAGGGGAGAGCGCGCACCACTTGTGCATGGATGGGTAGAGAGCGCATTGCGAGTGCACGGAGGGGGGGGCGCGGGGAAGTGCGGTGGCGCCTGGGGCGCCAGGTACACTTGGCCCGGCACTGTCACATAGGGTAGCATCCCAAAGAAGATGAAGCTATTCATGACAATGTAGATGATAACCTAATTAAGGTTTGCCTTGGGTTGGGAAGTATAAAAAATATTTTGTGTTGTTGCCAATTAAATTTACAATTTCTTGGAACTATCTAGAGAAGTCAGGGTAGGGCAACTGCCTCCTCTTGCCCCCTTCTGCAGACACTCATGCTGTCAAGTTTGTCCTTTTTTGACAGGGGTCAGATCAGTTTAGTTAAACCTGAACCAGCGGAAGCACTTTTATTACATTTGTATACATATCCTTTATTCCCACATCTTTCCCTAAAAACCCTAGCATGACCTTGTAATAAATATGCATATAAATCTATAAAATGTATTTGTTCTCCTGGCAGGCACGCGCCAGGCATGCGCCAGGCATGCGCCAGCTGTACAATTAACACTCATTTTCTTCTTAGGAGTTCCTTGTAAATGTGTGCTTTAAGAACACTTTAATTATCTAATATGCACACAATGTCCTTCCAGAATCCAACACAGTATTTAAATGCTTACAAAATAAGGGAGAATAATCTTTTCAACTGTTCCACACACAATATTTGTAATATTTACTAGACAGTATGAGAAAATAACCTTATTTCCTTAACTGATAAAGTTCAGGAAGAAAGCAATCATCCAGAAAGAGGATAAAAGATGGGGAATTCAAACATTCTTGTCTGTACAATGTGTGAAAAGGTGTTCCAGCAGTTCTGCATCTCCAGAGATTTAAAAAACACATATATTCTAAATTTTGTACTATGAAGACTAGAGGCTATAACTAAATAGTGCTCACTTCTCTGCCATACTGTAGTAGGCTATATCTTATATCTCCCACTTCTGTTGGCTACAATAAGCCTTCATAGTTAAACAATACCTAACTTGTCTTTAAATAGGCTTATCTAAATTCATCTTTGTGTCATTTTAGAGTATATTTTTCCACCACTAATAAACCCATATTTTAAAAAAGCACAAATGTTTCCTTATTTATTGAAAAATCCATATTTAAAAAACATGATTTAATAAATTATTGAAAAAAAATTCCAAATACCTCAACTTCATCATTGACATCTTTTTCATGAGTTTGCATGTGCTAATAAGTACAAAAAATTCTTAAACCTCAAATTAGATAAATACTGTATCTTGCAATTTTCAAAGGACAGATCCCATTGACTTTTACATGGCCTTGGCAGCTTTTAGATGCTGAAGATTTTATGTTAGAGTTTTCTTTTTTTTTTTTTGTCAAAAAATTACTTAAGCCCTAAGTGTTGCCTATAAATAGTAGATATAAGTACCAGCAAGCAAGCTCTCATTAGTTTTTCGTTGAATCTTTTAGCTGCAATTTTAAAAGTGAAGTGTAAGCATGTATGAAATAGCATACCCAGGCCCGGATTTGTGGAGAGGCCACCTAGGCCCAGAACTAGGGCAGCAGGATCTTAGGGGGCAGAATTCTGCCCAACCACACCCACACTGGTTCAGAAATTTACATTTCTCATGTGCTAATTCTCATTGCTCCATCCCGATGATGAAAATTTGAACAAATAAAAGGGAGGGGACAGGGACGACAAACTAAAGCAGGCCTAGGGGCGCCCGCTATATAAATCCGGCCCTGAGAATACCTTTGTTTCTGTCTATAAATCCTTCTGAATAGGGCACACGCATGTGCAATCCTTTCCATCCGTGTCCTGTGCATGTGCACCAGAATAATTTTTCTTCTTTGTGCAGCAATAACGATTCAGTCACGTGACACCTCCGCTTATCATTATTGACCTCTCTGCCCCTGCCTAATTTCCTCATTCACCAATCTTGCGCTCCTGCTGCCCCATTGCTAAGAAACCAGGGGAAGCTTTGAAGCCCCTGTGCTTGCTCAGGTTTTAATTTACAGTATGTCAGCGAGCCAAGCGCAGGAGCTGAGGAGGGGAGATTAAAAAAAGGCAGGCAGCGATGCGAGAATGAGTCTGATGATGTCACAGGGGCCACGAAGGAGGCGCATGCACATTGCAGAGATATCGCAGGGTGAAATTGATGCGCCTATGTGAAAATAGCAGCGTCGAAAGGGGCGAAACTTTGGGAGATTGGTGCACAGAAGCAGGAATGAATTCAGAGTTTTTAATTTTGGGTTTCAGGAGGGGGCCCAATAGAAAACACATTGATGGTAGTATCGGTTTTTTTTGTTTCCTTCTCCTTTAAAAGACATTATTTAAATGCATGATTTCGGGGAAAAGAAGATACAAACTTTGATATATCAGCCCTTTAGGGCAGATTAATAAAATGTGAGAGCAAGCTTATCACAGAAAATTCACCCACAATCTATTCATTGCTTAGGGTTTTTTTAGAAGCCTGTTTATCAATGAGTGAAATTTCACCATTTGATAAATATTTTCTGTGTTGATAATGACACATTTTGATAAATCTGTCCTTCCGGTTAAGTGCTTGCTTACATAACTGTCTTAGACAGTGCCAAAATTCTACTAAATCTGCACCTTCTTAGAATTGTACTTTGAGTCAATGTCCATCTTACTACAACGAAAACATCATCTGCGAGTTGCAGCATACCAATGGATTGGAAAAAAATTGTGAGAGGTCCAATTCCTTGAATAACTAAATATTCTTCTCCTTCATAGTAAAAAATGCGTGTCTTATATTCTGTTTTATTTATACATTTTGATGGAGAAAATAGATAATTGGCTGCTTGCTGTTTCTTTCTTATTTTGCCGAAATGCCAGATGACATAGTCCTCAGTAAGACAAGATATGCCCAGACTAATCCTTTTCAGATACTAGAGTTTGATGAATCTGGAAACTCATAGCTATCACACTAATGAATCTTTTTTACATACTCATTTTGTGTGAAAAGCAGTTCTCTGCTTAGAAAATAAATTTAGTGAGGTTGACTCAAAATCCATGGTGACCCATGGGTTGACCACCGTTGGGGTGGGTTTGGGTTGAAATTTGAGCCTATGATTAAGTATCCAAGATATATGAAACACGTAAGGCTGTATCCTTGTGCAAAGAAATAAACCACTTTGATGATTTGACTAAGCCTGCCTGGAAGATTGGTCTATGCAAGTGCCTGCTTTTTTCTATATGGGTTGAAATTTGGCCAACCATTGCAGGTTAGGGTTGGGTGAGGGTTAGACTACTAAGTATACTCCTCCACAGCTCCCAAAGATTGTTTTGGTGCATACAGAAGTATTGTACAGAGCAAGAAGATGTGGGTATGGTTTGGGCATGGATCCTACAGTAGCAATATTTTGCAGGTGAAGGTTGGGAGCGGGTTAAGGTTTTGCAGAATAAGAACTGATATGGGTTGAGTTTTTCTTGACCTACACAACACTGGCAAGTAGATGACTTTTCTCTGGTTGTTTTAAGTTGGAAAAAAATCTATAATTCAAGGGCCAATCAGTTTTCTGATTTTAAAGCTTTTACAGTAGGCCCCTGCATTTTGTTGTTTGTTATACTGTGAATCATGTTTCTCCATAACTTTCTCCATTTTCCATTTGGTGATTCAGGAGCTAATTTCCACACCATTGATCTTTAGGCCACCTGATATTAGTGATGTACAACATGTGATGTGTTTTGAAGGAGCTTACATGCTGTGTTGGAGGCATATGGATGCTGGACACAACTGCACACTTAACAAGGCTTAATAAAAGGAAAGTCAATATACAGGCAGCAATCAAACAGAGTCCATGAAACAAGCAGATAGTGAGGGCAAGCGGCAGACAAACAAGAATCCAGATAACATGACAAGGGTCAAAACCAGGAAATCAGAACCAAAGGCAACAAGGACAGGATGAAAATTGGCTTACATATACTCAGGGCAGGAAATTGAGGCTATTACAAAGCAAATGGGCAAATGATCGGTCACCAGGATATGGAAGAGGCAGGCTTAAATATCCTCTTAAATGGGTCTGGTTGCCAGGGAACACTGACGGTATGTCATTGACATTACCCACCTAACCCCAACCACACTACCTCCTGGGGCACAAGCAAGAGGAGCAGCGACCAGCAGGTATCTGTTTTTAAACCAGGCAGTTCCAGTTTAAAGCTTTGCCTATAATGAAAGTGTATGTTTATGTTGTTCTGCAGCTCCTCTATTTTAGTATAATGATGGAACTTTCAGTTGTTGGCAAACTGTAGTGGGAAGAAAGCAGTAATAGATAGCGTATTTTGATTTTCCCTTACCACTTTTCTCCTTTTTTTACGTGGAGGCATTTTTTTCTGTAACTGTGTTGCAGTCTATGACTAGTGCTGTAGAAAAGCAAATAAATCTTGAAAAACCAAGCCTTTTATTACCACACAGAAGTAAGTAGCGACTGCATTGTAATTACCAATAATTTGTGTGTGTAGGCCCCATGCTACATCAAACTTGATCAAAAAATAAATCACCCAACCTACAAAGGTGAAACACATGTTTATAGCATTAAATAGAAAAGCAAACAATGTAATTGTATTAATCCTAAAAGTATTTGAAAAATTACATTTGTAAGTCATGATGTCATACATCTATTTGATATGACTATATGGGACATGTTATTGATTGCTGGGACTATTCTGACAAATCTATACATTCTGGTTATCTCTGAAAACTCAATGGCAATTGTTTTGACCCAGTTCTACTATACCATAAAAATTAGATACCAATGCAATGCAATTTAATATAAATCAAATACTCATCAACTTACACAGTTTAACTATCACATGTACTAAGAAGTTGATTTTTTATTTGAAAGTCTGTGTTTTTTGGATTCTGGAACAGACCTCTTTACTCTTTCTGAAGAGAAAATAAAAAAATAAAAGTGGAGAGGCATTTATGTAAGTATATCAAAATGTTCTCAATTTGAGTTCTAGCATCCTGGCATAGCTTAAATGACTTTCATTCATGTGTAAATGTGGGGAGAGCTGATGAATGGAAGCTATTACAGCCATGCCAGGCTTGCTTCCTTTTTTAATGAACAAAACAAAGCATCCTCTCACCCCCAGTCATGCCCAATGGGTCTAAAAATCAGTGGCATTGTCTCTGCTCAGACTCGGCTACTTGACAGTCTATTAGTTAGTCTTGTCACTTCCTTCTGAGCATCTTTCATTTATCACATGAGTGTTATTGCTGTTTCAGTACTTCCATTGGTTTGCTTCCAGCACTAGGAGTGGGTGTAATCAGTTCACAATTAAAGGGATACAGACACTTATTTCTAAGTTTCTAAAGGGATACTAGGAATTAAGATTAAATTAGCACCTGCTACATAAAGTTATGAGGCTTAATAGAAGAGCAATTAAAAGGCTCTGCTAATTGTAATAAAATTCACTTGTAGGGTTTCCATTATAAAGGTAGATGGCTAATTAAAGCAATAAACAACAGGTATCTTACCTATATACCTATATTATTTTAAGGTGTGATTGATAATATATATCATTGTTTGTGGTTCTGTAAAGAGTTTTTTTTACCCCAGGTGTGTAATATATCTTAAATATATATCTTTCTCCAACCCTGATAATTGCAGAGTAAAAAAAGTACACAATTAAAAAACTCAAAGCAAAGACTAATTGCAAATTCATCTTAGATCATTGATATCTTCATCATTTCAAAATTAAATAATAAAAGGGTTTCTTCACCTGTTATTTGTGGTTTTGAAGTTATTTAGCTTTTTATTCAGCTCTGCAACTTGTATTTTCAACATTCTAGTTGCTAGTGTCCAAAATACCCTAGCAACCATGCATTTATTTGAATGAGAAACTGCAATATGAAAAGGATCAATCCTGAATAGATGATTGATAAAAAGTAGCAAAAACAGTACATTTGTAGCCTTACAGAGCATTTGTTTATTAGATGGGGTCAGTAACAGGCAAATACAGGTAAGGGATCTGTTATCCAGAATGCTCGGGACCTGGGGCTTTCCGGATAACAGATCTTTCCCTAATTTTGATCATTTTTTCAAAATGCATCAGTTAATAGCTGCTGCTCCAGCAGAATTCTGCATTGAAATCTATTTCTCAAAAGAGCAAACAGATTTTTTATTTAATTTTGAAATCTGACATGGGGCTAGACATATTGTCAATATACCAACTGCCCCAAGTCATGTGACTTGTGTTTTGATAAACTTCAATCACTCTTTACTGTTGTACTGTAAGTTGGAGTGATATCACCCCTCCCCCAGTAGCCTAACAACAGAACAGTGGGAAGGTAACCAGATAGCTCCCTAACATAAGATAAAAGCTGCCTGGTAGATCAAAGAACAGCACCCAATAGTAAAAACCTATGTCCCACTGCGTTCCATTCAGTTACAGAAAAAAAGACAACTGCCAGAAAACAGTTCCCTCCTAAAGTACTGGCACAAGTCACATGACTGGGGCAGCTGGTAAATTGACAAAATGTCTTGCCCCATGTCAGATTTCAAAACTGAATATAAAAAAATCTGTCTCTTTGGAGAAATGGACTTCAGTGCAGAAGTCTACTGGAGCAGCACAATTAACTGATGCGTTTTGAAAAAAGCATGTTTTCCTGTGACAGAATCCCTTTCAGTCTACTAGAAAATCATGAATACATTAAATAAGCCCAATGGGCTGGTTCTGTTTTTATTAGGATAAACTATATCTTAGTTGGGATAAAAGTACAAGTTACTGTTTTCTTATTACAGAGTAAAAGCAAATCGATTTTAAAAATTTGGATTATTTGCATAAAATGGAGTCTATGGGAGATGGCCTTTCCGTATTTCGTATATCTGGATGACGGATGCCATACCTATACTAAAAAAAACTATAACATATTTGTTATTATTTATCTATTACAAAAATGAAGAACAATTGAAAAGTAGCTTAGAACTGGCCATTCTGTAAAATACTAAAAATTAACTTAATGATGAACCCTTTAAGGTGAACTATCTACCCCTTTGGAAATAAAATGCCTTATTTATAAAAGAAACCCTATAACTGTGGCATAAATACTACAATAATCACTGTAGATTTTACATGATATTGTTTAAAGCTTTTATTTGCAATGCTAAACATGTTCTTTGATAGTGGCAAATTAATGCTTTTTGTTTACTGACTCTGAATTTGTTTTTTGAGAATTGTGTAAAATGCAAATAATTTTTCAGTATTACCGTACAATATAGCTATAATTAGAAGGAAACATAAAACACTCAATTATGTGAGATTTATGGTTGCTCATATCATGCTTACTTAATTGAAAGCATAATATTAAAAATCTATCATTCAAGGCATAGTATTCAAAACCACTGGATCATTCAGAATCACCAACTTTCGGTGGTGTAACTCAGATATGATTTTTCCGGGTAAGTCAGCTCATGTATTACGTTTCATAGCTCCAACAACTCCTTTAATAAACAGACCCATGTGAGATATTGTGTACAGACTGTGCTTAATAAGCTGAATTCTATAACACTGATTGATTGATTGACTGATTGATTGACTGACTAATTGATTGATTGATTGATTGACTGATTGATTGACTGACTAATTGATTGATTGATTGAGTAATTGCTTGATTCTCTTCCAGTGTTATTGGTTATGTGACTTTGCTGCTCTCCACCTATACTGTAATTGATTATGTTGTTCTGCACCCATAAATATATTAATAAACTTTACAGACAATATGCAATTGAGATTACGCAAATGTTCAGTCCTCTTCCTCCCTTTGATCTTAACACAGTCTCTCTGTTGTATCAAAGCAAAATCTCCAAAAATCAGTTCCATAAAGATAATGAGGGAGTTTAAAAAAAGAAATAGTGTAGTGTTTTGAGTTTATACTCAGTTGTAGTTTAGTCCCCACCTACGCATTGTAAGGAACATAGATTGTGATCAATGCTATTTTTTAAATAGAGGAAGAATACATTGCAGTAGCTGGTCAGTTTTCCAGTTCAAAACTAAAATTCTTGAATTCATTTCAAACATGAGAAATATAACATGCCCTCATTCATGTAGAGAATGTAGAAGTCAAAACAAAATATGTAAAATGTCATTAAAATAAATAAATCAGCTGAAACACTTGTGAACTTTTTAAATAATTAAATTGCTGGGCTACCTTCACAGGCCATATACTCTTCTACATGTTTCACCTTCTTAAGACTTTAAAAAAAAGCTGAGTAGGTTCACTCAACTCTTTTCTTCTCATTGGTGAAAAAAAGAACCATGAAAAACTTAATATTGATTAAAGGGAGCTCCTTTAATAACTTAATATGCAAAGGAACATGCACTGAACAAGGGGAAGACATTTAAATTCATGTTAAGTAATTCTTAATTCTTAAGCTTTTCTGCACATTTTTCTAAGTCCTGGAAAAAAAAATTTTTGGTTCGATTTGAACTATTTTATTTCGATCTAAAACGATAATTTTTGCTCGAAAATGACACCCAAACAAAATGTGATTGTCGAATTTCAATGTTTTTTTTATTCGAAATTAGACCAATATTAAATCTTCCCCTACGTGCAAATGTGCTTTGGCATATGTTTCCACATCTGCAATGCACTCAATTCAGGGGTATAAAAGTATTCACCCATGCTCTACTTGTGATGCCATTTAATCACATATACTCACATATTTTGTTCCAACTATCTGCCAGTGCAGTTACTCTATAGATTTTTTTAGCATGTCTTTACATACCTTTGTGTAACTGACACACGTTCACTAGTATAGTATGGAAATATGTCTTTTAGCTTCTAACCCTGCTTTCTTGCTGTTCAGTACTATGTTTGGTTTATTAAGGTGGGGGTGGAGAGCTCTATTAGAAATTAGAACTAACACCATGTTAAATTACAGAAAGAAAAGAGGACTTTACCAGCGAACCTCCACAGAAGAAATAAGCCAACACTTTGGTGAGCTCCTAGAAATGGATGTTATTTGGCAGCCATTTGTTATTTAAATGACTTGTGGGGGAATGTAATATAGGTTGGTAACGGGAAAATAAATATTCACATTGCATACAATTTTGCCTTTGCACAAATCTAATGAAGAGTTTGTGAACACTTTGACAGTAGGATAGCAATTGCAAATTTCATAGTTTGCGTTAGTGTGCAGTGTATGTAATAAAACTTTAATGAAAAAGTTGTTACTTTGGCTCAAAAAGTTTACGCCACTTTCAAGCACGTCTTAAAAATACGCAATTAAGATTTACAATGCAATATAAGTGAAGACTATTACATTGTGACATACAAATTCTTATTCTTATTTGTTCTTTTTGCAAATTTTATTACATATTCCCCTTGGTGTTCTAGATATACTTAGTTTAAAATACCATATATATCATATTTTGATTACTGCTATATGAATGAGACAGACAAGTTAAGCCTTGTGTACCTTTCAATTGTGTATATTGAGGCATCCTGATCAACAGTAGACATTCTCAGGTGACAAATGTAACACTGTTTTTACTATTTCCATTGTAGCAAAACATTTTCATGCAAAAAGTTCCTTGGTGGTTATTGGTAGCCCCTATGAGAATTGGCAGACTAAATAAAGCTTTGTCTGGCAGTACACCTGGCTTTTATTGTCATGCACTGCCTGTATTCACACTCTGAACTGTGTGGTTTTGTTGCAGTGCATTATTCTTTCTAGCCACTAGAGACTTTGGAACACAACATTTCCCATAATGTTAAGTCTCCACTTGTTTTCTCTCTCATCGCCTTCTCCCTCATTAAGCCCATGTGTGTGTAATTTCACAATCAAGGGGCTATATAAACTTGGCTCACGCAACAGAGAGTGCTTGATTATTAAGCCTCACCGCCAGATCTATATCCTGTGACTACAGACCTGTAACAACCCTGCCTGGTTCCTTGTTCCTGCCCGGTTCCCTGTTTCTGCCTTTGTTCCTGATTCCTGCAGCAGTCCTGATTCCTCCCTTGTTTCTGAGTCTCCACCTGGTTCTCTGTTCTTTCTCCGTACCTGTTCCCATTACCTGCTCTCTGTTGGATCTCCTGATAATTGACCTCGGCTTCTGACCTCGGCCTGCCACACAGACTTGTTGCTGTCTTCAGCCTGCCCCCGACCTCGGGCTGTTTTATGGACTTGTCTTCATTGTCATCTGCCCTAGACCACTGGCTTGTGTAAGAACCTATATATTATTATCTTTTGTTCTTCTGTTATTTTGCTATAATTTTTCAATATTAAAACATTCTTCTTCAAACCATGTTTCCGGCCTATGAAAACCTCAAATACCCGCTGCACCAGTGTTATACAGCTAGAAGGCTCCTACCTGCAAGCCCACACACCTGTGGTCTCACCTGACATTTATGCATTCAAAACTTGCCCCCAAACCAGGAACTGAAAAATAAGCACCTGTTTTGAGGCCACTGGGAGCAACATCCAAGGGGGCAGTGAGCAGCTTGTTGCTTGCAAGCCACTGGTTGGGGATTACTGCTTTATAGGCTGTCAGGGACACGGATATACCTGTTTTATTGTTATGATTATAAAAATAAATGTACACTTCATTATTCTTAATAATTCCTGTGAATATATGTATGAAATAAAATGTTCTAAGGTTTGACTTTGAAGTGCGCCTAATTTTTTCTCCTATCTATTAAATTTATTTTCCGTTTTAATGTTAAATATCTCAAAAACTCTAATTGCCAATGCCTGTGTCATGGAATTTTGTTTCTGTCCAACATCCACCAGGGAATAAATGTGTACAATTAATTATACAGCTGTATCAATCATGTTCTTACAGTTTAAAGAGCTGCTTTACATATTTTTTTCAGTTGTTTTAAAAGTTCAATGCGTTAAACATTCTTTATTATTTTTAGCTAAATTATAACTAACTAACCAATTTGATACTTCCATACCTACAGGTCAAGATACTGTAATGGTAATTTTTTTTCAGTGAATAGTGCTGCTCCAGTAGAATCCTGCACTGAAATCCATTTCTCAAAAGAGCAAACATATTTTTACATTTAATTTTGAAATCTGACACGGGGCTAGACATATTGTCAGTTTCCCAGCTGCCCCAAGTCATGTGACTTGTGCTTCAGTCACTCTTTACTGCTGTACTGCAAGTTGGAGTGATATTACCCCCCTCCATTTCCCCCAGCAGCCTTATAAAATAACAATGGGAAGGTAACCATATAGCAGCAGCCTAACACAAAATAACAGCTCCCTGGTAGATCTATGAACAGCACTGAATAGTAAAATCCAGGTCCACTGTGACACATTCAGTTACATTGAGTAGGAGAAACAACAGCCTGCCAGAAAGAAGTTCCATCTAAAAGTGCTGACCCCTTCTGAAAGCACATGACTAGGCAAAATGACCTATACACAAATATTACAACTTAAAAAATACACTCTGAAGTTTGAATTTCTAAGCAGTATACAAAATAAATCACAAAAGATGCCAGGAAATATTTATTCCATGCATGAAAATGCACTACAAAAATAAAAAAAGTAATTTAGTACATAAAAAAATAAACAGAAACAAGTGTTAATCTTAGTCAATTGGCTTAAGTAAACAAGACTATGGAAACTTATAAAAATTGCCTCATTGTTCCTCTTTGATAATGTTAATAATTGTGTATGATTTAATATGGTGTAGAAATACTAAAGTGCATTTAGCTAGATTAGAAGAATAAAAAATCTCCATAGTTAAAGTTGCATTGTCTTTACATAGTAGCTGCCAAGTTAATCTAAAATCTTATAATTACACCCAAGTTGTCACATTTGGACATTGAGGTTCCAAGATTACCCAGTCTAATGAACAGAAAGCCATGTCAGAATTGTAAGTAAAACTCTAATGAATTGATGTGCTAAATGGATAGACAATAGGCAATAGAACATGCTTTCTGCTGCTAGCACCTATATTGGGCAAACAAAATATTTTTCCCTTCAAATCTAATTTTTTGAGCTGTGTTATAAGAGGTGGAATGGATAACACTACAATTACAAACCCTTATTTGTATTTAATTATATAGAATATAATTATAACAACAAAATAAATAGCCTCTGGAAGAAGAACAGATATGGTTGTATTTTATATATTTTAAAGGAAAACTAAGAGCTAACAAATGGTGAGGCAAGAAATTGTGCAGTATAAGCAAACTGATAACAGGCTTGAAATACAACAAGCATCTGACAAAGATCACTGTCCTGTTAACAGCCATTCCTAGACACACAAAACACTAAAGAAGGGGGAGCTCTGAGTCAAAGGACGATGCATTGCATAACTATTTAGTCTCATCTGATATAACGGTAATCAATTTCCAGTGACTTGTGTAACTAAACAGTTCCCACAGCTTTAGAACCAACCATTGTGCTTATTGAGTACCCATAGCCCCTTTTACAAATCTAGGTACATAAGTGTCCTCAAGTTTAAAACAAATTCTCTATGGGTCCAAAAGATTTACGTTTTGAGATTAATTATAAATTCAGTTGAAATTTACCTTTCTGTATAGTCAACCCATCAATCATCTCTTTACCATGAGCATCCCTAGCTGTCTCCAAAAAGTAAAATAAAGGACAGGAAAAATCCAGTGGTGATGAATTGGGCATCATTTATGCACATTATTTTATTGTTAGAGTGTTACACAGCTATCAGAGCATGGGTAATCCAGACCTACCCACTTGATGGTTGGCTGACCCTTTGTCTCAGTCTAGGGATATAAAAGAAAGGGTTTAGCAGTCACCCACCCCAGTTGCTGCAACATTATACATGAATGGCCTGGCCTAATAGCATTGTATGGTGTTTATACAAAATGCCTGTAGGTGTAAATGTGCACAAGAGTTATACTTGGCATACACAGTACTTTCTATACAGCTTAAAGTGTTAGAGTTGAAGTTACTGTTGAAGTGTAATGGCAGCATGAACCTGCTAATAAAGCACTGTTATACTCTATTCATACTTGGTTCCCTCATATAAAGCAATGAATAGAAAAGGGCCTTATTACAATGCTCAGCAAAACAGCAGGAGAAAAATAATTGTCACACTTCACCAAACTGAAGGTCCATCTATACTAAATACCAATGGTCTCAAAATGTTTTAGATAGTGTTGCAAATGAGGGATTAGTTTAGATCCATCATACAATCTGCTACTAATTATCTTTTTTTTAAGAGCTGGAGTAAAGGATTTGGCAAAAATATCACAAATATAACCCCCATCTACACTACTTGCCATTGTTTAGTACTACAGGGGGTGAAAACTAGTGCAATTCTAGTAATCCATAGCACCCCATGTGTATGTAGCTTCAACTAGTATTATATATGTGAGCAAGCTGATTGCAGTGGGTCACTACAAATTGTATGCATATTTCTATACATCCAGATGATTCCTCCTCTGTCTGATTCATTACGCTTAAGTGCTTATTTTTATCCATGACATTTTTTGCCATTTTGAGCTTAAATTAAATATTGGGTGCTTGACTTCAAGTGCACATTGTTATTTCATCTGTTACATTTACAGTATTTTTCATCTTATAGTTGTATATCTATAAAGTTCTAATTAATAATGCATGCCTTATGGGATCCCATTCACATTTAACATTCACGAGAAAATAAAATTATTCAATTAATTTTGCAGTGCGCAAATGTTTGAATGGGGTTCTTAAATTTTTGAAGAGTTGCATCACATTCTCCATTGATTGAGGATGCTCCTTCAAGGTTATTTGCTTTCAGCGACTCAATAAAGAATTCAGGGTTTTATTCACTGTATCGTCTTTTAGCTGCAGAATCTTGCTATCTTTTAACCATTCAGTTTTAACTGCTGACACATCATTAACTCGCTCCTCGCCACACAAGATATATTTGCTCAATGTTTTTAATACTTCCCACATTGTTAAGGGACTGTTACCTTCCATTTATACTGTTGTGCTGATTTCTTTGTTACGGTTCCACTTTTCTTTTTTCGCTTGTTTTCAAACAGTCTTTAAGTAAATATTACATGTTTTTCTAACAACTGGACATGTTTACTCACGGGGCATAGTGAACTGAACATTGGAAATGTAACTCATCACATCTTATAATAAGCTTATTTTATATTTTTATACTTTATATTTTTTATATAATGCCATTCTATGCATCATGGGCTTTCTATTGTGAAGCATTTTTGAGAATAAACACCAATGGGCTTATCTATCAAATATCTATCAAAAATCAAATTTGTGAGGTACAAGAGTTTTTTCTACTTCAAATAAATCCACAATTTAACCCATTAGCTACCACAGAACATTAAGGCAGATTCACTAAAGGGCAAATTGTCACCAACTAACACTTCGCACTCTTTGCCAGGTGTAAATTCGTTACCACTACGCTAATTAAATAAGATGCAAAAGTGCATCCTGGGTTACGCTGGTGACTTCAGCAGTGTAAGCATTTCAAAGCAAAATTACACTAGCAATAGTGATGGGCGAATCGCCAGCGAGATTTCGCTTTGCCAAAATTCGCTACAAAAACGAGTCGTGCGTCGTTTTTGACGCGACGCGACGTTTTTGACGCGACGCGCGCTGAAAACGACGCGACAAAAATGACGCGCCGCTCCAAAGTTGACGCGACGTGCGTCAAAAGCGTCCCGCAACTCGTTTCGCAAATTTTTCGCCAATTCGCGAATTTCCAGAGAAATTTTTGGCGAAGCGAATCTCTGGAGATTCGCCCATCACTAACTAGCAATTGTTTCTGACTAGGGAAACACCCAGAAGTCTTAGGTCAATAGTTGAATAGGGCAGGTACTTTATAGTCGTCTTTAATGTCTTTATTAGAGATGTTGGTGCAAATGCTTGAAGTGGCCAGTTTTTATTACAAATGTCCAAGGAACCTTAATAAAGAGAAAAGAGACTCTATAATGCCCTACACATGAGCCCACACTAAAATAAATGTTCCTTACCCCTCAAATGTTAATTTCAATAGTTAGGTTTTTGCATGCAATCCCGCTTTAAAAAAGGACAAGTCACCAGCATTTTTAAAGCTTGAATGCATTTCCGGCAGACAGGATATGATGGAACTGACATAAGATTGAAGAAGATCTAGCTTCATTTTAGCAATTCACCTGGTCTGAGGTGGCAACGTCAACTCTGGCGAAAGAGGTAACGTTCAGTAAAAATTCACACTTTACTGAATTTGCAGAGTAACGACTTATCGCCAGATCGAGTACGAACGAACACTAGCGACAGTCCTGTTCACTTGTCTCCTACACCTGTAAATTGGTGATGTCCCTGCGGATGGGATTTCTGGAAAATAAAACGCTAACATTAGCCACTTCACCCTTTAGTAAATATGCCCCACAGAGTCTACTTTATGTGGATAAAATGCTCATGGTGCCACAGAACGTAGATTGTGCAGCACTTGCTGTTTTGGGAGCAGAGCATCAACTTGTAAAGCCGTCCTTACACTCCCTGCTCATTCCACAACCTCTTGCCAATGAGTAGAAGCAGGGAACGTATACTAAAAGGCAATATGAAATTCCTAAATATTTTTTGTGTTTGTTCAAGGGGGTGATCTACTTGGTTACTTGCCAGTGTGGAGTACAATACAGTATGTGGACCAAACCAAACGTTCTGTTGGTATTAGGATCTTGAAAAATCTATCAGCTGTGGAAAGGGTTGATGAGAAATCGGCTCTAGAAATGTGAAATTCATAAACCTCGTACAAAAATTAGGAAAGGAAATGTGAATAAAAGACTATTAGCTAGGGAAGTATATTGGATTTACCACCTTAAAGTATGGAGGTATGAACCGAGAATGAGAACTGTCATGCTATTTTTGAAATTTTATATGTGTTTAGCCTTTTTATTTGACACATTTTTCCTTTAATACTGATGATTTATTAGTTTTTCTTTTTCCTTACCATGTTTTCTTTTCCCTTTTTATATTATGTTTTTATTTGCATTATGCTTTTGTAATACTTTGATATGCCATGGTGATTAATGGTTTAATTGTTCTTATCCCCCCCACAATATACCTGTGATTTAAGATGATGTGTGTTTGAACCTGTTTGCTTTTGAGGAAGTGGCTGGGTAGCCACAAAATACCTCAAGCAAATGGTTCCTTGATGTTTAGGCGATTCAATGCCAATTTTAATGGACAAATACAAATTTTAATTTTTACACATTCATAGCACTCACATACTTGCACACATGCACTTAACATGCGATTTGCCAAGTGCAAAAACACACATACACACTTACACAATATTGTAGTTTTTTTTCTTTTATGGCATTGTGTGTTTTTTTGCCTGAAAAAAGTGTTCTATTGCCACTGTGAATAGCAAATCCGCTAACCTCACTGCGTAATATCTTTTGTATGTTATTTTGAGGGTTATATTACAGTTTTGTGGATCTTGATGCAATGCTAGCCATTTTATTGCATCTCATTTTCATTTTGGGTCTCTGTATGCCGAGTCTGCTCAACATGGGATGCTTTTCAGGAGCGGGCTATGGATCTCTGGGACACATTTGTGGATTGGGGGTATGATGTGAGGGATATTAAGTGCCTATGATAAAGCTATACTTAAAGACGGATAAGAATTGTTAAAGGGATCCTGTCATGGGAAAGGTTTTTATTTTTCCAAAATGCATCAGTTAATAGTGCTGTTCCAGAAGAATTATGCATTGTAATCCATTTCTCAAAAGAGCAAACAGATTTTTTTATATTTCATTTTGAAATCTGACATGGGGCTAGACATATTGTCAATTTCCCAGCTGCCCCAGGTCATGTGACTTGTGCTCTGATAAACTTCAATCACTCTTTACTGTACTGTACTGCAAGCTGGAGTGATATCACCCCTTTCCTTTCCCCCACCCAGCAGCCTAACAAAACAACAATGAGAAAGTAACCAGATAACAGCTCCCTAACACAAGATAACAACTGCCCGGTAGATCTAAGAAATCCAGAAAGCAGTTGCCTCCTAAAGTGCTGGCACAAGTCACAAGACCGGGGCAGCTGGGAAATTGACAAAATGGCTAGCCCCATGTCAGATTTCAAAACTGAATATAAAAAAAAATATGTTTGCTCTTTTGAGAAATGGATTTCAGTGCAGAAGTCTACTGGAGCAGCACTAACTGATGCATTTTGGGAAAAAAAGACGTTTTCCATGACAGTTTCCCTTTAAGGTGAAATTAAAAAAAGGATGGGCCCTAGTTTGGGAACACAAAATGATGGTTCTATACAACTTATACTAGAGATGTTCTTTTTATACAAAGGAGCATCTGGAGACATTGGGGTATATTGTGACTGTTTTTATGGAATGTTCTAGTTAAGTCACCCTCCTTTGTCTTTCGGAAAGGGAAATCCTTAGCCTCTTGGTTATCTTCAAGTTTATATAACTCTAACAAGCATTATATGGAGCCCGCTTGGCTTGGGAACATACATGTGTGGTGTAAAGCATGTACAATATTATATGTTCCCTCTACTCTCAGTAGTACAACAAGTAGACAATACACTATTAAACAGTATTTTAACTGTCTGTCAAATGAGGTAATGTACCTGGCTACTTGCACATACATAGTACATCTGTAAGACATCCCACTGTGCAGGAGTCAGATTTTTTTTTTTGCAGACACCTGTCTGCAGTGGAGAGAGGAGATTGTAAATCTGTGATTGCCAAACACATAATTGAGCAATGTGGTGGTGTACCTAGGATTACCTTCCACAATCCAGATAATAGAAAGTCCACTAAGTAATGTACAACGTGGTGATGTGGATAGGAAACTATCTCGGATGGAAGCTTTCTGGACATATCAATCTAGAACTATAGAAATATAAGGGGGACTAAATGCTTACATCACTAAAAGGGTTCATGTTTTAAGGGGGTATGTCATCTATACCTTTTAAATTTTGACGTGGATTAATGGATTTACTGCTTTTGAGGAAGTGCTTTTGAGTGGAAAAGATATTTTTAGCACCCCATTGGTGCTTCATGATAAAGGATTTTTTTCTATTGGATTATACTGTCTGAATGTTTACTATCCAAAGATATATGGTTTGGGGGGGTCAACATACTATTTGTGTCTCTACTATAGTAAATTTGTATGCACCAACTTCATTTTGGGGTCTCTAACAGCCAGATACTTTGGTAAGCGGACCCTTGGAATTCATAATTAGTATGTTTTGTCTTGATACCTTATGCTATATTGGAAATAAAATGCTAGAAAATGGAACTTTGAGGTGATTTTTCACTATTTCATCAAAACTGACAATTTTGGAAAAGCATTGTGCATCTATTTAAATATTTTTCTGGTATAAATCCCTATATCATGAAAAATAGATTTTTTTTTTCTTTGATATTTGGATTTGTAAATCTTGATACAGAATACACAAAAACTCTGACAGATTTAGAATACTCAGGTTCTCCTGAAAAAACATTAAAAATGTTATTATTTTCCCCCGCGGAAATGCCCCTAAAGTGAGACAGCACAAAATGTTCAAAAAGCTGCTGGCAAATGAAATTGAAATTCTGCTGTCATTTAAAGGGTTAAAAAAAACTTGAACGTTTGTTTAATTTAAAAAAAAAAATCCATATATAAAAAAACTTGATTCAATACAATCATGGAAAAAACTCAAATACCTTGAATTTTTGAGTTTACAAGCTCAAAAAAACTCCAAATTGTGAATTTACAATCTTAAAATAATGCTGCAATCTCGAATTTTACTATGGCTTGAATTTTGCCTAGGACAACTCCCACTGACATCTATATGAACTCACAAGAATGTTGTTACCTGAACATGACTGTTACTGTGTTGTCTTACCAGTTCAGAGTTGCTTCTCTGGTGACTTATGCACTGCCATGGAGACTAGAGGAATCTAATTTTAGAGGTCCACAATTCTAGAGTAAATTAGATATTGTCTTGCAATATAATTTCGATTGTGTCATTTATGTGTGTTAATCAAAGACCAGACAGATAAATAAAGAAAACTATATGAGGAAAAACTTGTTGCTTGAAAATGGAGGGTCTATATCACATAAGTTTTTTTTTTTTAGAAATGAAACCACATTACTGCAAGATCTGCACATATGGTACTATAGTTTGGATGGATAATTTAACAGACATTGATGTTAGTACTTGAGCTCATGTAAGCACATCTGCAACTTACAGATGCAACTCTTTAGTCTGCTCTGAGTAATTACCTGAGAGTGCATGCATTCATGTAAAAGAACCCTGGAACTACTGGAAACCTTAACCAAATGGTAATTCCAGGGTTGCTTTAATGGGTTGCATAATTGTTAATGCTGTGCCCCAGAAGTGACAATGTGCCAAAAGAAACTAATACACACTAATTTACAAGTAACTGTGGGTGCAGCTTAGTGTGTGCAAATTACTCTGGAATTTTGGAGGGGAAATGCTGCATATGTCTTGAAATGAATTTGGAATGTTTAGCTATTAGTTTTACTTTAATTGGCTGAAAACATTTTCTGGAGGATTACAATTTGTTCATGGACCCTATTTCTTGCCACTCCTAGCTCTTGAAGTCCCACCAGGCACCTAATACACCCAAAAACCCTCACCTCACATATATCATTGCATTGTGTCCTCTTTATACTACAATTTCCTGAAACCCTTATAACTAAAAGTATAAAACCTTTTTATTGTGATAGATTGAAATTTAGGTACAAGTTATTCTGACTTCATTTGACCTTTCAGAATGATCATGTTCAATGTTAATTAGCACTGTCTTACTTAAATAATAAAGCGTCTTCATAAAAGGCATGGTACCTCTTACAATATTTACATTTAATCTAATTAATAGTTTACCATAGAGAAAACAACAGGCAAAGTAAAGGAACTGTAAAATTTATTTCAGGCAAGGAGTGACCATTCTTCTTTTAAATACTTAATAGTTTACAATATTTATAACTAAACTTCCCATGTTAAGGGATGAGAAATGCCACCAGAAAAAAAACTGATTCCACCTCAGACCTCTGGGCTTGTTATCTAATTCAGATACAAAAGCAATTCTCTGTATGAGTATCTATTTAATTGATATGCTGTCATTGACTTCTAACAGGGTCAGCTGAGTTTCTAGACCCACTCATTCATTTTTATCATCAGTCATAAATCACTTCTCAGCAACACCATTTTAAAAAGATTATTTGGTAACCTCTTGAATGGTTCAAATAAATCTTAAGGTAAATCATAAATGTCTTCTCTAGTGTTGTTGCCCTATTTCAAAAGAGGAAACATTTTGTAACCCTTTGTGACTTAGTTTCCACAATTCTTTGGTCATCGTTGCCTATTTACAGGCAAAACAACAGTACAGGGTTCCCTCGCACCAAAAACAATGCACACTGTTTCTGTGGATCAATTGCAATCAATTATGCCTAAGGCAAAACTAAACATAATAGTGACATGACACATTCTCATTGGAGGATTATTTTGCATTTTAATTAGGGATACACCGAATCCACTATTTTAGATTCGGCTGAATCCCCAAATCCATTGTGAAAGATGTGGCCGAATACCAAACTGAATTTGAACCCTAATTTGCATATGCAAATTAGTGAGAGGAAGGGTAAAAGTCAGCCGCGCACCAAGTGCGCAGCAAAGAATTTTTTACTTCCTTGTTTAATGATGAAAAGTCACATGATTTTAAGGATTCGGATTTGGTTCGGACAGGTACAAGGATTTGGCCGAATCCTGCTGAAAATGGCCGAATACAGAACCGAATCCTGGATTCTGTGAATCCCTAATTTTAATAAAGCAACTGACTGTTAAGTCTACCTGTTGTAGTCTACCAACAAAGCATTTACAATAGATTAGTTGCTCACAGAAAAAGAAATTTATCATGGGAGACTAATCTCCTGTTGTGCCATCAGCCTAAAAGGCTACAGACTGCAAATATATTTTATTTGCATATATAGGTATGGGATCCCATACCCAGAAATCTATTGTGCAAAAAGCACCATATTATGGGAAGTAATCAAATCTAATTTCCTTTTTCTTTGTAATAATAAAAAGTACCTTGAACTTGATGGTAACTAAGTTGCATGAATCCATAATAATATTTGGTCTATTTTATGTTTAAATGATTTTAAGCAAACTTTTGGAATGGTGATTGAAATTATTGAAAGATTCGTTATCTGGGAAACCCAAGGTCTCAAAAATTGTGTATAATAAATCCTATACCTAAAACATAATGCATATTATGGCTGTATTTATGTCCTGTGCTACCCTAGGCACCTTTTAAAGAGGTGATTTTGGATTGGCTGCTGCAGGTGCCTAGACCTAGCATATGCTGCACCTTTTATTTCATAACCCCAATCGGATTAAAGCTGAGTGAGTGCTGAGCAACATAGGGTAGGACTGAACTTAGTGAAGCTTCTATAGTTTTCTATTTAAGCAAATTCAGTTTCTTTGCAAATGCACTACCTGAAGAATCTGTCCACAGAAGCAGCTAGAACTAATATTTGCATATTCATGGCTTAAATATTAGCTCAAAATCTGTGTAGTTTTATTAATGATGTGTACCATATCTTCTCATATTAACTAGTCATGTTTGTTTAGGCATGACAGATATACTTTGAGGATTCACTTATATCCCAGATAAAATATTGACAGTGTGGTTTCCTTCCGCATCTGAGCAGTATTTACAATCACGGCGCCATGGGCTTTATAGTCTATAAGCAGTATGTGTTTACATAGGGTTCTACAGTATAGGCACAGTATTATCATTCAGCTGGCTGTGTAACAAATGCTAATCCAGTTATCTGCTTAGTCATAAATATTGCCTGGAAATGAGATCTGAAACATGCATGGAGGAAGCAGGTACAGTATGATGAATTTCTCCCCTTTTGTGTGAAAACCAATATAATTTCATGGCCTCCGTTTGTTCGCTTGTAATTATGTGCTGGCATGTTGACTGGGAGACTAACGGTCATTCATTGTAAAGGAAACCAATAATTAAGTGTTGATGCAAAATATAAGCTTGTGTCATTCACAACCTGTATGATTTGTGATTGTGCGTTCTTTTCTTAGACTCTAATTAGCATTCAGGTATCGAGTACATTTCAACAGTCACATTTCACTTGTGGCAGAATTAGACAGTGTTACTAATCTACTTTTATATTTTTTATGATAATTGCCTTTTCTCCTATTAATTTTATGTTATATTCCTGTACATGACTTTTAAGCTGATCGAGTCTCATTTTCGAATGCTATGTTAACATTATTCCAATTATATAAGAGTTATATGTGTGCTTATATTTAGTATTATGCACTAAAAACAGCCTGGTCCTTATTAGAGCTTGTACTAGACTAGTCTTTATTACATATGTAGTGTTATTGTAACTATCTTGAATAAGTACACACACAAGCAGCTGTTTGCTACTTGGTCACCAACAGCCCAT
The DNA here is from genome assembly GCA_024363595.1 of Xenopus borealis. Classification (NCBI taxonomy): domain Eukaryota; kingdom Metazoa; phylum Chordata; class Amphibia; order Anura; family Pipidae; genus Xenopus; species Xenopus borealis. The sequence goes on from CM044437.1 coordinate 54,407,285, forward strand.
TCCAGTATGACATCCAACCAAAACAATGTAGATAGATTCATACTTTCTCAGAGCACCTTGTGCCATGGCAACATCACTAATATAGTTTACCCAGGTCCCTAGAACCCTATTATTGACAGGTTGAGTTGACAGTTACTGGAGAATGATACAAGCTTATATTTTGTCTCTCATAATAGACAGAAATCATCTTGGAATTTTAATTTTGTGTTAGCAGGAAGTACCTTAAATTGTAGCCCATTGAGTGATTATATTTCAGAGCTCACATGAAAATAGAACATATCAGAAACAGAGCCAGGAACTAATGACAGGAACAAGATATCATTAAGCATGAAGTCCCCACCAGTGGCTGTTACAAACTGATCTGCATCAAAAAATATTTAAGTAGTTCTGCCACACCTACATTTTTCCCCTCTTTTATTTCATCTAACCTGCAAACTGTTTAGTCCTTAATTTAGAGACTTTTCCGGGTGAAATAAAAATATATTATTTTGTAGAAACACATGTAGAAACACATGCTATCACTGACATGTTGGGGGCAGCCTTTTTCTGTCTTGGTACATTACAGGTATGGAATCCATTATCCAGAAACCAGTTATCCAGAAAGATCCATATTATAGATTCCATTTTAATCTAATCTTTTTTTTTTTAATAATTCCTTTTTTTCTCTGTAAAAATAAAGCAGTATATTGTACTTGCTCCCAGCTAAGGTATAATTAATAAGCAAAACATGCTTACTGGGCTTGATGTTTTAAAAATTTTTGGTAAACTGAGATGGTTATTGAAATCTCAAAAAAAAATTTTTTTCACTAGAAAATTCTAATTATTAGAGAAAAAAAACAGTTTTTTCTAGATTTATTATACTTCGATGCTGCAAAAAGCCAGAATCTTAAAATCCTTCATTTCAGATCTGTTGAGGTCCTGTGTAAGTCAATGTGAGAGGTGCCTATCTCAATTTGAAGTTTTTGTGGTCTGCGCTGGGTTTAGCATGACTTTTTCAGTCTTTTCGGGTAAAAACACAAAAAGTTTGAGCAATTCAGGAAAAAAGCCAGAAACATTCGAGCAATTTGGCAAAAATCTGGAGCATTTTGGGTTTTGGCTCAATATTATTGACTTTTTCCGGAATCCGATTACATTTTTTATTAATAAATTAGCTGAAATCAGGCATGGGAGTTAAGTTGTAGTTTTTTTATTAAAATATGAGATAAATTCAGATTTCAGTAAATAACCCCCTTAATGTATGGAGATCCAAATTATGAAAAGACTCCTTAACTGGAAAACCCCAGGTCCCATGCTTTCTGTATTTGTTTTTCAGATGACTACAACAGATCTGGTTATTTTCAGATCTACATCTAAAACCTGTGAGATATTCCCTTAGCAGAGTGCCAAATACACAGACTGGGGAGCGGACTCAAAGTATAATGGCAGCCCACCCCTATCAGTCTGATTTTACGCAGCTAAGTTTGGTTTAACTTACATGACTGCAAACTTTAAGATTACGTTAAAGGAACAGTTCAGTGTAAAATTAAAAACTGGGTAAATGGATTGTATTTGCAAAATAAAAGATGTTTCCAATATAGTTAGTTAGCCAAAACTGTATTA
>CM044437.1:54426252-54461320 GCA_024363595.1 Xenopus borealis
TATTAATATATTTTAAAAACTTTTTAGGATTAGTTTTCACCTCCACCGCAATTAACTCTTAATTTGCTTTCTTTGCCTTCCAGATTGCAACATTTATAATATTATTTATATTCATTAAATGCAGATTCTGTCCCAACAGATTTGTAGTTTTTAAATGCCTTTCTCTTTGTTCCTATTAACTTCTTTACTTCTGTATTAAGCCACATATGACGATTCTTAGAGCTTCTACATTTACTCCCTAAATGAATAAATTGAAAACAATAATGATTTAATATTTTAAATGACAACCATATATTTCATCTTCTCACATGTAGTAAAACATAACGAGACAAAAGCTTAAGCTCTCTTGCTGTAATACAACCTAGAACATCTCATTCACCTGTTCACTTAGAGCAGTTTATTTTATTTTGTTCTATTTTGTTTGTTTTCTGTTTTTTCTTGGGGAATAAACCATAACCTGTTCCTGACATTTCACTCCACTATGTCTCGAAATTTTGAAATTGCATTTTATATGTGTAGGATGGACTAAGTATTTTAAATTAATAATACTGCTTCTGTTCATCCACAAAATGTCAAATAAAATGATGTAGCTATTAGGCATACCATATTTCACTACAGAGCAGTGTGTTATGAGATTAGTGATCAGGAAAACAAAAGTGTCAAGTAAATCATTATGGGTCTAGTGACCATTAAATTGCCAGTTTTATTTATTTATATCAATTAGCAAACAATAGTATATTTCATAAAACAAGCAGATATTCTTGTGGATGTCCTCAGACTGACTGATAGTGGGCAGGTGTGCTGCATACTGCATGGCTATAAACTTTTATGAAGGCATTTTTCTTGGGGATTGAAAACCAATATAACAGGCGGCTGGTGCCAAGCAGAACGCTAACAGCGGAATCACAAACTCAGGTTACAGTGACCTATTCACCGTACTTAAAAACCACAGTTATTCCATCAGAAGTAAACCTGTCATTGACCTTCCAAGACAAATGGCTTATGCCACTAGATTTATTCATTTGGCATTGCAATGCTTTAAAAGTCAAAATATTACAGTTATTAATATAGTCTGTGCTCTTCTTCAAGGTTGACTGAATTCAGTCATTGCTGATAGCTTTTTTTTTTTCTTTTCTTGTTGTTCGGATTTTGTTTTAGACATTACCTAACTCCCAGTATTAATGTCGATTTGTCTTGGGACACGCTCAACAGGCAGTTTCTATGAAAAATGTGACAGGGAGATGTAGTTTGTTCATGTACATTAACCAGATAGCAAACAAGAAAATATGATGCTTAAGAGAGATGTCTCTTTCTCTGTGCTGTCTTAGGGGCCCCCTTACAAAGGGAGAGGTCCAAGTGCAAGAGGGTTGTAGTCATGCACTTATAATTTTCACCTAGGTTTGTGTTGGCACCAGATTAAATGGGCAACACTGTCAGGTACAAGGGAGCACCGTTCTCACTATTTTACAGTGCTATGAAACATGTTGGTGCTATAGAAATACATGTTAATAATATCTTCTTGTATGTATGGACTATCTATAACACATCTATTTGGCTTTCAGTTAATAGATTTAGATTTTAATACAAGTTTTCCACATTAAAAACGAGTAAAAGTTTGAGCTATTCGTCATTTTCATATTCATATGTTTTAATAAATACGCAAGTTTAGTCAAAGTAGTAAAAACCTCTAAAATCACACAAACTTTCTAATAAAATAAGGGGTCACTCAAACACCACTGGCACTATCTATCTATCTATTTATTTAGGGATGGATTCATTCTTTCTTCGGCCCCAGCCTATGACCTGCCACCTTATGCCAACCATGGCCCTGCTCCACGTACAACCCCCCCATCAAAAATATATCTATACTATCAGTTATATATATAATTTCTGAATCTATTGCCAGATAGTGTATGAAGCCATTTAAACTAAAACTTTACACTAATCCGCTATCAGTCTGAGCCAGGCCACTGCTGTAAATCATACATAAGTGGGTAAAAAAATGCTGCTTGTGTATTAAAAGTTCTTTTTATATTTTCAAATTAGTTGTTAAATGAAAACTGCCTGAAGAGGGCATCAAAGAAATGCATTGCAGCAAAAGCACCACACTGCAGTATCTCTGATTTAACTGTTACTCCTTGTGCTTTTTCGGTATTTTACTGTTACTCATTCTTATGCTTGTAAAATAAAGATTTATTTCCTGAACAAGGCTGAGCATCAAGTAACGATTTGCTAGTGATCTGTGGGTTCAGAATCCATGAACTGATGTATGTAGATACAAATTACTAGGATATTATAGGATATTGAACAAGCCTACATAGCCACTTGATTAAAAAGACATTAAATAAGTGCTAATATTCCTTGAAGTAATGGAATATGTTTTATAATAACAAAAATATTAATCCCAGGGTCCTTTTTATCAACAGTGACATGTCAGTGATTGATTTTAATGCTATAGCACCAAGTGTTTTGTTTGATACAGGTTCAGCTGTATATATCCTTTCACTACCAAAGGATATTTTCTTGAAATACTTTGCAAAAGATACGCTTGTTGCAACTGCCCTGAGACTGGTCAGTTACTTAAATGATCCAATCCCTGTGCTTGGTTGCTTGCCAGTGACTGTACAAAATGAATCAAATACTGCAAAATGTGACTTTTACATTGTGAATAAGGGTACTGCTATATTTTATTTTCTGCATTAAACCTACAATAGTGGATGGTCTCATTACTACTGCACCAGTGCTTGCCCCACAGCTTGTGTCTAAAATTTCACCAGAAAGCCACACTTCACTGGGCTGTGCAAAGAACTTTGTGCACAAAGTTAAGTTGAGACCAGATGTAAAACCAGTACCATTCCCTGATTCAGCATGTGAAAAACTTGCTATTGGTACTGTGGGTCCATTTGCTGATGTTCCTATAGACTGTAGATTTTCTATAACTCTGAAGGCTTCAGCAGAGAAAGTAATCCAAAGAAGTAAATATCAGACAATGGACAACAGTTTGTCTCATCTGAGTTTGAATTCTTTCTGAGAGAGAGGAATATTGTGCATAAGAAATCTTCTGTGTATTATCCACAAGCAAATGGAGAAATTGAGCAACTCAATCGAAGTCTGAAAGAAGCAGTCGACGTCTGTCCTGGCTCACCTTTGATCTCGAATTAAGAAAACAGGTCTACTGAAACAAGGAAAATCTAAATTAACTAAACCATTTGTAGTTACATAGTAACATAGTTAAATTGGGTTGGAAAAAGACATCAAGTTCAACCCCTCCAAATTAAAACCCAGCATACACACACATCCCTACACTCTTTCACATAAACCATATATGCCCATAGCTATACTAACTGTAGAGTTTAGTATCAAAATAGCCTTTGATATTATGTCTGTCCAAAAAATCATCCAAGTCCTTTTTAAAAGCATCAACAGATTCAGCCATTACAACATCACCCGGCAGTGCATTCCACAACCTCACTGTCCTCACTGTGAAGAATCACCTACTATGATGCTTCAAATGAAAGTCCTTTTCTTCTAGTCTGAAGGGGTGGCCTCTGGTGCGTTGATCCTCTTTATAGGTAAAAAGGTCCCCTTATATTTGTTTATAATGTCCTCTAATGTATTTGTAAAGTGTAATCATGTCCCCTCTCAAGAACCTTTTTTCCAGAGAAAACAACCACAACCTGGACAGTCTACCCTCATAATTTAAGTCTTCCATCCCTCTAACTGGTTTAGTTGCACGTCTCTGCACTCTCTCCAGCTCATTTATATCGCTCTTAAGGACTGGAGTCCAAAACTGCACTGCATACTCCAGATAAGGTCTTACTAGGGATCTATAAAGAGGTATAATTATGTTTTTATCCCTTGAGTTTATACCCTTTTTTATGCAAGACAGAACTTTATTTGCTTTAGTAGCTACAGAACGACACTACCCAGAATTAGACAACTTGTTATCTATAAAAAAAAACCAAGATCCTTCTCATTTAATGAAACTCCTAACATGCTGCCATTTACTGTATAACTTGCATTTGATGCCCAGTTTCCCAACTTAGACAAATCACTCTGCAGAGTGGCAGCATCCTACCAATTATATCATAATTTTTAGAGCCTGAAATTAATTCTAGGTCTCCCATTTTACCTGACAAACTTTGTGCATTTGCCATCATACAGCGGAGGCTACTACCCCATCTACCCTAGCTTCCCCATAATTCTTTCTCTCACCCACCCCTCCTTGCCTAGTTTAAACACTCCTCCAACCTCTTGGCCATTCTTTCCGCTAGCACAGTGGACCTCCTTCCATTGAGGTGCAATCTGTCACGATTATAGGTTATGCCCCAAGGAAAAATCAGCCCAGTGCTCTAGGAACCCAAACCCTTCCTTCCTACACTAAAACTTGAGCCTCTCATTTAGCTCCCTAAGCTCCCGCTGTCTCCCTAAACTTGCATGTGGCACAGGCAAAATTTACGGAAAAAAAATTACATTGGAAGACCTTCTCTTAATCTTAGAGCCTAGATCCCTGACCTCACTATTTAAGGTCTTCCATCTACCATTTATCTTGTCATTAGTACCAATATTTACTAAGACCGTTGGGTCATGCTCAGCCCCACCCAATATTTTGTCTATCCGATCAACCATATGCTGAATCCTGGTGTCACGGTCAGCACCCTAAACCAGAACAGATGCCAAGCTCCCTGGTCTCGGCCCGGCTTCACCAGTAGTGTGACCGCCTTTGGCTTTGGTAGGAGCCCTCAGCTTACTCAGATGTCACCTGGATTTATCGAGAGGAGCAAGGCGAGTAGTTCTGTCAAGCAAAGGGGCATGACAGTTGTTTAAAGTCCGTTAGGCCGAAGGTCACGGTACAAGCGGGAGTAGGCAGATACGTGGTCAGACAGGCTGGATCGAGGCAGGCAGATAGCTAGAGTCGTCAGGCAGGCAAAGGGTCAAACCGGGTGATCAAAACAGATAAGGATGAGGCAGAATCAGCAGTCAAAAAACAGGCACGGGTCAGGATACAGACAATCAGAATAGTCAAGGCCAGGCAGGGTCAAAAACAGGTATCAGAAATTAGCAGAAGCTTTAACAGCACAGGTACAGGCACCAGGATTAAACCTATCATGGGCAGTTTGTAAAAGGCCGAGCTGGCCCTTTAAACTTTTGAATTCATGCCATTGCGTACTGACATCAGCACACATGCACCTTTAAGAACCCAGAAGTGCGCGCGCACGCACTAGGAGACAGGACCGGCAGCAGGGAAGCTGCACACGGACGATGCAGGCATCCCCGCTTCCCCCCCACTAGACCACCAGGTAATTACCTTACACCTGGCACCAAGCAGACAGCAAACTGTTCGGGGTGAGACATCAGCGAGAACCATACACATATGAACTATCTGATGGACACATATGGAATGCAAGTCGTCTTGCGCCTGATAGATATGACTTTAGAGAAGCTCCATTTGATGAAGGACATTTTCCTACTCCTGATGCCAACTGCAATAGGCCTGAAGAAAGTGAACCTATAAGGCATACTGAGAGAATCAGAAAACAACTCAGGTTTTTGGCACCTAGTATACATCCTCAATAATAATAGGCCTTTCACACTGCACTGGAAACATCCAGGAAAATCTTATCCAAGGTCAACCTTCCACTTAAATATACTTGATTCAGATGCGGTGATCAACATAGGCCTGACTGGGCTTGTTTTGGAAGAAAATGAGTAAAAATCTCTCCAGTGCTCACTGTTAGAACTGTCCATTTAGCAGCAATTTGGCATGAAACTTACATTCTACACTGAAAACGAATGATATTGTTTTAGGTTTTGGAAAATTGGATTTTCATGTTGGTGATTAGATTTTCATGTTAGTGAAACAGTGAAACAGAATTCATTGTATTCAGAGCACTAAAGTACATAGAGATGTGGGTAGGCTCCACATTGTTTAGCTTAGAGCATATTTCTTTTTTATTTTGTGTTTATGTCCTTGGAACATCACATCAAATTAAGGGTGTTATTTACCAAAGGTTGAATTGTACAGATATGTGAGCTTTTTTTTAATGAATTAACTCACAGGGTTTCTAATATAAGAAAAAACTCAAATGGAAAAAACTCAAATCATTTAGTTCAGGGGTTAACATCCTGAAAACTGTAATTAATTGTGTTTTCAGCAAAAAAAAACTTGAACTGCTCTAATTTAGTTGGCCACTTGGGAGAGCTAGATGATAATAGAGGAAAAGTCCCTAGTGGGTGGAGAATAGTAGGTTGTATAAGGCAAGGTTTCAGGAAGTGATTTTGAGAGATGTTTCATGCAAAGCAAGCTGAGCAGTGTCATCTCATGGAATAGGTACTGAGCCTAGGTAGTGTGAGGCCTAGTGGTGTAATAGCATGCTCTAGGAATTGTAGGAGAGCAAGGTAACTAGTGAGGGGGCATAGTGTTCCCAGCAATCTGGCCAGTCAGGATATAAGAGGAACTACTAGATTTGGATTGAACCAGGGTTGCCACCTTTTCTAGAAAAAAATACCAGCCTTCCTATATTTTATGCATTTTCCCTATTAATAACATTGGCATCAAGCTTAATTTTTACTGTCCGGGCCAGTAAAATAATGGGCAGGTGGCAACCCTAGGGCCAAATAGCATGTGTGCCTGTGTCCCCCTGGCAGTGTGCTGTTTCAGGCAATGTTCTGCAAAAGGCTGGGACCTCTGTGAATGGGTTGCTGTTTCGTTGAAGGCCGTGAGAAATAAAGAGCATGTGTCTACAACTATCCGCATCCTGTGTTTTCACTGAATGCTTTCCCATACACAAAAGGCTGATGGTACATCAAGAGTTAATAACCGGTAAGGCACAGGAGATATTTGCCCCTGTAACACATATATATGCCCTAATAAAAGGGCATGCATGATTGGGAGTTTTACTTTGAAAGCAGCAAGTAAGTTGCAGGTAAAACTTAGTCCCTTTGTAAAATGTTTAATGAAGTAATGGAATTCTTAATGAATCAGATGAAAATTGAGCATAGGACTGGCCAGATATGGGATGACTTTGACGTACTTGGCCAGCTTAAATATATTGCAATATATGGACAAACAATCCCTGTTGTTTAAAGGGTAAGGCATTTTTTAGTAGCTGTATGCACAGAATGTATCAATGTCTTAAATATATTGATAATGGGTTGAGTGCAGAGGACCTCTTGCATTTGTCTATATATATATATATATATATATATATATATATATATATATATATACACAGTACACAATATGTAGACAAATACATGTGGTCCTCTGAACTCAACCCATTATCAATACATTTAAGACATTGAGACATTTTGTGTACAGCTATTAAAAAATGCCTTATACTTTAAACAACAGGGATTGTTTGTCCATATATTGCAATATATTTAAGCTGGCCAACTACGTCAAAGTCATCCCATATATGGCCAGTCCTACACTCAACTTGCATCTGATTCATTACGAATTCCATTGCTTCATTATACTTTTTACAAAGGGACTAAAGCTGGCCATAGACGTAACAATTACGATCTTTCTCGGAAAAGATCTTTCCAAGAAAGATCGTTCGTTTCAACACACACGTGTAGAGCTGAATCGTCAAATATACAGGTAGAAACAATAGAATTCTACTTGTATCTGACGATTCAGCACTAACAATGGCCGATGTTCAGGATGCTTTCAAAGACATCTGATCAAAATTTTCAGTCCAGCCCGATCAACCAGCCGACCGATATCTTAATCTTCTGACGATATCGGTCGGCTCATTTCCTACCTTAAACGCACCGAATATCGTACGAAAATTCGTTTCGTACGATATTGTCTGTACGTCTATGGCCACCTTAAGTTTTACCTGCAACTTACTTGCTGCTTTCAAAGAAACCAAACGTCAGAGTTTTATTTTGAAAGCAGCAAGTAAGTATTTCCAAAAATATGGACAGAATATATAATGGTGTAACTAACTAGTGCATACCAAGATAGATTTAAATTACAAAATAGATGCTTGTGACAGAAATAAAGATTTTGTAGCACAGGTTTCATTCTAGCAACAAAATGTAGGTGGTTGTTTGTTAAACTCTGGTCGGCTTTTTGGGGCAAAACTCAAATTTTTGTTTTTTTAAACTTGAATTTTTCAAGATTTATTAAAGCATGATGCAGCAAACAGCCCCAATCTGAAAATCTGCCATCTCAGACCTGCCAAGAAATTTTTGGATTTTGAAAAAATAACCCCCAAAAACTCAGTTTTCTTTCTAGTTAACATTATTGGCCATTCTCCTGTTGCTGCTCTTGTTTTTGTGTATGCTGGCTACTAGCTTTCTGACAATTAGCCAATGAGTCTCTTTGTCCCCCTGTGCTCAAGGTGGGAATTCAGTAATGTTTATGCCTGTAATAGAGATGTCAAATGCATCTAGCTGCTAAATATTTAGAGCTTAGGTTGCCTGCAAAGTGATCAGTGCTCAGAACTGCTCTAAGCTTCACTTTCTGATTGTTATAGAGCCTGAGCCAGAGACAAAGATTCAATTTCATCATACAAAATCATTTGTGTCCAGTTTCGAAGTTGCAGCTCCCACCTTGCTTAGTTATGTTATTGGCTCATGTATTGTAAAATATTTATTAACTTAATGAATATAATGAATACAGGTCTGTGTTTGCCATGTAGGTCAACAAAGCCTGTCAACATGGCAACAGGCTTAATATAACATTTGTATTTTTGTTTTTTGGGTTGCAATAGTTTTGAAATGTTAAATGCAATGACTATGCCACTAGGTTCTGATACATAATTTTTAGTTGGAGCAAACAAGGAGTTAATGCAGATGACATCACTGCTCTTTTTATGACTTTGCAGTCTCCCACCTCTGATCAATAGCGTCTGCCCTGGAGCTGAATATAGCATAGTGTTTATCTCTCGTCACCTGCTCTGACTCCTCTTGTATTATTTGGTAAATGGAACATTTTCTAATTGGACCAGTGTTGTTACTGCTGTACTGCAGGGCTCTGAACTAGGTCCCTTGCTTTTCAACTTGTTTATTAATGACCTGGACGTGGGCATTGAAAGTATGGTTTCTATTTCAGGTTGCTGCCACTCTGCAGAGTGATTTGTCTAAGTTGGGAAACTGGGCAGCAATCTGGAAAATGAGGTTAAATGTTGATAAATGCAAGGTTATGCACTTTGGCAAAATTAATAAAAAGGCAAATTATACACTAAATGGCAGTGTGTTGGAAGTTACCTTAAGTGAGAAGGATCTTGGGGTTTTTATAGATAACAAGTTGTCTTATTCTGGGCAGTGTCATTCTGTAGCTACTAAAGCAAATAAAGTTCTGTCTTGCATAAAAAGGGCATAAACTCAAGAAATGAAATCATAATTATACCTCTTTATAGATCCTTAGTAAGACCTCATCTGGAGTATGCAGTGCAGTTTTGGACTCCAGCCCTTAGGAGGGATGTAAATGAGCTGGAGAGAGTGCAGAGACGTGCAACTAAACTGGTTAGTGGGATGGAAGACGTAAATTAAATTATGAGGGTAGACTATCCAGGTTGGGGCTGTTTTCTCTGGAAAAAAGGCGCTTGCGAGGGGACATGATTACACTTTACAAGTACATTAAAGGACATTATAGAAAAATATCAGGGGACCTTTTTACCCATAAAGAGGATCACTGCACCAGAGGCCACCCCTTCAGACTAGAAGAAAAGGACTTTCATTTGAAGCAGTGTAGGTGGTTCTTCACAGTGAGGACAGTGAGATTGTGGAATGCACTGCTGGGTGATGGATGTGATGGCTGATTCTGTTGAGGGGCTTGGATGATTTTTTGGACAGACATAATATCAAAGGCTATTTTGATACTAAACTCTGCAGTTAGTATAGCTATAGGCATATACGGTTTGTGTGAAAGTGTGGAGGGGTGAGTGTGTATGCTGGGTTTTAATTTGGAGAGATTGAACTTGATGGACTTAGTCTTTTTTTAACCCCATTTAACTATGTAACTATGAGAAACTGAGTAAAGTATGTATATGTAAGTGGTAAATGGTTTATCAACCGTTAGGTCCTTTGGTCCCCTGGGCATAACTTAGTCAGCTAGATTGGGTCCTCCGTTAGAGAAGGGAAGCTGTTTCCTTGTCCTATGTGAGTACTCTGCTAGCAGTTCAGGGACTGGCCAGTAGATGCCATTGTTCTATTTTATAAAAGGGAAAGATCCAATTTGCTCAATCTCTTTTGGTCTGCACATTTGCAGGAGAAATACTGTGGTGCTCCATAGGGTCTGGAACAAAGAAAGGTTCCAGAATAACTGAAGTAAATACAAGGGCAGTTCTGTTATAGTAACTTTAAGAGTGAAAGACAGGATCAGGCGTTACTTCGAGAGCAGCCAGAGGCTCTGACGAGGAGACCAGAAGGGATTAGCATCTTGCAGTGACAAGGCCGCCTGGTTAGCGATTCAAGTGGTTAGGCTCAGGGATAGAGAGATCCTTTGGTGCATGGGACCCTTGTGAGATTTGCTTTCAGTGGGGATTATGCACCAAAGGCAGGTAATACTACATCACGGGTGCTGTGAACACTCATCCTGAAAGTTGAGGGTATAATCTGGATGATTTTTTGTTGGAAGCACTTACTGATCATTTGTGTGACTACAAACAGCACCCATCCAAGAGAGACTGTAAAGAGATCCATATGCATGTTAATTAAAGTTACAGTGTTCTGCAAATAATCCTTCAACTTTATCCCTGTGTATGAATGTGGATCAAACACATTCTCAGGGAGGGGTATTACAGCCAGTCTCTCCTGACGCTGAGTTTCAGTTTCAGATTTTAATTCACTTTACTTTTGCAATAATGATCCTTTAAGCTGGCCACAAAAAAAGGTTTTCTACAAATTTGTCAATGTCTGACCAGTTTGTCTTGTCAGGCATGTGCATTCAGATTGCAAGTTGAAACAGCACCACGCTTTTCATATGAATAAAATGCCTTTATTGGAGCCTTTTAGGGCATTACAGCAACGTTTCTGGTCATACTTGACCCTTTGTCAAGCTTGTCATGGTCGAGTATGACCCGAAACTTTGCTGTAATGCCCTAAAAGGCTCAAATAAAGGCATTTTATTCATATGAAAAGTGTGGTGCTGTTTCAACTTGCAATCTGGACATTGATACCGGTGGAAAAGTGGACACTGGGAAACTTGCATCACAAATAAGAAAAAGCCAGGAAGCTGTGCTGACTTATCTGAAATCTCTAAATAGGCATGGGCATTCAGCCAAATCCTGGATTTGATTCATCCCTATTATATAGTACCAACTTTAGGTTTAATGCCACAGACCACATAGCAGAATAAATGCAATGCCAACTAGAAAAAGGTTTGTTTGTACCAATCCACATGATCAGTTGCCCATGCCACGGCCTCTGTCCCATATAGAGGCAAGTGCAAATGCAAAGTCTTTAGAGTTGTGGACAAACAGGCTAAACAACTGCAGATGCTGTGCTGCGAGGTTTATTTAACACAACATGTTTTTAGCTTTGTGGCTCTTTTTCAAGTGATAATTGGTACACATAACAATCAAGATTTAAATCCAAATAAACTCCACCCCCCTGACGTGATAGGCATTAGAAGTTAATTGACACGATGAGGGGGATTTAGTAGGCTGACCCCATGAAAGTTTAGTGGCCTGTGTAAATCCAGTAGTCCAAAGTGTCCATGTGAAAAATAGTCCAATAAACATAAGTCCACTCAAAAGTACACTTTACCCCATTGTATTGCAATTAAGCCTACAAATGAGTCCGAATAGCTTTCAAATTTCAATTTTAAAATCAAATTACATGATTGAAACATATTACATAAGTAATGCAAGATATTACAAAATTTATAAATTACTGTATTGTTATACATATATTTAAAAGAGGTACTGCCCACTGGTATCTTACCAATCAGAGGTTCTGCTATTGTAGTAAATTTTGTTTCTATCTTAATTTCAAACTATTGGGCAGCCGCTTCCAAATTCTTGCTGAAAGGGAACATAGAGAGAGGTTAGTAAGGGTATACCAAACAATGTGCATTAATTACATTTTATAAGAAGCATGCCACACTCCATTGGTCATTCATACCTGACGAAGTCAGGCTGTTTACTTTCTTTATCCATATTGCTTCTTTATGTAACAATATTTTTCTAATGTCTCCTCCTCTATGTGGAGACTCAACCACTTCCAACACTAACCATTTTAACTGTGACACATGATGCTTAAGCATATTAAAATTATGTGAAACCGGAGTATCAGTGTTTGTTTCTTTTCTGAAATTTAGAATGTCCCCCTTGTGTTCTTTTATTCTTTCTGTTACTGTACGTACAGTTTGTCCCACATACACTATGCCACATGGATACTGCATGCTCTGTCTCACAGGTCACATAGCTATGCAATTGGATATTGTTGCCCTTTGTTGGATGTTGTATCTTATCTTTTATAATGGAAGAACAACATACACAGTTTAAACATGGAAATGTTCCTATGGTTGGTTTGTCTTTAAAGATCTTTTGCATTCGATTTTGTCTTCATTCTGCTGGGCAAAGTATATCTCTTAACGTGTACCCTCGTTTATAGCAAAACATATATACATTATAGCTTTATACATTACATTACATTATAGCATTCTTTAAGATTGGCCAAAAATTTTTTCCACTTTGTGGTTCCCATATATACTGACTAGGGGAATTCTATTTGTTTCTTTCTGCTTTGGCTTCTCTATTAGTAGTGTCTCTCTTGGGATCTTTTCAACCTTGTTTGCTGTAGAGAATATTTTTTCTTTTTTTTAACCCTTTTCAACAAAACGTTCAATTAAGTCTACTAATGCTTTTGTGTAGCCTCTCTCATCATATGTTATTTTCCTAGCTCTCAAAAATTGGCCCTTTGGAATGGCATTGGTACATTTTGGGTTATGGAAACTGGTTGCATTCAAGAAGTTATTACGATCTATGCCAAAAATATTCGCCTTTGAATCTAAAGCAGTTCTTTTCAAGAACTATACTTAGGCAGTCTAACACAAAGTATATCAAATTATTGGGTAAATTTGTCTCTAGGAGATACTCTTCCATATATCTTAACCCCACTTCCTGTGGTATTGATGTATATAAGCTTTCAGTATCTATACTGCACAAAGTACAATTGTCATTAACACCTTCTAAGAGGTTAAGTTTTCTTAATAGTTCACTTGTGTCTTTCAGGCAATTAGGAATTTGTTTAACCAAGGGTTGCAAATAGAAGTCTACAATTTGCTTAGTGGTTCTAACACCGAGCCTATTCGAGACACAATTGGGCCGCCTGGTGGGTTCTCCAATGATTTATGTACACAGACCACTAAGCTTTCATGGGGTCAGGCGACTAAATCCCCAAAGCAGTGACTTCATTGTGTCAATCAAATTCAAATGCCTATCACGTCAGGGGGGTGGAGTTTATTTGGATTTAAATCTTGATTGTTATGTGCACCAATTAACACTTGAAAAAGAGCCACAAATCTTGAAACATATTGTGTTAAATAAACCTTGCAGCACAGCATCTGCAGTTGTTTAGCCTGTTTGTCCACAACTCTAATGACTTAGCAAATACAATGCCAGTTTCAGGTTTAAAATCCCCAGAACACAGCAGGGAACATGCATGCCAGTTTCAGGTTTAATGTCCTCTGAACACAAGCAGTGCCAACTTCATATATAATCTCTCAAAAGCACTAATATCCAGGGATGACCATGCACTGGTTAACACTCAAAACTGGGCAAAATATTGTGTGCAAATGCACCTATATCTATATAACTATATTTACTGTCTTGCATATACCACAGATAATGAAGCTCCATCACACTGTAGGGCACAGTAACATATCCCAAAAAATTATTTGTACCTTAAATTGGCTCCTATGGGCCCCTTTTAACATATAGGTGGAAGTGGGATGTGACTCAGATACTGCCTCCAACCAACTTTTCGATTCTTGTCTCTCATATAGAGAAAAAATTATTTTTGAGTCACAGGTCTTTACAATATCAAACATATACTGTATCACATATAACACAATATATCAGTGTATGATTTGTTATCCAGTGAAATTAGTGAATTCACCAAGGATTCTAGTACTGTTGCAGGTTGTTGTATACACCTTTTACGTTGCACTACATACTCTTAATGAGTTAAATACACAAAAGCATAAAGCTAATGACATGAAGCACAATACTCAGGAATAGTTAAGACACATCAGTCTATGCCATGTTTCATTTAATTTAGCTATTCTCTTTTTCCCATACCTTAAGTATGAGTTTGATTCAAATTATCTGCTTCAGGCCAGTGCTGCAGCATAATGCATTGAAATGACATGTGAAGTGTAAATAATTCTTTCTTTATATGATGAAAACGCCCAGTTTCTTTCAAATTACAGGCCTCTCTCCCTTAGTTGAATATGCATGTATAATAATATAGTTAAACAGAAAAGCTTCCCTAAATCTGTCAGCACTTGTAATTTTATTTAAGTGAAAAGCATTTAAGTCATGTAGAAACCAGGGCTTCCATATGCTATTCAAAAATGATTATACAATACTTAGCCAATGCAAAAAGAAAAAGATTGCTCTAAACATATGGCATACTGCTTTCCACATTCTAAATCCTAATGGTGTTTCAACTTAACAAGCAGTTGGATATCCAGTAGACGCTCATTTCACTTTGAGGTGAATAATATTTAAGCCAGAATCAGTAAAATGTGTTTTACAAATGTTTATGTCGCCATTTATAAAGTGTGGGAGATGGGCCACATCTTATTGTACATGAATGTTATACTAAACTTATTTGTTTGTAATATAAGTCATTCAATGTCTGTCTAAAGACGCAATGGGGAAAATGCCTAAGATCCGAAAATTCGCCAGCGTTCGCCGCACTTCGCCTGGCAAATTTATGCCAGCGCTACACAAATTCACTAAAGTGCGAAGTTATGCTCAGGTTGGTGAACGGTAGTTGCGCTAGTCTTACTTCACTAGGTAGAGCGCAATTACGCTAGCGAAGCCTAATTTGCATACGGCGGGAACTTAAGCGTATAATAGAAGTATATGTTACAGCCACTATATTCCACTACACAAGCCCAGGAAACCTTTAATAGATAAAATAAAGTTGTCCTATTGCCCTACATGTGTCCCCTGTATATTTTTGTTGCCATATGTTAGGAAATGTAGGGGGGAAGGAGGGTAACCCCCCCAAAAAAATCGATCTTTTTCAGACTATCACCCTCCAATGGTAAAACACCCCAGCGTTATTTTGGGACAGAAAAAATTTCCAATTTTTTTTTTCAAACTCCTATCTATCTGACCAGGCAAAGTAAAGTCTAACGTAAGTGGTAAAGTTCAGGAAAATGATGAACTTAGTGAATTTGCGTAATTACGATCCTTCGTCAATGCGCAACTTTGCCTGGCGTAAGGGTGCGAAGTTGCGCAAGTTTATCTACTTCGCTAGCGAAAATTCACCAGAGCCGGTGTTAGTGAATTGAAGTTATGAAATGACGTCACGCTGGTGAATTTTCACTAGTGTTAGACGCTTCGCGCTTTAGTGAATTTGGGCCTTTGTCTGAGGCCCAATTTCTTCATATACAGTAGGTATGGACTCTAATGTGACCGCTTAAACTGATATCCATTAGAACTTCCACCATTCTGTTCACTAAAATGAAACCATTTTATTCAACAATTGCATACATTGTGCAAAGAGCAGACAGTTTAAGGTTAGCCTCACATCAAAGAATCACATTAGTTACATAGAGCTAAAAGATTTCTTCTGTTTAGAGGGTGAAGCATCAGTAAAGCAGAAAGAGAATGCATGTAATAATGTACCAAGGAACTCACTGATATGAGACCTACAAATGAGCAAAGCTTATAGCATTCACTGTCACTTAAAATGATTGCATTTTAGACCAAGAGCACCAGTTGTATAATAATATCACAGTGATGTCACTAAGTTGCAAAGACCAATTCATACTTACATAGGCATTCAGTTCTTCAATAGACTATAGAGAAGAATATATTGAGCATCCAAATTTCTGATGCAGTATCATGCAGTCGTCTTTATAACTTAGGGGTATATTTGTCAAATAGTGAAGTTAAGAGTGAAGTTCCGCCATTAGAGGGAAATTCTGCAGCTATCTATTAATTTCTATGGGATTTTTGAAGGCGTATTTATCAAATTTCACTTCACCCATTGATAAATACGCCTTTCAAAATCCCATAGAAATTAATTGAGAGCTGCGGAATTTTCACTCTAATGGCGAAACTTCACTCTTTGATAAATTTACCCCTTAATGCTGCATCTGCCTACTATTAGCTTCACTACATAAAGCTTTTCCTGTTCATACAAGCTTGTAGCACATCATTTTCTGAATTAAACATCAATGCAATGCTAAATACATCAATGCTACAGATGTATCATCCGAGGTCTAGATGATTATGCCTTGTCCCTACTGGGCTGTCCATCACAACCAGAGGGGGATGCAACCACAGCTTCTCCTGACTTTTATGATTTTTTATGTCTTCTACTTCTGCGTCTCTACCTGTACATACATTAGTGCCAGTATTTACACTGTCTATGAAGTGTGTGTGGAAAGGTTTGAAACAAAAAGATGTTACAATAAATTACACTTCTCCCCATCTCCTCCCAAACAGCAACATTAAGGGCCGATTTACTAAGGGGCAGATTTACAAAATTCACATGAACGATTCGAAATTCGATCGAATTTTCAAAAAGATTCGACTTTGAATTTCGAAAACTTTTTTGGAGTACTTCAACCATCAAATTTCTAAAATTCTATAGAATTGAATGATTTCAATAATTCGAATAAAAATGTATTTGAATATTCGACCATTCGATGTTCGAAGTACTTACCCTTTTAAAAAAAATAGGACAGGCCAGTTCGCCAGGTTGAACCTACCGAATTGTTTTAAAATCCTATGGGAAATAAAAATTTAAAGGGGAAGTTATTCGACTGTCGAATATTCGAATAGATTTTTATTCAAATTATTCAAATTATTCGAATCATTCGATTCGATTGAATTTTCAAAATTTGATGGTTGAAGTAGCCTTCAAAAACATTAGAAATTCGAATTTTAATCTTTTTGAAAATTCAATCAAATTTTGAATCGTTAATGTGAATTTAGTAAATCTGCCCCTAAGTGTTTTTTTTTTAGTAAACTCGAATTTTTTGAGATTTATAATCAAAGCTGCTAAAAGTCCAAATCCGAAGATCTGCCATCTCAAACCTGTCTAAGTCATGTAGAAGTCAATGGAAGATACATTCAGATATATTCTCTGAAAATGCACCTATATCTATATATCTATATTTACTGCCTTGCAAATACCACAGACAATGGTTATTTAATATTGTGGATGGGACTTTGGTTGAGCTTGATTTAATAAAAAGATGAGATAAATTTGAGTTTTAGTAAATGACCCCCTAAAACTTGGAGTTAACGTCTATACACAATAAATATCAGGCAACAAGCAGTCCACAAATATATAATTACATTACTCTATTGTAAATTATTCAGATTATAGGATAATATTAAACAGACTACAGAACTTGCTGGTGATTTGTAATGCTATTTCTTAATCTCAGTCTGTACATTATAGGGCTCATTTACATTGCCCCATGTGGTGTGCAAAAGCAAAAAAAAGCTGCAGTATAACTTTTTTTGCACTTTGCCACTATGGGAGCATAGAGACACAAGGATTATGCTTTAAACCAAGTATAATAGAATGAAAGGTAGACGCAGATCTTTTCGCTGCAACTTTCAAGTGCTTTATTCTGAACACGACATGTTTCGAGCTGTGCTCTTTTTCAAGTGAAAAAGAGCACAGCTCGAAACATGTCGTGTTCAGAATAAAGCACTTGAAAGTTGCAGCGAAAAGATCTGTGTCTACCTTTCATTCTATTATACTTGGTTTGCGGATTTACTCCACTGGACGGGAGTTGAATGCAAAGGTTAAAAGATTGCTGGAGTCCTGCCTCACTTTTCCATAAGGATTATGCTTTGTATTGATCCCCAGGAGGGCTGATTTAGTTTGAATTACAAAGTAGAAAGTAGGAAAGAAAAAAGGGTTCAGCATTAATTAACAAATTAGTATCTAACATAACAATCATGTCACTGAAGCTATTACAATAATAGCAGAAATGGTTCTAAGGAGATTATTTGACTTCCAGGGATTTTGACTTTGAGTGATTTCTGGTATGTAAGCAAGCTCTCGTTTTGAGCTGCTAACTTCTCATAGCCTGTAATATCTGTTGTATCTCAATTCCAGAATTTTTGGCCTCTCACTGAGTATTGAATATGTAAAAAAGGATTTTTTTGTCTTTCGAAATGTCATCAGGTAATAGTAATAATAAAAGTGTTTTGGGAATATTAAACTGGAGATCTTCATTGATCAGTTTAAGCACATCCAAGGGACCCCAACCTTTTGTACCCTTGAGCAACATTCAAATATAAAAAGAATTGGGGAGCAACGCAAGCATGAAAAAAGTTCCTGAGGGTGCCAAAAAAGGGTTGTGATTGGTTATTTTGTAGCCCCTATGTGGTCTGGCAACCTAATAGCCAGGCCATACCAGCAAGGCACCCTAAGCAACCTGGCTACCTGGCTGAACATGCGCAAAGTGACCGTCACCTCATGTATGTGCACCAGTGTCACTTTGCATGATATGGTGGGCGCAGAAGCACCAATTGGCGTGCACATGCGTGTAGATGCCAGAAAAAGACGGGGAGTGATGGGACGGGACATGGGGTTGGCTACAGAGCAGGTACATGCCTGTGCCCCCAAGCTTTCTGCCATAGCCTAGGCACATGCCTATTCTGCCTACCTCTTGGCCTGGCCCTATCTGTTTGGCAATAAGAAAGGCTTTTCACACTATTGTTTTAAAAAGAATCTACTTAGTCAGCAGTAGCTGGCAGTGCGTAAGATTATTGATAAAAAATATTTATATAAAAAATGGAATCTCGCACTCTGTAGGTAATTCTTAATTCATTCAATTTTATTGATTATAAATCTTATTAATTGATCACCAACTATCAAATTCATATAAATGCCACATCGATCGCAGTTTTAAATTAGTTCAAATACAATAAATTATTCATGATAATCAAATGCAAATTCATCATCAATTAATTGTATAAATAGATCAATTCATGTGAAACCCCAATTTAAAATCAGTTATACCAGCGATGAATTCAAAATGTCAGTTTACTGATAAAAAAGTCCTGGAGGAGTTGGGATAAATTTAGATAGCCCAGAATTATAGCAGGAGTAGATTTCCTCACTATAATAAATATAATCCATGTTGGAGGATGAAATTACAGTGACCTCAATGGCCAATCCTTCATCCGTTGTGGGGATGAATATTTCAAACTGGCATGCAGCATCACATGCTTTCAGACCAAAAATTATCACAGCTCTAGTGGGAAACTGGAAAAACATCCTTATGCGCTCAGGATCAAGCCACTTTAAAGGGCACCAACCATAACTAAAATCATTTACTAAGTGAAGACACTGTGAAAGTTCAAGAAATCCAATTTTTAAAACTGTTAGAATTGTTTGTATTATGTAAATCATCAGCTCGCTATACGTTCTGCAAAGTCTCCCCTATCTCCACTGCAGTTCTAGCTGAGACAGGCATTATTTTACTGGCTCCTCCTACCTATATCTTCACAGCCAATGGCAGCCATCTCGCACATGCTAAGTTGAAATTCCTTGGTTGCTTAGCAACCCTTCTTAGCTTTTTTCAAATCAGCCACACTTCTGTGTTAGCTATTGTTCAGTAGTGCTGCCACCAGTATGATAGTTAGTGTGTGCCCTTCATGTGTATAATGACATCACCAGCAGAGGATAAGATAGGGAAATCTCCTGATACTTTTAGAGGAGGAGTTTACTAAAGCTAGGCATTCTGGGTAGAATACTCAGGGCAGAGCTACAATCCGAGCATGCTTGTGAACTCATTTGCAGGTTGTAGTCACAGTATGGACTCCCTCAGTGAAAGAACCCATTTGACAAAGTTAGGGATTTTTTTTAAAACCTGCAGTTTTTTCAAAAAACTATTATGCAGTTTGATTATATGTATTTAGGTTGTACTGGTCAGATTGTTAATATGTGTTTGATTTTGGCTGTGATAGGTGCCCTTTAAGAAAGGTAACATGGACCATGGACATGGGCCTGTGACTAAGGGATTGTGATCCCGAAACGGCCTTGTTTCTCTGCAATTTCTTGCAATAAAGTCCCCGGAGTGCCGTCCTTTTGTTCGAGTATCTATGCTGGCAGTGGGGACACTGTGGACTGAGCACCTGGCTATACAGGGTAGCAGCTACAGTAGTGTGAGTTTGGAGCGGCCCTAATAGTTTTTTGGTAATATGGACCATTGTCTCTATATATGGACATTTTTCAAATTTGGGACCCCATGCAGATTGCACAGTAAGATTGATAGGTAGATTTAGATCACAATCCAACATACTCTTCCTAAGGGCCCAATGTGTGTATTCTGTTGGAGCTCCTCAAAGTCTGTAGCTCCAATGGTTAGCAGAGTCACTTCTGCATGGTTCATTCCCTTTATTACATCGATCTAGGCTAGTTGTGGCCTTCCTCCACACCGCCGGTGCCTGCACGTGTTTCGTCATGACTATCTTCATCAGTGCGCATTGACATCATTCTAAGGGCGCCTCTAACAGCCCCCATGTAGTGGAAAGGTGCTGGTTGCCATAGTAACCTGCAAAAACTCACTGTTATTCAATCTCTGATTAATTAATTGGGTTAATTCACCAGAGGTTGAATAACAGTGAGTTTGTGTGGGTTACTATGGCAACCAGAACCATCCAACAACATGGGGGCTTTAAGAGGCACCCTTCAAATATTGTCAGTAAATTGACATTTTGAATTCATTGCTGGTATAATTGATGTTAAATCGGGTTTCCACATGAATTGATCTATTTTTTACAATTAATTGATAATGAATTTGCATGAGATTATCATGAATAATTTATTATATTTAAATTAATTTAAAAATGCGATTGATGAGGCATTTATATGAATTTGATAGTTTGCGATCAATTAATAAGATTTATATTCAATCAAATGTTATGAATCTAGAATTAACTACAGAGTATGAATCTAGATTCTCTTTTTTATATCAATATCTGTTTGGCAATGCATCTCTTTTTTACGCAACCAAAATTTGTCTCCAAGCCAGGAATTTGAAGGGAAGCACCTTCTTTGAGGCCACTATGAGCAACATTCCAGGGGTTGGTGAGCAACATTTTGCTCACGAGCTACTGGATGGGGATCAATGTCATAGGCAATAGGTAAATTGGCAATCCCACAACATAGCAGACCCTGGTGCCCACATCCTCTCCTACAAGGCCAAATGAGCAGATTACAGCAATGGGAATAGAAGCCCTTTGAGCAAGGGCTGCATTTATGAGGTGCAGTCTTTGATGAGGTGAGAAAATCTAAAATTTCAGCCATATATTGATCAGGTAGCCTGTTGTAGGACCCCATACATGGGCAGATGTCCTACCAAATTGTTATGAATGGACCGAATGGCCACCTTAATGCTAAAAGGTGCATAATGAGTATCTTCCTAAACGTTTTGTAATATACATAATGGGGCACATTTACTAAGGGTCAAATTCAAGGGTTAAAAAACCCTCGAATTGGACCATGGCAATAGTGTGGGAATGAAAATATGAAAATTTTAAGGATTTTACTGCTATTTGAACGATCGAATAGCGAAAATTATTTATTCGATCTAAAATAAGGAAAGCCAATTGCTAGCTTGAATCTGGCTTGAATCTGGCAAACTAGGTAGTCAAATAAAAATTTAAAGGGGAAGTAATTCGACTGTAGAATAGTCGAATATTCAAATAGATTTTTCTATTCAATCGAATTTTCAAATTTCACTGGTTGAAGTGGTCTTCAAAAACATTTGAAAATTCGAATTTGAATATTTTTGTAATTTCGATCGAACTTCAAATCCTTCATGTGAATTTGATAAATGTGTCAACGTTTGCACATCTAAAATGTAGTGTTTTAGTTACTCCCTTATACAACAGAATTTCAAACTAGACTATGTCATCATTATTCCATAAATACTCACTCACACAAATGCTAGAGATGAGTTTGATATTATTAGTTATTACAATAATAACTCCTAGTAGGTTCTTGAATGAGCTGAAATAAAAAGTTGTCATTCAGCATATTTACAAACTTACTACTAATACTAGCTTTTTGTGTCTTGAAAACCCCATTACTACAGTCAATTGTCTGGATAACTGAAGTAATCTATAATAATAACTTGACTATGCTGTGAAGCCACATCTGTTTGTAAAAGTAGCTGGGCTTTATTCTCGTCACTTATATGAGGTGGTTTCTAGCCCAGTCACCAGTGCCATCAATGGTTATTTTTTAGTGTATGGCTTTAATTCAGGCTTTACATACAAACACATTCCTCCATACTTTTGAATACCTTCTAAAAAGGGTGTAACCATTTAAAGTCACATGTTTCATCCCACCAGGTCTCAGTGATACCGATTATATCATAAAGTTTAGAGCATGCAATTAACTCTAGTTGTTCCATTTTACCTGGCAAATTCTGTGCCAGCATACAGCAGAGATTACTACTAATATGGATTTGTAAATTAACCTGTGCCTTGTGATTACCCAATATAAGGAGCTCAATTACCTCTGCTACTTGGTGATTGGTGCATTTGATAATTGCTTTGTGGGCGAGTAGGTCTTGTATGCTGAGGAGCTAAAATAGTCTCTAATATGCTCCCTAGTTGGCTTTGTGGATAAGTTATAATAGTCAGGCCTGTTTAGCTCTTTTGTTCTCATAGTTTTTATTAAAGGTAAAAGTAAAAAAGTACATAATAAAACAGTACAAATATTTATACATGTATCAGTTCTATTAACATATTATATAACATATTAACATAGTTGATGTATGGTCAATTTAGCCGCAGTGAAAATTTGCGTGATAAGAATTCTCGCATGCTTATTTATATTAGGGATTTTGTTCTCAATAGAGCCTGATCTGGTAGTTTATGCAGGTTTTTGCAGTCACTGAAAAGATTATTTCATAAACCCTGGTCCAAAATCTTTGTACTTTGGGACATTGCCACCATATATGGTAAGCCATGCCCTCACTCCACAACCTCTGAAGCACTGAGAATTATAATATTATTTATTTTATGTAGTCTGGTTGTGACCAGATACCAACATAATAGTAACTTGTACCCAGCTTCAAGTAAAGGTGTACATATGAACTATGTGCTACTGAATCCCATATTCTAGATCATTCTTGCTCATCTAATGCCTAAATCTCCTTCCCAGGCTCATGTATAGGGTAAGGTTGGCAGAGAGTAGCAGTCTATTAATATTTGATATAGACGGGATATTACTCCCTTGGAATAGGGATCGAGAGATACAGAGTTTCTAGGTATGATGAAGCTGGTGTACTGGTGCCTTTATATTTTTAATTTTAAGAAATGTTGTATTTTAAGAAAACTTGTATGACTCAAAATAATTCCCTGGGGGGGGGGGGGTAAAGTTGCTGGAATCTGTTCCAATGTAATGGGCCTGATAGACCATATAGATGTTGTAACAATGTTCAGCCTTTGGTTTCCCTCTCAATAGTAGCTACCATTTAAGCATGGAGAGAATGCTGGGTTGCCCAGAATGGATGAAGCTGGGTGGTGGTGAGAGAGTAATTTTGTTTTCTATTTTATTTTATCCCAGATAGTCAAGGCTTGCTTGAGCATTGGGGTTATATCATTGGGTCTATTCACATATGGTGTCCATGGAATTGCTGCCAATTTGATAGGTTGACTCAATGATTCCATTGAGGAGGTGGTTTGGCAGAATGTAGTGGGATTATTGATAGTTGAGGTGTTGAAAATATTTATTGAACTCTGGTACTCCTAAGTCTCCTTTTAGTCTAGATGTTAGCATTGTTGCTTTAGATATTCTGCGGGACCTGGTGTTCCAGATAACTTTCATAATTTGTCATTGTAGATGTCTATTTCAGGGACAGGGATTGGCAAAGTTCTAAAATAATATAGGACCTTAGGTAGGATAGTCAACCTGACTGCATTAATGTGGCCCATCCTAGATATTTCATACTTTGACCATGTTTCTAGTGTTTCTTTGATTATTTTTCAAAAGTGAGTATAATTGATTAAATAAAGGTCTCGTAGTTGTGGGCTTATTCTAATCCCCAAGTATTTAAGATGCAGAGGTTGCCACTGGAAATAAAAGTTTAGTTTAAGTAACTTGACTACTGGGGGCGGGAGATTGTTATTCAGGGCACGGGTTTTAGCATAGTTGATTTTAAGGCCTGAAAGGTCAGCAAGTTTAAAAAATATGTTAACCAAATTAGGCAGGGTAGTAATTGGCTTTGTTATTAAAATGTCATCAGCATAAAGGCATAGGGGCAGATTTACTAAAGGGCAAAGTGGCCATTGCTAATAAAGAGAATGGTACCTCTTTTGTCAGAGTTTCTGTCGCCACCTTAGACCTGAAAAAGTGAAAAAGATGAAGCTACATCTTCCTCAATACTACCGAATACCGAACCGAATCCGAACCCTAATTTGCATATGCAAATTATGGGTGGGAAGGGGAAAACATTTTTTACTTCCTTATTTTGTGCCAAAATGTCACGTGATTTACCTCCACGGCCCTAATTTGAATATGCAAATTAGGATTCAGATTCGGTTTGGCTAGGCAGAAGGATTCGGCCGAATCTGAATCCTGCTGAAAAAGGCCGAATCCTGGCCAAATCCCGAACCGAATCCTGGATTCAGTGCATCTCTAATATTTTGTCAGTGACATCATATCCTGTACATCAGAAAGTCATAAAAGTTTCATTTTTGAAAGTGGGATTGCTTTCGAAACTATTAAAGATTTTTGTGTTAACATTTTTTTCCCAAATATTTGAGGGGCATGCCACATTTGTTTTAGGATGGGCTCATGTCTATGGCATTAGATGATCTCTTTTGTCTTTATTTTGCTTTCTTGAACATTTGTTATAAACAGTGGCCACTTCAAGCATTCGACCAACATCTCTAATAAAGACATCCATACAACCTATATGTACCTGCCCTACTCAAATTGAGCGTAAAAGTACTAGAGAAGTTTCGCTCGGCAGAATTGAACGCTAGCGAAATATTGAAATATATTAAATGGTCGCTGATGAATTAACACTAGTGAAAGTTTGCCAGCTTTCGTCTACTCAGAAGCAACTTTGCATTTTAGTGAATTATTCGGCAGTATCACTTGTGGGGATTAGAATAAAGGATAGAATCCCTTTTTCTAAGACTGAGTTCCCTCCATGGGCATGTTTAGCTCTTAATTGTTTTGCTAAAAGGTCATAATCATGATCATTGATGTATAATGCTACTCTTAAAAAAGCAGGCTGTGAATGCAACTATTGTTGGTTAATTTATATTTTACTGTATGTGCTCCGATCAGGATATTTGAAACAGCTTCCACCACAGTTTGGCCATAAGACACAAGGCCATGTGATACTACAGCAAGGCCATGTGATACTACATTTATTCTTTGTAAGGTCCACCATGATATTTGTACCAAGGATCATTGGTTTACAGCTATTAAAAGTAAAAATGAATAGTTGAATACACAGAATATATATATTTATATGTATATATATTTAAAGATGTTGATCAGTCTGCATTTATTCAGTGACTATCCTGTGTTTTTATTAAAGGAAATCTACCTTTATAATACATTACACTAATGTTGGACTAACTTGGACTCATGTTTGGCGACTTGGACTCATGTTTTTCACTGCTTCGTGTTTGTACAAAATTCAGTTTAATGCCAGATGTAAAACTTTTTTTTATATATTTGAGGGGAGCTAAGCCTACCTCACTGCATATTTTTTTTGCATCTGCCAAGTTACACATCACTAAACAGTAAGCAGGATGCTAATTACATTTTTTTTCTTGCATTAACTGTGGGCTAATGGTGTAGATCAAAAGTGGCTCCACCAACTTCAATAATCTTATTCAATTTAAGACCCATAGACTGCATTTTACTGCACAACACATTTTTAGAACAGCAGATTAAGGGGGTTATTGTGAGGAAAACTCACCCTGGTGGTGTAGTGGGCCGGCGGGGACTCCCACTGTGCCTTTGGGCAGGGACGCTCGCCACACTGTCCTTCCGCTCCTGTAATGCCGGTTTCTTAGGCTGACGCTTGCGTGACGTGATAATATTTAAGGGATAACCTGTATTTGCTCATTGCCCATTATTGGTTCAACCTTGTGAGTTCCTGGTGTTTTTGCTTGAATTATTCTGCTATCTGATCCCTGTTTTGACCTTTGATTATCCTGATTTCTGTGATCCTGACCCCTGCCTGGTAAACCGACTATTCTATTCTCTGTAACCTGACCCATGCCTGTTTGGACAAAATCTTGACTGATTTCCCGGCTTTGACCCTTTTGTCTGATCCTTGTACTGTGACCTTTAGCCCAAAAGACTTTGCTAACAATCATGCCCTTCTGCTTGTCCAGAACCCTTAGCTTGGCTCCTCTCTTTATAAGACCTGGCGGCATCCAATTAGCCGAGGGCTCCTCCCGAGGTGAAAAGCAGCTGTTATAGGTGGGAGCAAAAGCCGAGACCAGGGAGCCTAGCATTGGTTCTGGATTTTGGGTGCCGATCGTGACAGTTATTTACTGAAACTCAGAACTTTCTCATAATTTGGATAAAACAAACTTGACCAAACTCCCATCCATGATTTTACCTTATTTATTATTAATAACTTTAAAAATGTGGTTCAGTTTTCAGCCTGAAAACACTGAATTTTTAAGATTATCATGCAAAATGCAGTGTAGACAACTATATCTTCCCATTGGAGAAGGGACATCACCCACTGACTTATACCTAGACAGGTTTGAAATTGCAGATTTTCATATCCAGACTTTTTGCACCTTGGGGGTATAATAAATGAAGCTATGCACTGCATTCTGCTGAAATAAACACTTGAGGTGTTTTGTTTTTGCAGTCCTGTGTGCCACTGGATCTTGTGTGCACCTGTATGCACCAGGCAGATTTTCAATACCCAGTAAGTAGGGTGTGCGAGGTCCTCTATCAATTTTTCCTTGGTGGGGAGCTTGCCTGGACTGATGGGGCCCACTTGGGTTTTCCCGGTGTCCTGCTGGCTGAGTCCAACCCTGGTCCTCTCTACAATCCAAAACCATGCATTAATATGATCATTTGTTAAATGTGTACTTTATTTATTAATATGGCAAAAAAGTAGATAATCTCATACAAATATATCTGTTGGGTGTGATGTTATTGCATAATACAAAACCACTTTCAAAACCGTTGTGTACTCCATAATCGATCCAAATGTTGCCCCATCACATTGATCTCTAGAAAAACCATTCTTTCATTCATTTGTTAATGAAAACAGTTTTATTCTGTTAGCAAAGTTAAAAACTGTTGAATTCTGATAGAAAATGTTTTTAGCATTCATCGGATTTTTCAAATGATCCGATTTCAAGTTGAGGTTTATATCTATATCATAATTTATTTCTTGTTTTTAGTCCTTAAAGCCCTAGGAAGTATGTTGCTAGGTGTCTGGGCACTTTGCATCGATACCCTATCAGAAATCCACTGAGGGGAATAATAGTACAAACAGGGGATTAAGTATGCAAATCTTCCTGGTGTATAGGAGGGGTTTGGGGTTTGAGCCAGTAAAGCATGGCACACATCTTCCAGGACAGGTGAGAGATCAGAGGAACCAAGTGTGCGCATTGTTTGGTAGAGGCCTTTAAAGTTCTCAATATAGTCTTCACCATAATCCTCTTTCACATCTGGGATGACATCATCCAAAATGACTTGGTTTTGGCACCACCATTGTTCTTGAGAACCAAAAATATCTGCAAAATAAATCAGTAATAACAACAATCATCATCATCAATTAAATGGTTATTATGCTTATATATTTAGTAAACACAGAAGGTTTTAGCTGAAATGTGGTAATTTTTTTTTTTTCATTTTAATTTCCATGAACATGGTTTTTGACCGTCAACTAAAATAATCATAGTAACAGCAAACATTGTTCATACTCAGTAATTTCCACTGGAAGGTTATCCATGAAAATTAGTAAATTGATGACTCTTCCTTTGAGTGGACTTGAATTAAAGTGACAAAGTATGATATGTAACATAAGGATTTGTTTATTAGCTGAATTAAAGGAACAGTAACACCAAAAATATTAGTATTTTAAAGTAATGAAAATATAAAGCTGCACTAGTAAAACTGGTGTGTTTTCTTCAGAAACTTTAAAATAGCTTGTATAAACAAGCTGCTGTGTAACCATGGGAGCAGCCATCCAAAGCTGAAAAAGGAGTAAAGGCACATGTTACACAGCAGATAGCAGATAATCTACTGTATGTAGTATAAAATTAGATTTTTCAGAACTTATCTATCTACTGTGTATCCTGTGCTTGAATGGCTGCCCCCATGGTTTCCCAGTAGCTTGTTTATATATACTATAGTAGTGTTTCTGAAGCAAATACACTAGTTTTACCATTGCAGGGTAACACTGCATTATATTGTCATTCCTTTAAAACACTTTTTTGTTGTTGGTGTTACTGTTTATTTAAGGTGGCGTTTCACCTATAAAATAGCTCTTACTATGGCATGGACAATAGCATTTAAAGACGACTTGTGACTTGGGAATGGTTTTCACTTTGAGTGATTTTTCAATGAATTATTGTAATTATTATATGTAGCTCACAGTCTATAGCTACTTTTTTTTAGTTTTTCACAGGGCCAGGGCTCATATATAATTGTAAATCCATGCAAAATAGTAGACACAACAAAATGAAAAGTAGCTTAGACCAGGCATAATAAAATGAAAATAAACTTGAAGGTGAACTTCTCTTTATTACTGTAAATTGCACATAAAGAAGATACCAATCTACAATTATTATTGTAGATATGTGGATGAAGAAAAATCATCTATCATAATAACCAATGCACTTTGAATTCTCTGTTAAGGTAGAGTTCTGTAAGCATTTCTTTTTTAACCTACTTGTTCTGAATCCACTTGGACAAACAACAGCAACTTTTACACCCCATTTGGAGAGATCTTGACGCATCACAGCAGAGAACATTGAAAGAGCTGCTTTGGATGAGGCATATGCTGCAAACCCGTTAAGGGGGACATGTCCTAAGGTTAAAAAAAAGTCCAGTCTGAAAGAATGAAGAACACTTTCAATATGGAGTCCACTTGTATTACTTAATACTGTGCACAAAGCAGTGGGGTTTTACTCATCTGAAGTAAAATGGAGAACACACCATGTACAGTACATATCGACAACTAAATGTATGAATTAATATTTTTATTGCCCTAGTTGCTCAAAACATGAATAAAGTGTTAGGGGTCGAATTTATCCATGTGGTATCAATTTTACCAAGTGGAAACGTGGTAACACTTCACCAGCAGGTTTAAACATTAAAACCTTCAAGCCAATCAAACCTTTGAAACAACAAATAAATGTCCCTGACTCGTTCCCTGCCCTGTTTTTAATTTGGAATTATTTGGTAAATATGTTTCACAACTGACTATGCTTCAAGTTGTATTTCCATTCAGAAATGGAAATACATTATTAAAGATTATTCCCAGGTCCCTAGGAGCTATATGATTTGGCTGAATGACGGGTATGTCTTTGCCCAGAAAAGACATTAAATTCACATTTACAACATTTTCATGTGCTCAAGAGCTAGTGATAAGATTCTGTAAAATTTACATGTATACAAAATGTTAATTTAGCAATGATTTCAGTTGTATTAATATGAATTTGTCAGGATATGTATGTTTAAAAAATATATTGTTTTCTGGGGTATTTTTAATATTAGGAGCTTTTTCCTTGAAATATATATTTAATATATATATTTATATAATATATATTTTATAATTCAATATATATGTTTAACTGGTGAAGGGCTTTGAAATGTTAGCATTATACTGCATTGAATTGAAGTTTAAATATTTCATATTAGCACACTTGGGAGATAAAAAGCTTTTAAAATCGGTAATATTTCATGTATATACGAAATATATTTCTCTTTATTATGAATGCTATTTAATATTTCTGGAATTACCCAAAACCAGGCAGATGAAACACCCATTGTGTCCCAAACCTCCCATAAACTTCAAAGGAACAAGAGGATAACATCATTTTACTGTTTAGCAAAATCTCTTAAATTTGTAAGTTTTATCTCATTTGTAAATTAGATCTTTATGCATGTTAATTTTAAATCACATACAGAACTCATTAACTAATCAAAATGCTAATTACCTGGCCACAGCAAGTACATTTTGACAAATTAATGACTTCATTAATTAATGCAAATATGCAGTCCTTCCCTTAAAACTCTGATACATCCTTTTCTGTTTTTAAACTAACTTAGCCCAAACACTGCTGTGATTACAACCCTAGAGTACTAAGCTCTAAAATAAGGCTGCAGCTGTGTGTTTGATTTGAATATGCTGTCAGTCTTTAGTCTCTCCCAGTGAACATCATATCAGTAGAGAAACAATCCAAATGAAAAGAAAATTGTGATTCAAGTCCCACACGTCCCTAATTCTACAACAAAGACAACTATATATAGCATGCATTAGTTAGTCCAACAGCAATTGCTTTCCACTCACTACAGTAATGGAAACATTATAACAATGGATCAGTTTCAGAAGCCTACTGTCATCCTAAGGCTAAGAAATATGGCAACGGTGTTAGCAGAATCCAGCAGTGAAGCATGTTTGTCATCAGTTTATAAATCTTACCTCCCATGCTAGAGATGCTAACTAGCCTTCCCTTGGCTTTCCGCAGCAATGGAACAAATATTTTTGTGACCTGAACCGCACCAAGGAAATTTACATCCATGCATTGCTTATATACACTGAAAGGAATTAGTTCTCCATCAGCCACATAACCAAGAACACCAGCATTGTGCACAATGCCCCACAGTCCTGAAAAACACACATATGAATAGATTATTAGTAACTGCATAATCTATTTCCCCATGTACATATACCACACTTCTGAGGGATTTTAGGAAGCAGTGCAAAAAACACAAAAAATTTGATGGGTTTAGCATTAAGATACATATATACTAGATTATAGTTTATGAGATTTACGCAATGATAGCAGCTTATAACTATAAATATTAGATAAGTGTTGCCCTACTGTAATAGTAATAAAATAGTTGATGCTTACTATGGGAGTCACCTGTAAACTCCAACGTATATGCAATACAATATAAAAAGAAGGATACACACAAAATAAAATGTTGTCATTTTATTAAAGGCTGCATTAATACAGACCCCAATGTGTTGAAATTCTTCCTCCACTTTTGTTTAGAAGTGGACTCACAGAAAGTCTTTAAAGATCCATTAAGGGAATAATTTGATGCCACAGAGAATGTAGGAAGAAGTCGAACACTAATGATAGATGGCCTTACTTCCTGCACCAGATACAGAAAGACAAAGACAAAAGAGATCCTCTAATGCCCTAGACATGAGCCCACCCTAAAAAAAATGGTTAAGAAAAATGTTAACACAAATATATTTAATAGTTAGGACTTTTGAAGGTAATCCAACTTTCATGACCTTTTTCAGGATATGATGTCACTGACATAAGATTGAGGAGGATGTAGCTTCATCATATCAGTTAGCCAGGTCTAAGGTGGAGAAGGATACTCCAGCGAAACAGATAACGTTCGCAGTTTAGTGAATTTGCGGACTAATGATTGTTTGCCTGAGCAAATAGTCCTCTTTGCCTGTTAGTAAATTGGCGATGTCCCTGCGGGTTGGAATTCTAGTGACAGGCACTTTCCCCCTTAAGTAATTCTGCCAATAGGCTCAGACCAGCCAAAGAAATGTTTTACATTTGTCTATATTTATATAATATATTTTTGTAGCAGAAGTACTCTTTTCTGCTATATTTGCCATCTTATTGTCAGTCAAGTACAGACATAATTGTTTATTGATGAAAACCTCTCCACAACAATACTAAGCAAATTCCTTTTTTTTTGTCTTTATTACTTTTATAACCTTAAGCGCTATTTGGCAAAGCCTACAGTAAAAAGGGTGTGTGTTGTCATAAAGGTTGCTAGCACTGATACACAGGCGTTCCTTATACAAGTGTAGACTATAAACAGTGTCTCACAGCTTTCCAGCAGAGAGAAGCCATCTGAAATATAAATATCTGCCTTTTATGTGGAAAGTCAAATGTGCATGTTTGTTTGTGAAGCTTTGCCCCAGGGGAACCCAGTGGTAAGGCGCACAAATATTATCTTATAGATATAGGGTAAATTTACTAAAGAGTGCAAATTCGCCACTTCCACAGGCAAAAATTTGCTCAGACAATGCTAATTTGCTAAGTAGAGAAGTTACATCCTTGGCAATGAACGCTGGCAATTTTTCACTGGCGTTACTTCAGCAGAGCGAGCAAATCAAAGCGAAGATACTCTAGGCTAATTTGCACTTGCAATTTAAAGTGGAATAGAGCTATTTATGTTACATGGTGCATCTAATACATTACATTACATTTACAATGATAACTAGACATGCCAAGGGAACCTTAATAAAGTCAACAGAGTTGCTTTAATGCCCTACACATAAAGCCACTGTAAAATAATGTGCTAAATGGTACAAAATGTATGGGGGTGCCCGAAAAAAAAAAAACTGTATGCCTTTGGCAGCCTAACAACCTGAAAAAATGAAAAGACACCAGTGTTTTTTGAAGATATTCCACTCAAAAATGATGATGTAAGTAACTGAAGATTGAGGATGTTCTATGCACTCCAATGCACTTCGCCAGGTCAGAGCTGGCAAAGGTAAGTCTGGCGATAGAGGTAATGTTCAGTAAAATCCGCATCTTAGTGAATTTGCTGAGCTATGTCCATTCGTCAGAGTGAAAATTCACCTGGCGCCTGCACCCGTTAGTAAATCGGCGAAGTGACTGAAAATGGTAACACTGACGATGATTCGCCCTTTAGTAAATTTACCCATTTCTCAATTTACAATACAAAAGTGTATTGTCATCTTTAGAGTTCCAGGTTCTTGGAGGAAGGAGGATCACCAGAAGCTATAACTGTTTTTGATAATATCAACAACTATTTGTAAGTCAGTGTCGACAAGTGAATACAAGTGAGTCAGGTGAGCACTCTTAATGCAGTATGACTGCTGCAATTAAATTTTATTGCTGACAACCAAACATGACATGTGATGGCCTATAATGCCCTTTCTCAAGTGAATGGTTTGTATTTTGTCACTGGGTAAAATCTTGGAAGAGGAAAATATCTTTGTACCTAAGTATTTTGGCACTGGCACAATTTGGCACAATTTAAGTGTTAAGGGGCTGTGCTGTGCACACCAGGTCCCTTCAAAGATTTTTTTGATTATTTTGTTACACCACAGTTCTTTGTGGCACTCAAGAGGGAATTTCCCTAGGAATGCTAAAGGGGAGAGCAGTGGGCCACTTCCTTTGTGGCTGATGTTCAGAGGTAATACTGGATAATTTCGATGTGCCAGCGGTCAGATGTACCAAGGCAAGCCAAGTAGTTAGCCAGCGGTAGGCCAGGTCTATGAAGCTCACTGTGGGTAGTGAGAGATAGTGATGGACCAGCTAGTTGAGCATCTGAGGTTCCAATGAGGAGAAAGGAAAAGCACCCCAGAGGGGTACCTTGCTAATCAGGGAACCCATGTACAGTATGCTAGGAGTAGATAGGTCCTGTTGTCACATACATGGCACCTCTGCTTGCCTTGTCTCTAGTGCCAGATACCTAGAAGCAACTTGGCTTAAGGGAAAAGTGGTAGAAAGGTCAGGGCAAGGCAAGCAGCCTGGTAATCCTTTTACTGTTTAAAAATAGATAATAAAGTGCATTAATGGAACTTTTGGAAGCCAATGGATAACCGGAGAAGCTGTACTAGTGACTATGAATAAAGCAAGTGTAGACCCCCACACCGTTGCACACTAGTGATGTGCGGGCCAGCCCAAAACCCGTAGGACCCTTGGGTCTGGCAGGTTCGGGCCGGCTCTTGCACAGAATATTTGTGTCCAGGTTGAGCTCTTCTCCTGCCCTCCCTGCCTGTGACCTAGCACTGCCAGCTTCAGGCTTTTGGCCCTTAATTTATAGATTCACACCCGTTCCTTTCATAATGTCACTGCTGTATGGGCACAGGTCTATAAATAGAGAGCAAATAGGGGCCAGCTGTGGGTTGTGTGGGGGCCGGTTAGGGTCAGGTGCGCAGGCCCGTACTCACAGACAGGGCGCCCCTAGGCCGTCTCTGCTCATCGCCCCTCCACTCCCTGTATGCACCCTTTCTGCTTCCACTTCTGCATCTCTCTCCCCTTCTTCCCCTCTCCATCCCCTTGTGTGTGCGCATATATGCACAGCTGACTTTAATGCAGAATTACTGCAGCTCAAAATAACATAGCAAATACCATAAAACTTCAGAAAATAAAATAACACATCTGTTGGGTACTCTCCTGTAATAGAGGTGAATTCCTAGTCATATTTTCTCTTTTATCAAGTATTGAATCGCTTACTGTGCACATAGAGAATCCAGTTGCTTTTCATAAGTCTTTTCATTCAAGGGGAACTGTTGTGGACATTCAAAACATATTTTTATTATATTTTCTTACAGTTGATATATTCAACAAATTGATTCATTTTTTTATTCTTTTAATTTTTTGCAGCTGTGAAGCACTGACAGATTTCAATGAATAAAACCAGCAATAGCCAGCAATAGCCAGCAATTTGCAATTCACTACAGTACTAAGTATGGCTGAGGGGAAAAAATATTGGGCAGAGAAAGCAAACTGATTTATCAAAGAAAAAAGAATAAAACCTATTTGAAGCCACTTGTGAAAAGTGACTACAACCATTTGGATACATTTTTATTCAGAATACTCAGGAGCTGGGGCTTTCTGGATAATGGATGGATAATCTTTCCATAATTTGTATCTTCACACCTTAAGACTACTAGAAAATCATGTAAACATTAAATAAACTC
>CM044437.1:54462620-54483158 GCA_024363595.1 Xenopus borealis
GCCCCGTGATTTCTAATGGCGGCCCTGCATACCAGTACCACTGACAGAGAACCTTTAGCAAGAAAAATACTGTAAGATCCATATTGTGTTTGAAACTCAAACCGATAATGTTGATTCAACACAAATAAAGATATTTGTTAACATAATTGTGTAGATATTGCTCTTTGGAATTAAAACATAATTACCTGCATCTTGCACATGACTGCTGATTTCCTTGTAGGCCTCCCTTATCTCCTCTGAATGGGTAATATTAAGTTGGATTAGGTAAAGGTGTGATGAACAAACCCTTTTCAATTCTTCAGCGCCAGGCCCTTTCTTATCCAACACACCAGCAAAGACATGAACGCCCAGTTCATCCAGGTGCTTAGCTAGTGCATGTCCAAACCCAGAATCACACCCTAAACAAATGAAAGCACAAACGTCAGATCTAACCAAAGTAAACATAACCTCAAGATTAGCTAAATACAGTTAAGATAACATTTCTGCTAAACAATCATACAAGGAAAAAAAATGATTATATATTCATTGAAATCAGACTGAATAAAAGTAAAAACCTAAATATTTGTAACTTTATAGCCTGGAGTGTAAAACAATGGTTTAACTGCTGCTATTCAGTCATAATCCTGTTAATTTACGATTCACCAGCCTCATTCAATCCTATTTTGTGGTTTCTTAACTTGTACTAACTGCAAAGAACATCTTGTCTGCATGTCAGTGGCTGCACAGAAATAAGTGATGGGATGAACTGGGCTTAAGAAGGAGCGCAATGGTGATTTATTAGTTGTATGAATCACAAAACCATCACTGCAAAAGCTATTATAGAAAAAATGAAAAGAAAAATAAATGTACATTTTTCCAAAAACTTTCAAACTATATTGCCTTTTTTGTTTTGGTATAGTATAATATAT
Source organism: Xenopus borealis (assembly GCA_024363595.1). NCBI lineage: Eukaryota > Metazoa > Chordata > Amphibia > Anura > Pipidae > Xenopus > Xenopus borealis. The sequence continues at coordinate 54,463,529 of CM044437.1, forward strand.
TGAAATAGTTTGGTATGGGATTCGTTATCTGGAAACCCGTTATCGAGAAAGCTATGAATTACAGAAAGGTAATCTCCCATTAATTACTTAACCCAAATTTTTAAAAAATGATTTCCTTTTCCTCTGTAATAATACAACAGTACCTTGTACTTGAGCTCCATTAAAATACAATGCATCCTTATTGGAAGCAAAACAATCCCATTTGGGTTTAATTAATGTTTAAATTATTTTTAAGTAGACTTATGGTATGGAGATCCCTTTTCATAGGTTCTGTGCATTCTACATAACAAGTCTCATACCTGTATATATATATTTAAATTCATGCATTTAAATGTATTAATCACAATATATTATACAGTAAATATATATAAATGTTTGTCACTGAATTGCAATTTATGCTGCAATTGTGATAACTGAGGGACTAAAATTAGTGATCGTAAAAAAATAATTAATTAATTGTCCTACCTATGGAATACATTTTAACAAAAAATAAATAAAAATGCATACAGAACTGTGTCAAGGAAATAAGAACAAATTCATCTGTGCATCATGGACACTAAGGGCTCATTAACAAACAATGGTGCATTTTTAAAACCAATCAGCAATTGGCTTTGATCAGTCTGCTACACACAGAATACTGAAAGGTAATATGTGATTGGTTGCTGTGCTCCAACATCTGCTATTTCGCCCTTTAGCTCATACCAAGATTACAAGTATATGAAAACACAATCATAGTCACCGACTATCGAATGCTTATCGAATAGTTTTAGGCTATCATTTTGCTCGATATTCGATTTCTTGATGAAAGCATACAATCGAATAGTGATTGTTAGATTTTCATTCATACGAATGGTATTCGAGCAGGACTTAGCCAAAGAAGCCTATGGGGGGGAGGGGTTCCCATAGGCTTCTATTGTAGTATGGTAGGTTCAATCTGACAAAGTAGGCATTCGAAGGATTTTAAAATTTTGATTCCTTCAATCATCAAATGATCGAATTATCGAATATCCAATCATTCGATCTATTTGATAATTCGGTATTCTATGATCAAAGAGGCCAAATTTGACTATTCGAATATCCGATTAAATCATACGATCGTAATTCAATCATATTCGATCGAACTACGATCTATTCACGTGAATAAATTTGCCCCCTAGGAGTTCACTCCAGCACCTCTGGGAGGGTAAGAAAAAAGGGTGACTGGTGCACTTTTAATATTATCTTCAGACTAGTCCCTATTCATTTGAGACCAGTAAGGTTAGAGGGCAAGGAGTGATACAACGGAGATTTATCACTGCTATATATTTTTTTAATGTGCACTATTCTGTTGTTTATTTTATATGCTATGCAAAAACAGGTATGGAATCTATTGTCCAGAATTCTCGGGTCTTGGAGTTTTCTAGATAACAAATTTTTCTGTAATTTGGATCATCATACCTTAAAGAACAAGTAAACGTTTTTTTTTTCTATCTCTAAATTTGCTCTAAACAGCCCCTGAAATTAATGTACCTTAGTCCCTGCTGCAAGTCTGCTCTGGTTTCTGTGTTATCAGCAGCTTGTTTCCTCTTCTTCCTGGTGCAGAGTGAAGCCCCGCCCCATAGCTTTCTGAGCTGACCTTATCTCTTGGACTAGTCCCGGAGATCATTTGCATACTATGACATAGCAGAGACCAGTGTGTGTAGCACCGTTTGCTTGGGGAAACTAGCTTACTAATGCACACACTGGCTCCCTCTTCCTCTCTATTGTGGAACAGCAGCAAATGGACTGCTCAGTAAACTAAGGGGCTGGGCTTCACTCTGCACCAGGAAGAAGGGGAAACAAGCTGCTGATAACACAGAAACCAGAGCAGACTTGCAGCAGGGACTAAGGTACATTAATCTGGGGGGCTGTTTAGAGCAAATTTACAGAAAGAAAAACATTTACTTTTCCTTTAAGTGTACTAGAAAATCATGGACTGGTTTTGCATCTTATAAGGATTAATTATATCTTTGTTTGGATCAAGTAAAGGTACTGTTTAATTATTACAAAGAAAAAGGGAATATTTTTTTTAAAATATAGATTATTTTGAGAAAAAGGAATCTACGGGAGACAACCTTTCTGTAATTTGGAACTTTCTGGATAACGGGTTTAAGGATTCCATACCTGTACCTGAAATGTATAAAGCCACTTTCTTCCCTCCCTATATCATTTGGAAATCAGGAACTTCCAGAATACAGTGGGTTAATAACATATGAAGGTAGGGTATAGGCTCAAGGTTAAAAACAGACCACACAATTCTCTAGAAGTATGAAAAATACTGAGCTTGTATATTTGTTTCTAATGCAAAAGGATACCTTATCTATTTTCTCTCCATACACTATTCCAAGATAAATGGTGTAATAAATATTTCATAGTCTTTAGTTATTCTTTTTAATAAACTAAACATTTTTGGTTCGCTGCTTCTAGTTCCCACAGATATGATTTATTCACAAACATCTAGCAGAAGACAGCCCTGACACATATTTAATAAATATAATAAACAGACGATTCATACCAAACATACAGGTACAGACCTGCTTATTTTGCCACTGGATATCTGCTTACATGATGAATACATTTCATTTTCGTCTCTTCAGTTAGTGAATCATTGTACTACCACAATGCAGGGAAATCTGACCACCACTACTGACACCTGCAGAGATTGGTGGCTGAAAATGAATCACTGGAATATTAAACATGTGCATTGGAGTACCGTTTCCCTAAATGTAGACTGAAGGGGATGCAACTTTCATTCAACAAATTACTGAACAGAAGCTGGAAATGAAAAAAACATTTTAACATCTATAGCAGTCGAAGGTTTATTGTAAACAAGGGGAAAATAGCAAAGAGGAAAGATGGAATTAGACAGTCGGGCACTTTGCACCCTACCCTGCACTCAATTAATAACCCCTTAAATGTTATAGCAAGAACAGACCATTGTACAAGCGACTAGAGATGGTACAGAAATATAACATTAGGTAACCCAACCTTTTTTAACCTGTGAGCCACAATCAAATAAAAAAAAAAGTTGTAGAGCAACACAAGCATTCAAACATTTCCTGGGGGGTTCACAATAAGGGCTGTGATTGGCTATTTGATAGCCCCTATATGGACTGGCAGTCTACAGGATTTTATTTAGCAGTACATCTACCTACTTTGAGGCCACTGGGGGCAACATCCATAGGGTTCGGGGAACAACATGTTGATTGTGAACCACTGGTTGGGAATCACTGCTATAGCATATATTATTTAAACAGCATGAAAATCTTTCCTCAAAATTCAATCCCTAAATGATCAAGGAATATCTTAACAGGCTGTTTGCAAGGCCATTCATTTACAGTTTTGCTCATAAGTTTACATACCCTGGCAGAATTTACAATTTCTTAACCATTTTTCAGAGAATATGAATGATAACACAAAACCTTTTCTTTCAATCATGGTTACTGGTTGGATGAAGTCATTTATTGTCAAAGAACTGTGTTTTAAATCATAATCACTACACAAACTACCCAAATGACCTTGATCAAAAGTTTACATACCCTGGTGAGTTTGCCTGATAACATGCACACGACTTGACACAAAAGGGTTAGAATGGCTATTAAAGGTAATGACTTGCTGGACTCCTGACAGACCCTTGCATCTTTCATCCAGTGCTGCACTGATGCTTTTTGAATTTTAAGTCATGGTGAAATCAAAAGTATTGTCAAAGTACCTGTGGGAAAAGGTAGTTGAACTCTATAAAACAGAAATGGAATATAAGAAAATATCAAAGGAATTAACAATGCCAATCAGCAGTGTTCAAACTCTAATAAAGAAGTTGGAAATTAGAGGTTCTGTTGAAACCAAACCATAAAAACTAAAATTTCAACCACAACTACAATTGTTCAGGATGCAAGGAAAAACCCACAAATAACTTCAAGTAAAATATAGGACTCTGAAAAAAGATGGTGTGGCTGTTCAAGATGCACAATAAGGAGGCACTTGAATGGTAGAGTTGCCAGAAGAAAGCCACAAAGTATCCCACTTACAATATGACAAACAGCACAGAGACAAGCCTCAAACCTTCCCGTCATTTGTGACTAAAATTTAACTTTTTGGCCTCAACCATAAACGCTTCATTTGGCAAGGAGTCAACAAGCCCTATGATGAAAGGTACACCATTCCTATTGTGAAACATGGTGGTGGATGCTGATGTTTTGGGGATGTATGAGCTACAAAGGCACAGGAATATCTAATAAATGTAATGCTAAAGCAACTGGACTTGCTGAGTAATAATTGAAGACGTTTCACTACTCATCCAAGCAGCTTCTTCAGTTCGACTGTGTATGGGAAGTTCTCGGCATATAAACTCTTCCACTAATCCAAACAGAATGGCACATTGCAAGTCTTCAAAGAGGTGACATCTGAATTTGATTCTGTGTAGTTACTGTGATGGGATTACCAATGGGTCATGCAACTCCTAGAGCAGGTGTTACTTGCGAGAGTTGCATGAATGGTTGTGTGAAGTGTTCTGAAACCGCTCATGGACATCTTCTCTTGTGAACTTGATGTTATTGTCCACTGAGATAATGTGTTCTGTAAAGGCCGTCACTTCATTGGATCTGATTTTTACCCAGGTGTCATCCATATACCTGAACCAGTGACTGTGTTGTTCCCTGGAATTTAAGTAAGGCCCTTTTTTCCACTTCCTCCATTTCTGCTACATACAATGCTGTTCTCACATAGGTACCCAAGCGGTTTCAGAACACTTCACACATCCATTCATGCAACTCTCACAAGTAACACCTGTGTCTAGGAGTTGCATGACACATTGGTAATCCCATCAGAGTAACTACACAGAATTAAATTCAGATGTCACCTCTTTGAAGAGTTACAATGTGCCATTCTGTTTGGATTAGTGGAAGAGTTTATATGCCGAGAACTTCCCATACACAGTTGAACTGAAGAAGCTGCTCGGATTAGTAGTGAAATGTCTTCAATAATTACTCAGCAAGTCCAGTTGTTTTAGAATTACTTTTATTAGATACACCCTGACCTGGATGAATTAAAATCTTCATAGTCATAAAGGCACAGGAAATTTGGTCAGAATTGATGACAAAATGAATGCAGTAAGTTATCAAAAAATACTGGAGGAAATTTTGCACTCATCAGCCCAGAAGCTGCGCATGGGACGTACTTGGACATTCCAACATTGGCTACAGCAAAATATAGTGAAGATTCTGGAGTGACCATCTCAGTTTCCTGACCTCAATATCATTGAGCCACTCTGGGGAGACATCAAACAGCCCAAGAATTTACAGGAACTGAGGCTTTTTGCCAGAAATAATGGGCAGCTTTACCATCTGAGAAGATAAAGAACCTCATCCACAACTACCACAAAAGACTTCAATCTGTCATTGATGTTAAAGGGGCAACTGGGTGATGTCAATTTTTGATCAGGGTCATTTGGGTAGTTTATGTAGTGATTATGATTTAAAAAGAGTAAACACAGTTGTTTGACAATAAATGGCTTCAGCCAACCACTAACCATGAGTGAAAGAAAAGTTTTTGTGTTATCATTCATATGGTTAAGAAATCATAAATTCTGCCAGAGTATGTCAACTTATGAGCACAACTGTATATTATGCCATTTGTGCCTTTACTATCATCACATATATTCTTGTCAAAGAGAAGTTTGTAGGTGATGCTAAATAAGTCTTTATGCTTATTAAAGCTATGAAACTAATATTATTATTCATTAATTTAAAAAAAATATGTTGAAGGTGTGTCATAACCTGGACCAGTGTATTGCCACACAGTTCTTTACCTCTAATTACAAAACGTTGGGAGCCCTCCCCAAAATATAATAAATCCCCTGACCAAATGACCTTTTGTACAGTGGCTATGACTACATTTATGCCACAAAATCACCAACATAAATAATCTTTAAATTCCATCTAGCTCATTGCAATTTGCACTTGTCATTCTTGAATGCTCTAAAAACTACAGTCTACGTGCATTTCATAGGATTAGATACCCAGCAAGTATGGAGCAGGGTATTGTTGCCGATCCAGTTCAGTGCTGTGAGACCCTGAGTAAATTCAGTTTTGAGTACAGGTGATCAAGGCAACAATGTGTGTGTGGCTGCCCCATGCACTGATGAGAAAAGACACCTTTAGAAAACCATTAAAGAAGTGTTAGGATTGTTTTCCTGGTTAGTATTTATTGTCAATCCTGCTGAGCTAAGCATGGAAGATGTGGGATTTGGCCAGTCTGTGTTGCAAATGCAGAATAACAGTTTGCTTAGAGAAATAAAGGGCACAAGAGTCTATATGCCAACCTACCTGACCCTTATGAATGCAGTGTTGCCAAATGCAGGCAATGCTGTATTCATAGGTTGTCTTAGGGGTCTGCTCTACAAAATGTAAATGCAAAGACCTACAGCAATTCTGAGAGAAATGCACTGTGCAATGTGCAAACAAAACTGTGCACACTTCCTTCCCATAGGTAAATGACCCCCTAGAATCCTGAGTGGAATGGAATTCTTAGACTTCTGCTTTCAAGAGTCAGAACCTGTAGTACAGACATATTGTTTTCAATTGCAAATACATTTACAAATAACTCTAAAAGCACTGAAAATGTTAAAGTTATTTATAATGGAAAGTTGCTTTGAAAAACATTTGCTTTCATTAGGCAAAATGTTCATTTTGGAATTACAACATACTTCTTGTGAGATTTCCATTAATTTTTTTTACAATTAAAAATAGTTGTTTTGATGCTGTGCAAGTAAGTATAATAAAATTTTAATTACAGTGTGAATATTTTAAGTTTATAATATTCATTGCATCCTGAAAATAAACTTGGTAATGATAGACCTATGTTGTAGGAAGGGAGACAGATGCCACTTTTACATAATGATTTAAAATAGAGGAAGAGGGATACCCAAGAGTAGATACAGTATTGGAGTATTCATGTTTTTTGTTTATTATATAATTTTTCATCCATTACCTTCAAGGAGGTGCAGAGAATATATTGCATAACTTAACTAAAATAGATCCCATGTGGGTAACATCTGGCCCCTGTGCTGTAAGTACTTGTGAATGCTTAGACATTTAGTAACTTCTGTACTTACAATAGCTCACATACTATTTGCAGACTATGTTAAGGGCATCCTGTGCTGCTCAAATTATTTCAGTGTCCTTTTACTGTAAATCTGCTTTACCTTGCTCAAACTAATGCATTAAATAGAATTGAAAAATCAAACTATGACCTTTAAAGTAAGTAAGTGGTTCCTATCCAGACTTGTAAAGATTTCACAAGAACAGGCCAAACTGCAGGATTAACTGCTCAACCTTTGGTGTTTATTGTCAACACAACATGTTTTGAGCCATATTAGACTCTTTATCTTAAGTGTAGAACAACTTAGTGAGCAACCATATTTAAATGTGCTATACAGGAAGTGACACAGTCAGTTAGGGATCCCTCTCCCGAAACAAAAAATGAAAAAAAAAAACAGGATATATAGGGGGGAATGTAATTAAATTCGCAAAGAGCAAAAGAATACGCATCAATAAGATTAAAAATCCACATCTCGCAATGTAATATTGTTCCTTAAACTGTTATTGCATTGCGAATTTTAATTGCGCATTGTGAACTTTAATTGCGCATTGCGAATTTTAATTGCGCATTCTTAAGAAGTGCTTGAAGGTGTCGTAATCTTTTGGAGCAAACATATCGACTTTTTCAGTAAGAAGTTTTATTACATTGACTGCGCATTGGCGCAAGCTGTAAAATTCGCAAACTCTCTTCCACTGTCGGAAGTGGTTGCTAAACAGTTTCCGGTTTCGCAAAAGCATTCGCAAAAATGTCCATTGTGTATACAATAAAGTCTTTTTTATATGTATCTACCATTTGTGTTTGTACATTCTTTCATTGTGAGTTGACGTTATGCTGTGAAAGTAAAAACATGATATAACCAATGAGCAAAAACTGGTACTGCCTAAAATTAAGTGGTTTCTATCCTACAGTGCAGTATAGTGTGAGTGGCGCCAGCTCCCCTGCACAGCCTGGGAAAGGAGGCAGCAGGACGTGGAACAGATGGACAGGAATAATAGAGGTTTTGCTGACATTTTCAATAAACCAACCCAAAACACAAATTTTTCAGCACTTTCCTTCTAGATTTTAAATGAGTATAATGTACTAGCACACTTGTTTAATGAATTATACACCCTACACTCTATATTCATATGATTTTCCAATTTATATTTATATTGTGGTGTTAAGTTTTCCCCTGTTTATATCCTCTGCCTAAACACCTTTCTGTTTGTAATACACAATGAAGTATTGGTTGTTAGTGGAATTTGGCCTGCCACAGACTTTCTGAATGTGTACCAGACTGAAAAGTGTATTTCAAATAAGCAAATATAGGAAAGGTGAAAAATATGAATATATAAATATAAAATCTTCAAAATATAATTATGAAAACTATTATTATCTCTCTTTTCAAATAAGTTACACTAAATGAGAGTTAGGCTTCTCCCCTCATGAACAAGCAGCTTACTGGCCAATGTATTGAGCCTTCCCAACATATATCTATCAGGCAGTTTAGAAAACTCCATCATCTAAGGACCGTATTGGCCCATAAGACCCCATTATAATTCAATAGATGACCTGGGAATAAACATCTGATCAGCTGGACTCGGCCCAGGACATGGGATGCAAAATCAAGTAAGGACCTATTGACTTGGCAACCTTGCCCAAAGAACAGATCTTTACATGTATACACAGCTTAAGGCATAAACACTCCCTCTGGCTACTCTCTGGTTATCTACTTTACATTCATTTTCCAATTTCTTAGGTTCCTTTCTCTTATAAAAGTATTTCACCTATTGCCTTAATGTTACAAAATGTACTGTCACTACAATTTCAACTTACAGTTCACATTGCTCCTATGTGATCATGCAACACTGTATTATAATTACACACTGATACATTTTATATTTATTTCTTTATGGACAAAAATGTAAGGAAAAATAAAAAGAGAGAATATATTGGACCTTTAAAATACTATATAGGGGTATCTAATAAAAGCCACTATGTTTGCCCAAATTGTCTTATTGGTTGCAACTTAGTCCATTTTATTACACATGGGGGTATTTTATCAGAGTAATAATATAACTAATGCTTATCTAGAAATTAATAAAAGTCAGGCTTGTGGCACTGATAAAATTTACTTGCAATGTCAGAATGGACCCACCAGAATACCTGATATACATCCCACTGTCATAGCCTTTCAATGTAGATACTGTAGTGCTACATATTATAGATGTTATACTGTTCCTGGGAATTGTTCTTGGAAGATAAGGCCAGGCAGTAGTCAACTGACCTCTGGGCTGGTGGTCTGGCAGGTCTGTCCTTCCCTGACTAGATGTAAAAGAAGAGGAGGTCATGTTTAAGCAGGCAGCAGTTGGCAATGGAGTCTTGTTGAAACACCAATTGTGATGTCCTGAGATGCACCTGCAGCCACACCTTTGGCCCTTTCCCAAAGACACCAACAAAGCCACATTTTATTTGTACTTCTTCCAAGTGCTTATATAGAGCAGTCAGATTATAGGACTCATTTACTTACCAAGTAACAGTTTACAAAGTGCAAATTTCGGACCCTATCGCCATATTTTTACCCATGATGTAGGGTTTTCCCACAATCCCACAAGGGGCATTGTGGCTGACACTATTGAAGTGGATGCAATAAAACATGCAAACTGCACTTGTACTTCAACGCAAATGGGCCACAGTTGAGCTGAAATTCTTCATTGCGCAAGGAGCAGCTATTGAAGCCAGTACCTTTGACAAATGGGAATTTTCCCACAATGACTGTGGGAAAAAATATTTTATGAGTCTAAACTGAGTTGTTACTCATAAATGACCCCTTGTAGGCATTTCCCACTTTAAGTATCAGATGCTGAATCCTTATATTGTACCAGATACAACTATAAAACATCTCATAAAAAGGCACTGAATTTTCCATCACGATTTTAAACTCTAGTAACATTAACTGGCCATAAGTCATTGTATATATATGAGGAGCAAAGTTCATGGCACATACGGAGGATCAAAGATCATAAGCACAGAGTAGGAACTATAAACCAGACACAGAAACAGGCACATAGGAACTATAAACTAGACACAGAAACAGCCACAACAAGGCATCAAAGCTCAAAATGACTATGAATAAAAAAATGTGCTGTGACTTTAAAGAACAACACTAACATTATTACAGAAACAGATCCCAGGAATCAGATCCCATGAATCATTATATAAAAAGTTTTCCGACATAAAAACTTTACGAAAATATTCAACTCTAAGGGCTTGATTGTCCATTGTTAAGCAGCACTGGGCACTAACACCAATGATTTGACTGCTCAAATTCTTTAACACTATCCTAAGGAACTGTTGGGAACCCCTTGCCCCTAAATGTTAAAGGAAAACTATACCCCCAAAATGAATACTTGAGCAACAAGTAGTTAATATCATATTAAGCAGCATATTAAAGAATCTTATCTCATTGCCTTGAATCTCTTGCCTTGAACCACCATTTCATGATGGTCTGTGTGCTGCCTCAGAGATCACCTGACCAGAAATATTTCAACTCTAACTGTAACAGGAAGAAGTGTGGAAGCAAAAGACACAACTCTGTCTGTTAATTGGCTCGTGTGACCTAACTTTATAGTTTGATCCCAGGAGGTTGTTCTTACTTTTTAAAATGGCTATTTTCTATTTAGCATGACCCAATGGCACATGCTACTAAAAAGTATATTATTATGAAAATGGTTTATTTACATATGAGTTGTTTTATGCAATATCTTTTTATAGAGACCTACATTGTCAGTGGGTATCGTTTTCCTTTAAAGCACAAGCCTTTTCCTCTATATTAAACCCATCAATTAAAAGAAACATATTATGTTTAATTTACTACCATATGTGCTAATAATTACCTCAGAACATTTATCCATAGCAACCATTCAGACCTATTCTTCAATCTTTAATTATCTTGTTTATTGTAGACTGATCAACATTCATGCTGATTGATATGTGTAACTGCACTGGATCTGAGCACTGCAACTGACATATACAACTGGGTTCTACTTTCCCTTCCAGTAACCTCCAAAGTGAACTAGTGAAGTAAAATGTGTGGTTTAGAACACATAGCTTGGGGACCAATGCACAGTATACTTGTGGTCTAATTCTGCATTGTGGAGTTTATACTCTTCACTTGGTCTATGCCCTTGGTGAGCACACCATTTTGATCTTTTCTACTATAGTTGCACCTTCACCTCTTTAAGGGCTCTTACACATAGGTGATTAACACAGGTTGTTAATGACCAGAATTGGATACCGGCAAACCCAAATTGGACACCACCGTCCAGAATTGGACATCAAATCCTCTGACCACCCGATCCTTACAAAAACTTTTGCCACTACACTGGTCCCTGGACCAAAAAAGGTTGGGGACCTCTGAGCTAATTGATTCCATTAATCCATTACACCTGGCTGTACTCATGAGCATTTAGAGTCGCTGTCACTGCATTTGTATTTTAATGTGCTATTTTAGATGCCGCTTGCTGCATTTTTTTTCTGGCTTTCAATGCACACTCAAAAGACAACAGAATAAGAGGAAGCGTTTGGAACTGACAAAAACGCATTTAGATTAAACTGATATTATTTGTGCTCAGCATGAGGGCATTAGAAAAACTCCCATGTGTAAGAGCCCTAAAGTTAGATATACTATTAACATGCCAAATCCCTAACTGACATTTAAATCACATGGCTACTGCAGTCTAAAAAACACAATTTAATTAATTAGACATTTAGCATGTAGAGATTATGTGTCCAATTTAAAAGGGGTGTGATAGCAGATTTTGTGCCAAAACAAGCAAGAGCTGCACAATGCACTTACCCTTCTTTGATCATAACAATAAAATGCACACCTGTCCACTAACGCCCATGTAGTTAGTGTAATTATGGTTAAAAGATGTGTTGTTTGTGTGTGTGGAGTGGCCAATTAAATGTATGCTCGGATTATACCCAATAGGAATAACTGTTGTCCAAAACACATAAGTGATTTATTGGTATAGGAAAATTATTGGAAATAAAATTACAAAGCAAAGCAAAAAACAATACTGTATTTCAAACAGGCACTTGCAAGCTCACCAGAAAGGTTTGATAGCACTGGCAATTTTATTGGAATATTTTCGTTTTTTTTTCATGCTCACGCTGTATTTTTTTTGTTTCTGGACATTACACCTAACCATGCTTTACCTGTTCAGTGGTCACTGCACAAAGCTATTTTATGTTCTTAGTGTCATGTATATTTGTATTGCAATTCAAGGAGGCAAATCAACGGTTAAACCAGACTGACTGATTTAACACAAAGCAATCTCGCACTCCACAGAATGTGTGTACGGCTGGATTTTCAGAACAGAATTCTTACCTGTAATAAGCACAGACTTTCCTTCGGTGCTTAACATGTTTCTGACAGGTATGGAATAATAATAGATGGAACAAGCTAGAGTTAATAGAGTTAAGCCAGCACTGTCAGACAAAATGAAGAAACAGAAAATCCCCAATATGAGCAGTGACAGGAGACCAGGGACAGAGGCATTTTCAATCTTCACCTTGTTCTTCATTAATTTGTAAAGGGCTGATCCACTGAAGAAGACACCCACAGCTAAGTAAAGCAGCCTGGAATCCAACTGGGCCATTTCTGGAATCCTGGGAAGCGCCACAAGTGAGATTAAATCGGTGCAATATTTCGGGAACTTCCCTGAGCAATAACAGACATGCAAACTTGTAAGACTTGTTAAAAAGTTGCTGGTATAAATATTAAACTGCTTCCCACCTCTTTCTGTGATTTTTTTTTTCTTTGTTTTCAAGCTCCTCCCCTTTGGAATTAACACCACTATATGATAGTCTGCTTTCTAAAAGCTGAAGCTGCATGGTAATGTATTTAATTAAAGGTGTAAAGATCACCCAGGTCTAGTAACCCATAGCAACCAATTACATTTTTGTTTAAATAGTTGCTTCCTGGTTATAAGATGCTGCGGACAAAAAGACCAGTAGCAAATTTTGTACACATAGCCTTTTCACTGACATCAACTACATCTGCTTTGGGAACAGCGTGCTTCTAGTCATTGCTTTTCCCTTTAGCCGCATTCTGTTAACCCCTTGCTGACAATGTAGAATCTAGTGTGGTAGAAAAATTGTTAGTTTGCCTTTAAACTAGCTTTAGTTTAGGTGCACTAATTGGAACCCTTTTTTCTGTGGGTCTTTCTTGTTTATTTTGCATGGTCTATACATTCTTAGCATTGCTCAAAATAATTAGCATGGTGTTAAATTAGTAAAAAAAACTTTTGTTGATAATAAAAATGACAGTGTAAAAAACATACATCAAGAACAACCAAAAACACATTGGAGAGCTTAAAGGAACAGTAACATTTTTTTTTTTAACGAAAATAAACGAAAAGAGACATAAATCTTTAAAATCGCTAAATTTTTAATAAGAAATTACTTACCGATTCTCTGCATGCGCTCCTCTTCTGAGATGGCGATATATCCATCGTGCGGCGCTAGATTTCTCCTCCCTGCCTATCTCATATAGAGGAGAAATAGGGCGCCGCAAGATGGATCGTCACCATCTCAGAAGAGGAGTGCATGCAGAGAATCGAACTTAGCAATATTAAAAATGTATGCTCTTTTCATTTATTTTCGTTAAAAAACAAAAAAATTAAAAAAACAAAAAAGATTTTACTGTTCCTTTAACCCCGAGCAATTATAATATTATCCATTTACAACATAAAAATAAAATATAATTTATTAATGTTTATCATAATATACCAGAACAATTAAAAACACCCAAACCCATAAAAATAATGGCATTGCTGCTTTATTTCATCATAATGTTGGAGTGAACAAATTTTGCCACTACAGCTCCATTTTCTGAATTTGACATTATTAGGCAAAATATTGTTAATAATATCAATACATGAATCTAGGATTCTGTTTGGTATTTAGATTTAATTCAGCAGCTCTCCAGTTTGCAAGTCAGCAATCTGGTTAATGCGGGTTCAAATTTCCCTAGTAACCATGCATTGATGTGAATAAGAGACTGGAATTCGAATATGAGAGGACCTGAATAGAAAGAAGAGTAATACAATGTAGAACTAACAATACATTTGTAACCTTACAGAGCATTTGTATTTTAGATGGGGTCAGTGACCCCCATTTGGAAGCTGGAATGAGACAGAAGAAGGCGACAAATAAAAAAACCTATAACAAAGAAAAAATTAAGGCCAATTGAAATGTTGCTTAGAATTAGCCATTCTATAACATACTGAGTTCAATTAAAGGTGAACCACCCCTTTAACACCAAAGTGTACTGTGAAGTAGTGATGTGCAGCCTGGCCCAATACCCATGGGATCTGCAGGTCGGGCAAGTTTGGGCTGACCTTGCACGCTCCTTTCTAGGTCTCGATCTTCCAAATGCCGGCTTCCGACTTCCGTTCTGGATTCTTATAAATATGCGCCTGCTCGCGCCACCCCATTTGTGATGTCATTGGCAGGGCGGGTTTGCGGGGTCTATAATCTATAAAAGGAACCCGAAAGTCGGGCGGGTGAGCAGGTGTGGGTCAGGGAAATCCCGACACACATATTCTTTTTGAATACATTCTTTTTGATTTTTAAATATTCCTCCAATAATATTTCTTACTTAAATTTTGTGGCACACTATATAATAGACACTATAGAAGGGGCATATTATCAACAGAATACATTAAATGCTTCAATGTTGACAGCCACACTCCCCCACCACCAGCCATTGTTTTAATACAGTTTCACCCATTTAAACCTTTAGACACATAAAGTCCTCATGCTGCATGGTTAATCATCAACTCATTTCAATATATGCTGAAGTCTGCATTGGGTTTTATGTACCTAAACTGATCTACATCTGCCGCACTGCTGAGATCTCTCTGAAACTGTATGTACCTATGGAAAACATGAATAAAATTAATTGATGTAGACTTACTCAGCAGTCCTCTGAGCACTATTGCAGTTCACATTAATTTTCTATTTTCTGTATAATCAGTTAACCCTAGGGCTGCAAAATCTGAGTGAAAAGGCTGGTATTATCCGTCTAAAAATGCTAAAATCCCAGGAACCACTTAAAATAGAAAATAAATGTAAATTGCCGAGAGAAGCGCCCCAAATTACTTTTGGGTTTAGAAACCCTTTAAAGGAGTGCAATGCTCTGTATCCTGTCCTAGCCACCTACGGTATATTGAACCTATACTGAGCCTCCTGGTTAGGTTGTAACACCCCCACCCCCTGATTAAGTAAAAGAAAGAGTCAACTTGCAGATCAGAATAAGATGGGACATGATAAACGCCACATTTCTTTACTTCTATTGTGTAAACTTCAGCTTCTGTATCAAACTTTCTTCTTTCAGATTAAACCTCCAGGGCTAAGGCTTGAGCATGCTCAGTCTGCTCCTCTCTCCTCTGCAATTAGAAGTTCCTGGTGCGGGTATAGACGCAGGTCGGTGGCTCTGTGGGTTTGCAGGTTGCAGGTTGGGCCTCGGGTCTTCTCAATAGCAATTTTTACAAATGTTTTCTGATCACGCCTACTTCTGATGATGTCACTTCCGGTTACTATGACAGCACTTCCTAATTCTTGATGGTCAGCATGACAGCACCTCCAGATTCTTGTTGATCAGTGGGTTGCAGGTCCGGGTTGCAGATAAGGTACTTACGGGTCGGGTAGCGGGTCCAGGCGGGTAAGAATGCAGGTTGCGGGTCCGGATTGCAGGTTGCAGGTACAGGTTGCTGCCATATACATTTGCACTTTTGTATACTAATGTTTCAACTCTGCTCTTAATTGCACAGGTTGAGAGGTGGGGACAATCCGATATTGCCTTACTTTCAGGTAGGGTGTTTGTTCACATTTTTTCAGTTTTCCTGTTTTCTGTAATCTCTAGAGAACAATAGCGGTGCCTAGATTTCTGTGAATGTTATTAGAAAGAGAACACAAACATCAACATACCTTTAAATTAAACCCAGTGGAGCAACAGAACTAACTGGACCACCGTTTAGACCGTAATTTGGTTTCTTATAAAATCACAACAAATTCTTATTAATGAAAGCTCAAGTCTGAGCTCAGATGGACCCTAGACTGTGTGCTTATTGATTCTATTCATGTTACAAAAATAATTCCCCTAATGATACAGAGGAACCCTGGAGGAACCACCATGAATGTTGTTGTAATTTCAATGTTCTCATGTTGGGCTACATCAATAGGTGTACAAAGAATCACATGCTAAAGCCATTTTAACAATAAAAGCCAGAAGTAGCGCCTTATCCACCATGGAAATATGCGTTGCAATGTGTTCCTGACTAATGTATGAATACATGCACATCTGCAATTGTGCTGATGTATCGGACACAGCTACTCTAGATAAATTCTAAAATATTTGTGTTTTCAAATTGGCTTTATTATTAACATAGCAGTGTAAAACATGGAATTGCCATAAAGACAAGTGCTTGAAAGGGAACTGCAGGCCTACCTTGTTCCTATAATCTTAAGAGAGGAAAGGAAATACAATTTAACACCCTAACTTGACAGAATCTTTTCTGGAGAGAGGATGTGTAATGGAAAAGTTTAGGACTTTGTACGTTTCAGGGTGAAGTGGAAAGTCACACAGTTTGCATGTTGCCCCCGCCCCCATCTTCTATTTTGCCCAAGATTTCAAATAAGATAAACAAATATTTTTGCCTTTAGCACCTATTTGGAGCAAAGCCAAAGGCAGAGGCAAAGGCAGTTGCTGATCAGATCCCAAGGCCAGTTTTTCCTATAGTTGGTCCAAAGAGTATGAAATAGGCAGGAGGATCACTCTTAATATATATCATAGAATTTATACAGTCCTCCATTTTTCTACCATGCTTGTGACAGCTCATTTCTCCATAAAACATCAAATTAAAATATTCCTCCTGTTTTCATGAACATGCGGGCTGGCGTAGAACATATTTACTGTGACTTTGTTTGAAATATTCCTAACATGTCCAGTGAACAATGTCGGGTATTGTGAAAGGGGAAAGGATGTTTTGATTCAACAAATGATTTTAATTTTCTCAGCCATAAAGAAAAACACATGCAGAATAAGTCAATGAGCCCAAATACTGCCAAAGGTGCTCCTGTTCTGTTTGCTGATGACCTATTGTTACAAGCTAAATCAGTACAGGTATTGAATCCGTTATCTGGAAACCCATTATCCAGAAAGCTCTGAATTAGGGGAAGACCATCTCCCATGGACTCCATTTTAATAGTCTAAAGTTAAAGCAAATATCCAATAGGTTGATATGGGTTACTGCACCTAGGAACATTTTTGTCGTTTTGTATTAAGTGCCAGATAATTTTTGAATGCCTTATTTTCTTTCCTGGTGGGAAGTGATTTCTTTTGTACCTTTTTTCTATTTTCTGGAATTTTTTTGTAGCTCACTACTTAACAGAATCTTTCACAATATCTATAATACACTACAATCAATGACCTGGGAGATTCTCCAATGATTTGTGTATTTTTGGTATCTCATGTAGGAATGGGATTTTAGGATATGTAATATTGAGAAAATTGTTTCTTGAAGACAACAGCGTAACCCATATCTGTCAGTTCATCCAACTCTTTCTTATAGATGGATGTGAATTTGGAGCTTAGTTTATAGAAGAACAAACCAAATGCTGTTCTTCATTGGGATTAGTCTAAATGCAGCAGTGCCTCCAACGAATTGGCTTCTTCTCCATCCATATCTAGTTAGTATATGTGTTGGATATTTGTTTGGCTGATGTTAGCACAATCCTGTGATGCCAACGGCAGTAATTGTAACATTAGAGCATGTGGTGTTTGCCGATTCAGAGGTAGATGTAATAAACATTTTTGAAGAATTTGGAAAAAATTTGGTACCAAACTCAGGATTTTTCTTCTATATAATAATAAATATATCTCGTTCTTCTTGAAAGGGAGTATATAATGATAAATATCCAAGGGAGTCTTATGCTGTTCTGGAACCCTGATAAACAGCTGGAAACAAGGCCAGAATGTTGGTTTTTGTGCAATAATACACAGAATACCAGATCAAGAAAATCTTGGCTTAACTCTGAACTTTGTATGGAATACTTTATTTACCCCCTGAGACGTGTATTTGTACGAATAGTTTTGCTTTGCATGAACTACACAACCTGCAATTACATTATATATTGTTAGCTTTAGAAGAGTTATACCTGTATTGCTTGATCCATTACTCAGCTGTTGTGAAGATATTTCTCCCTCTGACACAGTAAAAAAAGTTAACTGTCCAGTTCTTCTAGATTTGCGTGTTTCAAGCAGTTTTTTCCTGTTTAACACACTTCTCACAGTGAAAGTATGTGTGATTAAAGGTGACCTGTCACCCAAACATAAAAAGCTGTGCAATAAAAGTCCTTTTCAGACTAACCCTACATTCTTTTGTCTGCTAAAGAGTCCATACTTAAATTTATTTAAAAGTCTCAGCTGTCAATCCTATATTGCCTTGGGCATAGAGGCAGGCAGAGCTTATTATTTTAACTTTCAAGAGGTCACTGCAGGTCCTCACCATCTAATTGTGTAGCCAGTGCTTGGGCAGGGGTATCCGTTTCCCAATTCTAGAGCATAAACAAGATTTAGTCATTATGCAATGCTTGTTAATAACAGTGTCCACAAAACGGCAGCTGCCTTCTGGCTGTGATTGTGAGCTCCAAGACTAAAAGAAACAAGATTTAAATAGTGAAAGTGAAATCTATTTTGCTTGCCTATAACTCCCAACTGTCCCATCTTTAGAGGCGCCTCTTTTGACAGCTCAACCCACAGTCCCTCTTTTGTACTGGCAAGTCCCATTCTTTTCTGCACCAAACAGACAGAGAAATAAACAAAGTTGCTAACTTAATTGGCGTTTGGCAGAGAG
The DNA here is from genome assembly GCA_024363595.1 of Xenopus borealis. Lineage (NCBI taxonomy): Eukaryota > Metazoa > Chordata > Amphibia > Anura > Pipidae > Xenopus > Xenopus borealis. The sequence continues at coordinate 54,482,548 of CM044437.1, forward strand.
CCCAGAACAGCCACAGCAGCAGATAAAATACTTTTGTAACACTTTTTGTAACCATTTTGTAGATAAGCAAATAAGTAATTGCATCAGCTAACATGTCCTTTGGGAAAAGTTACTCACAGCTTAAAGGGTTATTTACCTTCATTAGTAAAACAGTAATAATTAAAAAAAAACATAGAAATATGTTCAAACTTGCATAACTGGCTAAATGTTGTAAAATGAATTAGGCCACAAAAATGGGCGTAGTAAAAAAACTTTCATAAAATAGGTTTTGGAAGTATTTTTAGGATGACAGGTTTTTTTTTAAGCACAAATCTTGGAAGTCAGGTGAAATCTACAGGCATTACAAATATGGTACATAATGAATGTTAAGACACCTATTGAGTTGCAGAGTTGCACTTTAGACTTTATTAGGTTTGCCAAAGAAAAATGTCAATAACAGTGGTATAAAGTATGATACCAAGCCTTTTACCCCATATGCCAGTCAACATTTCCAAGCTCCAATCATGTGACCCACAAATACACCTATTGGTCTAAGTGGCTGCCCTTAAAGGAGACATATAGGATTAATCAAGAAAACCCTAATTGTGTAGTCAATAATCAGTAATATATGG
>CM044437.1:54502961-54515854 GCA_024363595.1 Xenopus borealis
GCTTCAGATTTAGTCATGTTAATTTTATAGTTGGAAAGTTCACCATATATCGCAAGTTCTTTAATAGCATTGGGCATTAAAATATGTGGATTGGTTATGACTAATAGGAGGTCATCTGCAAATGCAGCGAGTTTATATACCCGTATATATACATCCCTGTGATGTCCGGGTTGTTTCGAAGTGCTATCAATAGGTGTTCCATACATAGAACATATAGTAACGGGGATAACGGGCAGCCTTGTTGGATACCGTTCTTTATATCTAAAGTATCAGAAAGAATACCATTTAGCCGTATTTTGGCTGAGGGAGTCGAGTAGACAGCCATAATTTTATCTATTCCAGTCCCTTCTAACACTAGTTTTATGAATGTCCAATTAACTCTATCGAACACCTTCTCCGCATCCGTAGAGAGGAGCAGAGAAGGTGTTCGATGAGCCTTCGCCCAGCTAATAAGATTGAGAATTTTCATGGTGTTCTCCTTGCCCTCTCTTACTTTTACAAAGCCTACTTGGTCATCATGTATCCAAAGTGGGAGAAGTGGATTAAGTCTCTGTGCTATAATTTTGGTATATAATTTCAGGTCTATATTCAATAGAGATATAGGTCTATAGTTACCACAAAGTATGGCATCTTTGTCTGGTTTAGGTATGACTGTAATATAGGCGAGTAAAGCCTCCTTGTTCAAGGGATGCTTCTCATCAATTTCATTAATAAAATCGAGAAAAAGGGGGGCCAATTGAGCAGAAAAAACCTTGTAGAACTTTCCAGTATATCCGTCGGGGCCCGGTGACTTATGTAATTTTACATTTTTTCTAGCAGTCAGTACTTCTTGTTTTTGAAATGGGGCACTCAGTTCTCTAAGGAGATTACCGTCAATGCATGGTAGGGGGTGTTTTGCTAAATAAGTTCCAATTCTCGTTTCCAGTGTCCTTTGGGTCATAATTTGGGGCATATTATACAAGTCCTGGTAATACTGTTTAAACGTTTCAGCTATTTTTGTCGGTAAGATCTGTATGTTTCCCTGTTGGTCTTTAATTTTATGTATATAAGAGAGATTCTGTCTATTTTTTAGGGCTGTGGCTAATAGTCTCCCTGACTTGTTTCCAAATTCATAATACTTTTGTTTTAGCTTGATCATTGCATGTTTGCTTTGGGCATTTAGTATGTCTTATTTCCGTTCTTTTCGCTGTTAGAGTTTTGAGGATATCTAGCGTTGGGTGTGCAATATGCTGAGCTTCTAATTGTTGAATTTGATTAAATAAGTTGTCCAGTGTTCTCTGACGCTGTCTTTTAAGACGTGCGCCATGCTTAATCAGAGTACCTCTAATCAAACATTTCAACACTTGCCATTTCGTTTGTTGCGTGGTGGAGTCATTAGCTACTCTAGGGATATATTCCTTAATAGTTCCCTCAATTTCTTCCCTACATTCAGCATTATCTAATAAATTGTCATTAAGTCTCCAATTCCAGGTCGGTTTCGGCTTGTTTGGTATGGTAATTTCAATATGAACAGCTGCATGGTCAGACCAGGTTATGTTATCCATATCCGCTTTCACCAACCAGTGCAAGTAATATTGGGATATGAAAATATAATCCAGTCGAGAGTAGCTCTGTTGGGGGAATGAAAAATTTGTGTATTGTTTAGCAGTATGGTTAAGAAATCGCCAGGAGTCAATGACTCTCATGTTCTGTAATGACTTAGCAGCTTGAGCAACGTTTTTGGAAGTCAATAGGGATTGACCTTTGGAAGTGTCTAGTTTGGGGTTTAGGGCAATATTAAGATCTTCTCCCAGAATCAGTAATCCTTCTGAGAAGTTAGAAATCTTCATATGTAGTTTAGATAGGTATTGTGTTTGGTTAATGTTGGGTAAATAGAAACTACCGATGGTACAAGGAGTATGGAACAATAGGCCTTTTATCAGAACATATCTACCGTTAGGGTCTACTAGAGTATCATTAACCCTGAAATCAATTGATTTTTTAATAGCTATAGCTACTCCCTTTGTTTTATGTAGAGGGTTATTATTGTAGAACCATTGCGAGTACTGACCTAGTTTATGCATTTGTGGGGCTTCACTCTTAAAATGTGTTTCCTGAAGTAAAATTATATCCCCTTTGTTTTTCCTCATTAAAGTTATGAGTTGTTTCCTCTTTTCCGGGATATTTAGGCCATTCACATTCAAGGAAATTATTTTCAGATTACTCTCCATTATACATACAATACATATCATTAGTAACACATAATACAAACTTCTCACTGAGATAATAGCCTCCAGGCTCGGAGTGGGGAGGTGCAACAGGGTAGGGTCTATAGGAAAAGGTAGTAGAAATATAATCAAAACATATCTTGCAATCAAATACAATGCAGTGGCTGGACCAACCAATTCCTAATAAAAGCGGGTACATATCAGAAACCAGAAGGAAAAACACATACAGTGTAAATGGGTGTCTCTTCTGCAAATGCAGACCATTTGTCAGACAATTTGTCTGGCCCATTGCTGGGGGGGTGGTGATGGGCAGCCTGTGCAGCAACACCAAGGTAGGATAATGCTAGAGCTCAGAAGGAGCAACTTTTAAGTGGAACATAACAGTAGCAAAGGTATGGGAAAAAAGAAACGGCAGATTTACTTGAAACCCCCTCCGTTGTTTTGGGGATTCACCCAGGGTTAGATGGCATCGGGCTTCCAGGTGCTTTTCCGGGTGTCTGTCGTGATCTACTTCTTTTCGCCTTAGGTGATTCCACCTCTTTCCAAGGGTCTTGATGCGGCAAAAGGGTTGGTGTCGGTAGTTGTACAAATTTAATCCAGTCTGAAAGATCAAGCTTTGGAGCATTACAGGCCTGTAGGAAGTTTCGCAGATCTTCAAGTGCTGACATTGTGTGTGACTTCCCAGCAATAGTGGCCTGGATGCTAAACGGGAATCCCCACCTGAACAAAATTTTATTTTCTTTCAGGAAATTTGTCAGGGGTTGGAGGAGACGTCGTTGTTGTAGTGTATACCATGATAAATCTTGCATGATAGAGACCTCAGCATCATCCATTTTAATCAGCTTCTGTTGTCGTGCTTTAGAGAGGATTTCCTCTTTCACTATAAAATGCAATAAGCAGCATATGACATCTCGTGGTTTATCAGATGGAAGTCCTTTAGGTCGGAGTGCTCGGTGAACCCTTTCGATGTGTATCTCATTGGTATCAGGCATGTTGAGCACAGAATTAAACAATAAGGTTACTGTTCGTTTAAGGGTGTTTGCGTCCACTGCTTCAGGAAGACCTCTTATACACAGATTACATCGCCTCCCTCTGTTATCCAGGTCCTCCACCCGGCGGGATAGAGATTGGATGGCTTTGTTTTGTAGTTGGGACACTGCAAGTAGTGAGTCAACGGATAGTTCAATTTGCTCCGTTCGGCACTCAATCATTTCAGTTCTGGCATGAATGGATGCAATTTCAGTCTTAAATTCAGCTACTTCTTCCTTTAGCGCAGTTTTAATCTGAGTCGCTAAATCTTTCAGATCATGTTTTGTGGGTAATGTTTTTAGGACCGCGTAAGTGTTACTTTCCGAAATAGTAGAGTCATCATCAGAGGCCTGGTCATCTCTCTCCGCCTGTTCCAGCCTGTCTGACTCTGTTCGTGACCTCTCCTGCTCTGCTGGAGCTAAAAATTTCTTTAAGAATTTTTGTGATTCGGTCATTTTATGCTGTTTCGGGGTGTCCCTTATGCCATCTTTCACTCTGCCGTATTTACCCATGTTAGTATAATGATTTTGCACCTAGCAAGATGAGCTCTAGCATTTGGTCAAGATTAGATATCCATCATAGGGTGCAGACTGTCCCAGAGCATAAGTGGAGTCAGTGTGTGAGGCCTCTGTGAGACCTGACGGGGCCCCCTGGAGGGGATGGGGTTTAAGCCACTCCCTGCTGCAGATGTAAACTGCAATTAAGTCCAGGTGTTATATAAGACTTAGGTCTTGCCATACTGGTAGCTATGGGATTGATCTTCAATGACCCTAGCAGCGAGGGTGAGGGGGTGCCCAACAACAATTATCCAGAGAGTACTGTAATAACGCACCTCCAAGCTGCCAAGGCTAAAGGGAGGCCTGTATGGTGTATAGTTCCCCACTATTGAGATAAATAAAATGTCCACGGGGCCCCGATGTACTCACCCTATTTGAAGCTGCTGTGTGCAGCGTTTGGCAGTGTCAGGCGTTGGAGCGCTAAGTTGCGGCCCTTGCGGTCCGGTCGCATCGCGACCACGTGGTCCAAATCCAGTCCACGGCTTCAGTGTGTCACTGGGCCGAGAACCTCGATCGGGCTGTATTAGCTCCAGCGTCCTGCAAGTGGGCTCTTTCTGTGATGGTTTCCCTCCTTAAACCAACCGGACTGCCCTTCAAGGCACTGGGTGAGCTGCAGTGATGGTAGTCGCCTATTTGGCCAGTTGGGCTGGGAGCCATGTGAATGTGCGTCTGCACTGATGCCCAGTTAGCCACGCCCCTTCTACTCTTTTTCATTTGTATTATTGCTGTGGTCTCTAGGCAACAATTTGACACTTATGCCGGCAATATATTGATGCCATCATAGGGCTTTTTTAAGCTCTGTTGGTTTGCTCATTTTGTGCCCCTTGGTACTCTTGCATTTAGGCCAGGGCAATAGTAACTGAGAGTTGTAATGTGAAATAAATTGCATTCCCTCAATTCCTATAATTCTACTATTGCAGTATTGTCTCTGGAAAGGGCCAAGAAAGGTAGACAATTGTGGTCTAAAAGCAGAGCTGGCCCAAGCCAACTGGGCGCCCTAAGCAACCCAGCTGGCCGCCGCACTACCCCTTAACCCACCCCCCTTGTTCACTCGAACACGTATGTGTATGCACCATAACCGTTGAGAGAGCAGGGAAGGGAAAGCAGCAGGAGGGACGGGCAGAGAGAATGACAGAGGGGAGGGAAGGAGAGAGCGGCAGAGGGAGCATGACAACCCGGACAAGGGGTAGGCAGAAGACGATATAACAGGTACCTGCCCAGCATCCCCCATTGTTGTGTCCTAGGAAGGTGCCTCTTTTGCCTACCCTAGTTCCGGCCCTGTCTAAAATGTTGTTGTTTTGAACCTATGCAGAAAAGCAACACTGCCCCCTAAGACATCTGGCATAGCCCAATGCACGGAGAGGCATTGGGGGTTGTATCAGTGGCGTAACTACCAGGGGTGCAGTGGGTGCAATTGCACCAGGGCCCCCACCCCCTTGGTGCCCATTGGAGTCACGATAATGGTTATGGCAGGCAGTTATCTAGGGGGAGATTTTACAGCACACATGCCATCAACACTCCAGCATGGGATTTATAGGGCCCGACAGGGGGGCCCAGGTGCCCATCCTATATCGGGGCCCACCAGGGAGTAGTTACGCCACTGGGTTGTATGACCCATCAGCATTACAGGGCACAATAATTAGTCCATTTATACAGCTCTAAGAAAACAAAGCATGGTGAAGAAGCAAATTAATATACTGCAAATAACATATAGGCGTGGACTTCTGTTATATAATAATCCCAAAACACAGAGCACAGAAAAGCAGGGTTATCTATAGTAAATACATTAAGGCCACAAAATAGATCACTCACAATGTAGATCACACCTTGGTATGTTTCACCTTCCATAACAGATGACAGTGGGGGGTGTAGTCAATGGCTTTGGAGCCCAAGATATGTGATGTCTCAGATTGTGGTGTTTCTATCAGTTGTTGAATTAACTAAAGCGCCATCAGTCACATTATGCTCACAGCAGTGCATGGCAGTCAGAGAAGCACCTTAGAATATGACACTGTAAAAGAACACAAATATTTTATAGAACAATAGACATTTTTAATACAGGTATGGACCTGTTATCCAAAATAATCAGGACCTGGAGTTTTCCAGATAAGGATTGTTTTGCCTACAATAAGGATTGATAGAACATTTTTAATACAGGTATTGACCGGTTATCCAAAATACTCAGGACCTGGAGTTTTCTGGATAAGAATTGTTTTGCCTACAATAAGGATTACGTACAAGGTAGTGTTAATGCAGAGAATAATTTTTAAAAATGTTAATTATTTCCTTAAAGGGATACTGTGATGGGAAAACATTATTTTTTCAAAACACATCAACATGGGGCTAGATATGTTGTCAGTTTCCCAGCTGCCCCCAGTCATTTACTTGTGCTTTAATAAACTTCAGTCACTCTTAACTGCTGTAATGCAAGTTTCAGTGATATCACCCTCCAGCAGCCTAACTAAAGAACAATGTAACCAGATAGCAGCTGTAACACAACAAAACTCAATACTAAAAGCCAAGCCTGAACCTGCAAATAGCTTGAATCGGAAAATACTCATGCTAAAACCTATCGAGGTCATGTACAAGTTAATGGCAGAGGTCCCTTCAACTCTTTGAAAATGTTTGTAGCCTCATGATGTTCAGGGATTTTTTTGGTGGCTTTCACATGAAAACTTGATTAATTCGAGCGATTCAAGGTTTTGTTAGGCAAAAACTTAATTAATCTGTGTTTTGGGGTTTTTTACATTCAAGTGTCTTCATCAGAAACTTTTCCAATTGAGAGTTTATTCAATGTATAAAAAAGCTCACAAACCACTAAAGGCAAAGGTAAATTTACTATTATTCCCCATAATTAGCTCGACCAAATTCGATATTCGATTAGCATTCGATCGTCGAATGCTAATCGAATAGTTTTAGTCTACCTTTTATTCGATATTCAATCATTCGACAATCGAATACAAATTTATTGGATCAGTCGAATAATTTATTCGATCAGTCGAATAAATCATTCCATCAGTCGAATAAATCATTCGATCATTCGAATGATTCGTACGATCGAAGACTTCGATCGTTCTAATCCTATTCGAATAGGCTTCTATTACAATTCGGTAGGTCCAATCTGGCGAAGTAGGCAATCGAATAATTTGAAAATTTTAAATCCTTCGCTGATCGAATCTTCGATCATTCGAATCTACTCGATCATTCAATATTCGATGATCAAATATGCTTAATTTGCATCGAATAGATCCTACGATTAAATATTCAATCGAATTCAATCAAATTCGATCTTATTTACATGAATACATGTGAATTTGTAAATCAGCCCCATAGAATATAGAAGAAAAGAAGATGGCGCCCGTGAACTCCCAAGGACAGAATCTGCACTTAGGGGTAAGGAAGAAATTAGGGGCATTTGCCTGGGGTACCAGGTAGGCTGGGGGGAGGAGGGAGTCTATTTAGGGTAGGGGGGGGTAGGGGTATTTAATAAAAGGGTTGAAAGCTTTTGGGGTGCCAAAAGTTAGGCACTCTCAAACAAGTGATTTTATATATACACTTACCTAATACCCCAGGCCGGTACCCCTAGCAGGCGACAACGGATCGGAGGGTATTCCAGCGAGCACCACGGAGCGATTGGCTTCCATCTTCTCCTTTCTTCAAATTTTCCAGGCCAGACGCATGCACAGTAGAACAAAAAAAGCAGAATTATTCATTAACATTCAGCTTTTCACGCTACTGCGCATGTTCACCCGCACAAAGAAAATAAGAAGGAAGCCAATCACTATATGGTGCTTGCTGAAAGAACCCACAAACTGGTACTTTTTTCTCCTGATAGGGGCACCAGCTTGGAGATGTGAGTTAACACATTACAACCTCTTGGGGGTGCCTATCTTTTGACACCCCCAAGTAAATAGAGCTTTCCTTCTACTTTAATATATGTAACTTAATTTTGCAAAATTATACGAAGCACAAGCATAGTGGGTCCAATTCAAACCCTTGTTTTATGTGTAAAACAAACAACAACAAAAAAACTAAATTAGCCTAAGTGAATTTGGTGATGGACATGGCTATAATTGCTGCTTTAATTTTTAATTATAGTGTTTGTTCTTTTGTTGTTTATTCGTTGAGGAATACAATACGGGCAGTTGTTACGCAAACACAGCATTACAGAGCTTTTGTTTATAAATCCAACATCATGATTTACATCAGCACTTTGTTATTGAAGCTTTCATGTGCCAATCTGTTATGCCATCTTTGTCTTTAATTTATCCATGTGACTACATTCCACAAAAATATTTAAAAAAAGAAAATAATGAGCAGCCATCTGGTAAAGCCTTTGCGTGGAGAAGCAGTTAATTACACCTAGAAGACAGTTTTACTTTTCTAGCATGTCAACAGCACCCAACACAGATGTAGATTTTTTCATAATTAAAGTCAGAAATGCTACTGACATTCAGATTAATTCTAGGTATTTTGTCTCGTGCATCTGTCAAAGTACAGGTTCTGGCTTTTTTTCCCACTTGTTTCAGTGTTCAGTACATATTTCTGAAATGTAAATTCATTAATGAAAGGGTGCTTTCAAGATGACATCCATATTAGGTAGGAACTAAATGCAGCAAAATGTTTTTGAGCCCTTGATGAACAATAAAGAGCAATGCTTAGCAGTTCTGCACTTAAAAAAGGGGCCCTTAAGGTCTGAGGACTTTTCCAGTCAGAGAGGGCACGGGATTGGGCAGCCCTACTACCTTTTAGTACAGGGAGTGTGAATACAAAAAAATGTTTGTTCTGAGATGTCTTGTGTCAAAGGGATACTGTCATGGGATTTTTCTTTCAAAACACATCAGTTAATAATTCTGAATTGAAATCCATTTTTCAAAAGAGCAAACTGATTATTTATATTTAATTTTGAAATTTGACATGGGGCTAGACATATTGTCAGTTTCCCAGCTGCCCCCAGTCATGACTTGCGCTCTGATAAACTTCAGTCACTCTTTACTGCTGTAGTGAAAGTTGGAGTGATACCAAACCCCCCCCCAGCAGCCTAACAACAGAACAATGGGAACAATCAGATAGCAGCTCCCTAACACAAGATAACAGCTGCCTGGTAGATCTAAGAACAACACTTAATAGTAAAATTCAGGTCCCACTGCAACACATTCAGTTACATTGAGTAGGAGAAACAACAGCCTGCCAAAAAGCAGTGCTGGCTCATTCTGAAAGCACATGACCAGGCAAAATGACCTCAGATGGCTGCCTACACACCAATATTACAAATAAAAAAATACACTTGCTGGTTCAGGAATAAAGTTTATATGCTAGAGTGAATTATTTGCAGTGTAAACAGTGTAATTTAGAAATACAAATTACATAATAAAAATCATGACACAATCCCTTTCTATAAAAAAAATGTAGACTGGCTAGACACTAGGGCAGCCATTAGAGAAATGTTAGACAAAGGGACAATGCCTTTACAACATGCAACAGTGTCAAAAATACCTTTTATACCGGAAGAATTGGGAATGCTGCATATAAAGTGTTTAACATGCAACAGTTCTTGTTCTTCTTGAATAAAAAGTATTTTCTGATGTTTTGTAACCTCTCCCACATTTCTTGAAGGCAAATGCAACACCCTGCATTGGCTTGTCAGATCTGTGAATTTATGTCTCCAGCAGCAAGACAAGCAATCAGTTTGCCGAGCAATTGTTATTTGCTGTGCAGCAATTGTTATGAGATCTCATACAGGTTCACTGTGGAAGTGCAACCCCCAGGACTAGATATCTTGAGTCTGGTCCACATCTTTGTAGATTATGATGGAAAATTTAAACCTAGCTGTTTATAGAGCATGGTAAATCAATTTGCAGTTATAGTTCATAATTGTATTTTTGTAGATTCACAAATACAAGGAACTAAACTAGAATAAATGTATAAAAGTGCCAAAAAATGTGGTACTATGCTCTGCTGCACTTTAAAGTGACCCACTTATTCCCCTGTCCCTACGCAACAAGCAGAGGGGAGAACAAGCTGCCCATGGGTGATTGCACCCCTAGGCTGAAGCAGGCACATGCCTGCTGAGTTCTCTACATCCTGGAGCCCCCCCTCCCCCACACTGGATCCTGCAGGATCGTGCACTCTTCTTCGTACTTGATGTCTTCTTCATTCTCCAATCGGATTTCAAGCCTGCATAACCCAGGTTAGTGTGTCACCACACATACATTTATTCCATGAATACACACTTGCATTTACACTTACAGTACAAACAAATACATTTTTGGGGGATTGTGGGGTACCAAACATTCACAGCACTCACATACTTGCTCACGCACAAATGCATTTACACAATTTTGGGCTTTAATTTGTTTTTACTGCATCATGTGGGGGTTTTGCCTGAAATGTCATTGTCATTGTTAATAGCATATTAGCTAACCGCACTGCGCAATACCCATTTTTAGCCAATTTATTGCATTTTCAGCTCTGTGTAGATGATGTTCACTTTGCTATATCCATGCATATTGGGCATAAAAGTGTTCAGTAGGAAGTTATATGCTGGTTCCTTATGAATTCTGAAGTGTGTAATGGGGTAAAGTGCAAACTTTGTGATGACATTTCATTAAAAAAACACCACATTTAGCACAGCTTTGCAGTTTGGTAGTTTGCCATAGAAACTGTGTGTTTACCCATTTTGGATTTGTCGGAATGTGTGCTTTCGGAAAAAATATGGTTTACTGGGGTTGATTTACTAATTAGCCGCTTTTACCCCACATAAATCAGGCAGTAGAAAATATATGGTTCTCTAAGCTCCCCCTACTGCTGTAGAGGGGCTTATGGCACATAATACACTTAGCAGAAACTTAAATTGCAGTAGGCAGTGTCACACTTGAAAATTCAAATGCACTTTTTTTCATTTGGGGGTCTGTGTACATCACATAGTTTGGAAAATCTATGCATATTGGACAAACTGTTCAGTAGACCCTTGTCGTGCTTATTTAGGATGTTTTAGGGTGGTGGTACACATAGCATTCCGGTCGCAACGACTAATCGCTTCTTCGGTGATGAATCTCCCCGAAATGCCATCCCGCAGCCTAGATTGAAAATTGATGGCACAAGGATGGCTTCATTTTCTGAGTTCGCCCAGAGTTGCTCACAAGGAAACTTCAGCTGACTTCGGAAAACCAACGCGATCTGATCTATTCACATTCTAGCTGATGGGAAGGCATTTCGGGGAGATTGGTTGCTGGGCAACTAATCTCCCGGAACACTACGTGTGCCAGCACCCTTATGTTGATACCTTTTGAAATCTGTGGTGTATAATGAGTTGAATGTCAAGCTCTGTGACAATTTTCAAAAATAAAAGCAAAATTGAGCAAAATTGTATTTGTCATATGGCTTCCTGGGGTTGACTTACTAAGTAGACGCGCTTACCCCACATAAACCAGGAAGTATTTATTTTGGAGCAGAAATATATGCTATGAAATGTTTATGCTCTAAATTAATTTTGTGGTCTCTAAGCACCAGATAGTTTGGTAATCCTATGCATAATGGCATGAAACTCTTCAGTTGACCCCTGGCATTCATAGTAAGGCTGTTTTTTTCTTGGCACATTATGCTTTGTATGAGATACGAACTTACAAATTTAAAGTTTTGAGGATTTTCATATATTAAAAAAAAAAAGTTCAGAAAAGCTTTGATGTCTTTTAATTAGGAAGAAAGATATTGTTACCGATTTTTGATTCAGCAAAATGTGTACTTTTCAAAAATATATGCATTCCTGGAGTAAACCTACTGTTTATGATGTATTCTGAAAATTAGGTAATTTATTGCTGGTAGTTTGTGATCTATAAAAGTCAGAAATATCTATACTACACATGCCTGGTATAAGCACTTCAAGAAGTGGAGATACACAAAAAGATTTAGAAAGCTGGGGTTCTCATGAAAAAAACAATGTATAATTTTCCTAGGTGGACTAAAATTCCCCCCACCCCCGGAAATGCCCCTATGGTGAGAGAGCACAAACTGTTGAAAAAAATGGCTGGGGTGCTTTAAGACTACTATCCAACTAGTGATAAACTTCTAAAGTGTAAAAAAAAAAAGAACAGACACAAAGAATTTAGAGTAATAATCTAGTACATTAATTATTAAAGCAATACAAACAATAACAGTCAAAACCAAAAGAAAAATGCTCACAGTTCAAACATAGTAATGTTTAATGGAAAACAGAATGACAAAAAAAAGCTAATTTTCCTTTGATCGGTTTTGATTGATTTTTTTATAGCAGGAAATTTGTACAGTGTTCTGTAACACTCCATCTCACTGCTGGTCTGTGCTTTTGCAGTTAAATATTATTATTTGTTTCACCCAATAAATTTTAGGTTGCTTACATGTCCTGCTCTTTTTTTTTAGCCCATTTGGTTTTCCCTGGCCCTCTCCATATCAGCACTCTCCAAGATAGCTCCTCCCCTCACCAGGAAGAACCCCTCCCACAAACTTTAAATGTCCATTACCGGAACTCACCCGCATCTTTTTTTAGTTCTTCTTCACCACACGCCTTGAAAGGAGTCCGTTTTCTTTTCCTGGAGGGTTAGCAAGGGCCAGCGGAATGCGGTCCAGAACAAAAGGTTTTTATGGCTGAAAAGCTTTTTTCCTTGCAGATAAGACTCGCTTGCGGTAAGGCAGTCTATTTGACCGAGAGGCAGTCCGCATAACACAAGCTCTTGCACGATGGATCCATGCGGTGCTAGGAGTCTCCTTGTTCTCCCGTTCGGCAGCTTACCCGATACGCAGAAATGCTATCAGCGGCCATTACATACGGGTCCTACCTGCCTGTGTGCGACAGCATGGGAGCAGAATACGTAATTTTTGCCGGACGGGGAGAATGGCGGAAGTTAGGTAATGCAAACTTAAAGGAAGTGGTTTGCCCATAGCTGGCGTCTCCTGCACACGCCTGAGGTTGGATCCACTGCTTCAGTGTAAGTAGGGTGCCTAGAGTGATGCCTATGGAGGCTATGGTTTGAATTAGTCCAAAATTGATTTTATTTTTGTTTTAGGCCACCCTCGCAAGTATACCCCTCAGGTTGAGGTAAAAAAAAAAAAAGGAAAAACCCCA
>CM044437.1:54556691-54579212 GCA_024363595.1 Xenopus borealis
AAAAAAAAAAACATGTTTTCCCATGACAGTTTCCCTTTAAGAACAGCCACAGGATATCAGTAAGCATTTTTATAGTCTCTTGAATTTGGATACCTACATATCGTTCCTGATAAAATTCTATAGAATCTCTAGCAAAAGCCGAGTGGCAAAGATCATACAATATAGGCTGTTCACAAAATTACTTTTAATTTCTGATTTAATGTATAGTGGCAAATATTTCCCCCCAAAAAAATTACACAGAAATGACTTCCAATAACATAATATCCAGAAATAACTGCTTAGATTGTTTTTGTGACAATGGTAAAATGAAACAGATGCAAACAAACAGGGGAATTCTACCAGTTAAAAAATAATAAAGAAAAATCATCTATAAAGATTTCAATAAAGATTATCCAGTTTTCCATACGACATACTAAGAAGTGCAATTTAGACTTTGGCTATTGGCTAAAACAGCTTCCTGTTATTGAGACCCACAAAATTCCATTTTATGACCAGCTGCGTCCCTTTACGCTTTTATATTTCTCATCAAAGTGCCTGCAGATGTGATTTTTAGCAAAACAGACTTACTATAAAATTATAGAACTTTATTGAGGATTTTTCAAGTCACAGAGCAGATGGATGGGCTTTGGCTTTAATTTCACATTTATATTAGACTGGCAAGCAGCCTTAATATGGTTTTATCATAACAGTTCATGGTTCAGTATAGATTTGGTAACATAAAAACAAATTACAATCTATTAAATAAATATATAAAAAATATAACCCTTAAGAAAAATACATATGTACTGTATATTTTATTAATAACATATTTATGCAGTGCCACCATATTCCAAAACAATTTACAGTTTTCTGTTTTCATTCACATATACTTTTTAATGAATTAAAGGGGACCTTTAAGATATAACAAGCTGTATAATAAGGGTCCTTTTCAAATTAAACATGAAACCCCAAATTCTTTTTTTTTTTTAAATAAACACATTCATACCTGATATAACGGTATTTAAAAATCTCAGCTGTCAATAATATATTGATTGCCCCACCTCAGACATAAAGGTGGGGCAGGCAATTGCTTTCACTTTCCATTCTGCTCTTCCTAGATGTCACTGCTCTCCTCCCATTTCCCCTCCCTCCTCACTATGGGGAGGAGTCCGTGCATCAAGTCCTCCATTGTGGCACATAAACAAGATTTTAGGATGATGCAAAGCTTCCCTTAATAACAGTGCCCACAAAATGTAACTCAACTGTTTACTTTAATTATGGTTTTTAAAACAATGAAGGAAACAAGATTGAAATAATTTTTTATAATTTGGTACCCCCAAGTGTAACTTGCCTTTCCTTCTCCTTTAAGAAATAATTCCAAATTCTTTCATATTAGTTGAGCAAAATAAACTTTACTTACACTATATTATTTAAATATTGTTTCCTTCATTCTTGCAATCACAGCAAGCAAGCTAAGCTGGGGGACCTAATGTCCGTGCACAGTGTCCTACACAATTATAGAGTGAGAGGGAAGTAGGAGTGTGAGGAGTGCAGTTACATCCAGGAATTGCTGAATGGAAAGTGACCTCTATGCCTCAGGCATAAAGGCAGGGCAGGTAATATTTGATTGACCCCTCAGATATTTAAACACCTTTACAAAAGGTATCGATGTTTTAACAAAAAAAGAAATTGGGTTCCTTGTTTAATTTGAAAATTACTTTCATTATACAGCTTTTTATATGTAGATGACAGGTTCGCTTTAATGGATGTCAGGGGTAGTATTATGATGATTTCTGTTTGCAGGGTTCAAGCAGAATCTTGTTACAATTTGTGAAATATTTAGCATTTTTTAGCTACAGTGTTCCTTGAGAGAGACTGGATATATATTTCAAAGCGCCCATGCCAGCTGTTTCCAGGGATCTCTCACAAAAGCATCTTCCCCGTGTATACTTTTATCATGGATAATCCTGGTGTGCTTCAGCATTTTTACATATATATATATTTAATTTCTGAATAGCACCCAGGTAATTGATTTTTAAGTGTGTGCCTAAGCCTTTATACACACACACACATATATATATATACTGTATATATATTATAATGTTATGCATTGTATGGCACAGTGGTTCCTTAATAAATAAAGTTATACATACATAGTGTGGGTAAAGTTTATTTTTCTTAACAAACACAATAGAAAGCATATTAGGGTGAGAGGTCTCCTTTAATGCCTACAGAAAAGCTTCTGTAACATAGTGTATTCATATACATTTCCAAGGTGTGTGCTGAAATCTGAAGTTCTACATGAGTCTTACATACTGAACCTGTTCCGGAATATTGTCCAAGATGACCAACTTTCCCCATTCAATTCACAGCTGCTTTACCAGCATTTAAAAAAAGGAACAGATATTATGCTGGGAGAAGGAGTAAGGGTTAATTAAACAGTAGCCCACACACACCACTGCCTAACAGTATTGAGTAAATGAGAAAATACAAAGTTGATCCAGAGACTCATGTACATTCCTTCTTGGAGTGAGGAAGAAATTCAGCCTTTTTTTAATCTCCTCTGGATCCTGTGCGGGTCCATTTTTTGCAACCCATACCCGACCCATACCCGCATCCTGCAACCCGCATACTTACTCGCCTGGACCCGCTACCTGACCCAGACCAGTACCTTAAGTACCTTATCTTCGAATCAGGAAGTGCTGCCATCGTAACTGGAATTGACATCATTGGAAGTAGGCGTGATCAGAAAAGATATTTATAAATATCGCTATTGAGAAGACCCGCGGCCCGACCCGCAACCCACAGAACCACCAACCCGTGTCTATACCCACACCGTAATTCCTATCCGCAACCCGCATGTTTTTGTGGGTAGCCCGTGGGTACCCACAGGTACGCAACCCGCTGCAGGACTCTACTGTAAAATACCAAGCAAGGCCAGGGACGATATTAGTAGTACACATTTACCTACTAAATCGTGTTACTGACAAGTCCCCAGCCCTGCCGATAGAATTCATGTAAAAAGATGTTAACTCGTTTCTGCCCAGTGCTATACCAGCAGTTACACGGCCTTCTCTTGAGGCCTATTTATCATTTTCATTTAGTCAAGACCTTTTTCAAAATCATTATTTATGTCTAAAGTAAAAATCTCTTTAGAACATGTCGGTGATATTGAAGGTCAAGTGGAGATACACAAATGCCATCTTATTAAACACTTTTAAAATCAAAGCAGGCATCTTTACATATTCATGGAAAGGTCACAAAGTAAACTTCTTAAATTAGATTTTTTTATAAAGTAATTTTCTTGACAAAAAATATATATATATATATATATATATATATCACCCTGTATATGTGCATATTGTTTCATCAGAATACGCATAATTTGGCAGAAGTATTGGGAATGAAAGAACACCCCAATCATCAAAAGTAAAAAATAGACATTATTCATCCAAATCTTAATTCAATGAAGATTACAGGGGCTGTTCATGGTACGTTTATCAATCATGTACCAATGTATAAATCCAAAGTTGTTGTTTTCTGATAAAACTGGTAAACCAAGATAAAAAATTAGAAAGCACCTTAAATTTTGAGCAATGTTTAGTATACAGTGGAGCTTAAAACATTGTAAACCCTTGTATTTTCAATAAAATATTAAAAATGTGATCTGTTTATTAAGCAGGTTCTAAAACTAGATAATGAAACCGAGTGTCGGACTGGGACACCAGGGGCCCACCATAAAACCTTAGACTAGGGGCCCACCATAAAACCTTAGACCAGGTGCCCACTCTCAGTACTAATATTCTTCATCTCCTCAATCAACCTCTATTCTCCTAGTTTGTTTTCTTTACATACTATAATCAATGATTCCATCTATTTAGCCTCTTTGTTCTCATATAAATAGGGAATAGGCCAGCATGAGGGGCCCACTAACACCTTGGCCCACGGGGGGGTTTCCTGGTATTCCGGTGGGCCAGTCGACACTGATGAAACCCTAATTATAAAAATTAGTCAAAAACATACATTGCCTTATTGAACAATAACAGAAATCTCCACCAGCCCACTGTCAGTCAGATTGTATACAAATGTAGACAATTTAAGACCACTGTAACCCTCCCCAGAAATGGTCAACTAACAAAAAGCTCACCAACAGCAAAGCATGTAAACCCCAGGCAAACATCTAAAGAACTAAAGGTCTCTTACCTTCAGAAGAACATCAAACAACAATAGCGTGCATGGAATTGTTGTAAGGGAAATCTACTTATATCCATATAGAACATTGCTTGCCATCTATAGTTTTCTAAAGACCTTGTGGATAAGTCTGAAGATTGTTTGGAGACCAAAATACTGAAGCTCAAGGGAAAGTGGGTCATACAGCAAATTAAAGTGTTTTGCATTGGCTAAGCCAAACTTCTAACCTTGATCCTATACAGCATAATATCCTATAGAAATGTTGTGCAAGGAGCTAAAGCTGGCAGTTCATCCAAGGGAGCCCACAAATGTTCAGTTGAAGCTGTTCTATGCGAAGGTTTAGGCTAAAACAATGACTGGAAACAGCAATTACTGACACTTACTTTGACACACGCTCTGGATCTCAGTTCTTCGCAATAATTAAATGAAACATTATGCCTTTGACTCATTTGTTTAACTGGGTTCTCATAAGCTAGTTTGCGAAAAACAGATCATGTTTTAGGACATGATTTAGGTTTATGTAGAAATATTAAAAGCAAACTTTCAGGCAATACATTCATTAAAAATGTCCAATGACCTTCAAGTTAGTTCTAAATGTAACTGCTATTGAAAGCAGAATCAAATGAATCTGATGTGAGACAATGCAGTAGAAGTGCCAATGTTAAAGTACAGAAGCTGTCGATTGTACAAAAGTAGACATGCAGAACACAAGCAAGCCAGCAATATAAAGTGTCAAGCTGTCAAGAGCAGTCAAAAATTTTCAGGAACAGCTGGTGGCCTGGGACAGAAGCAAGTCAGCGGTGAATGGGACTTAGCCTGGTAGGGCATGCAGCAAGCAAGAGTGTTATGAATTGCCACGATCTGGAGAACAAGCATTTCATGGATATTCGGCGTGTCACCGGTACTGCAGCGTGTAAGCAGAATGAGGAAGAGCTGTAGCACAAACTGGTCAGCAGTGTTTTGTACGTGGGCGACTCTGCAGCAAAAACAAATATATTTCAGTATATAAACTCCTACTCGCTAAACTATTATGGGCTTCTATTTTGACACTACATAAATCAACCTGTTATCTAGAATGCTTGGGGTATGGGATTTTCTGGATAAAGGGTCTTTCCATAATTTGGTTCTTCATATCTAAAAAATCATTGTAACATTAAATATACCTAATAGGATTGTTTTGACTCCAATAAGGATTAATTATATCCAAGTTGGGATTAAGTACAAGGTACTGTTTTATTATTACATAGATAAAGGGAACAATTGTTCAAAGGGAGATAGCCTTTCCATAATTCACAGCTTTCTGGATAAAGGGTTCAGACCAAGAACTAAACTCAATTTTAGATTATGTTTTCAATGAAGGACTGGGCATATTGTTTTATAAAGAGTTTTGGACATTTTCATTTAATAAAAAGTTTTGCATGTATATGTTCATAGCGTTAATAAAAGTTAGGGATGCACCGAATCCAGGATTCGGCCAGGATTAGGCCTTTTTCAACAGGTTTTAGCTGAATCCTTCTGCCTGGCCAAACCGAATCCTAATTTGCATATCCAAATTAGGGCCAGGGAGGGAAATCATGTGACTTTTCGGTACAAAATAAGGAAGTAAAAATGTTTTTCCTTTTCTCCCCCATAATTAGCATATGCAAATTAGGTTTGGGATTCGGTTTGGTATTCAGCCGAATCTTTCAGGAAGGATTCAGGGGTTTGGCCGAATCCAAAATAGTGGATTTGGTGCATCCCTAATAAAAGTACTGCAGGATCCATCCAAAATGATATGGTTCATAGTTTACAAAGGTAGAGTGCAAGCATCCATGCTATCTCTAACACAAGTAACTCAAAACAACTGAACTTGCAGCTTCCGAGCAGCTTCTTCAATTCAACTAACTGGTGTAGGGGAGTTCTTGGCATATAGACTCTTCCAACAATCCAATCACAACGGCACATTGTAACTCTTCAGAGAGGTGACATCTGAAATTCATAGATTTGTGACAGAACACAGTAACTACACAGAATCAACACCTCTATGAAGTTCAGATGTCACCTGTCTGAAGAGTTACAATGTGCCGTTGTGATTGGATTGTTGGAAGAGTCTATATGCCAAGAACTCCCCTACACCAGTCAGTTGAACTGAAGAAGCTGCACGGATGAGCAGTAAAACGTCTTCATTAAAAATATCTCAGCAAGTTCAGTTGTTTTGAGTTACTTGTGTTAGATATACCATGACCTGGATGAATGAGAATCTTCATAGTCATCCATGCTATCTATTGAAAGTTTGATTCGATTTAATCTTTGGCAGACACTTACTGGAAGATCTCACAGACAGGCCAGCATGAAATAGCAATCCTTTATCCAGCAAACATGTCCACAACATTATGCAGTGATCATAGGCAAGGGTTGGAAAAAAAGAAGCGGAAGGGCACAGTTTAAAATATGGGGAGGGAAGAAGACGAGGGGAGATGGAATGTTGAAATCCACATGGTGGAGAACAGGAAATGGCGCTAGGAAAGCAAAAGGAGAAAGGAAAGAGATCATAAGTGCATGTTTGCCATGTCAGTCAGCCAATGTGGAAACTGAATTGGTATTATCATAATTTGAGCAATATTTTGCCTCGACAAATGTGCACACATGCAACACCACACTGTGTCTCCAGAAAGCTAGGATCCCCCTAGCAGTAACCAAGTCACGACTGACTCCTGCAACTCTGGTCTGGGCACTGGTAGAAGTAGAATCACCTTGAAAGTCTCTGATGGACACTTTCTTGTCCATAAAAATGCTAAAATATGAAACATGCAAATATAACAAAATGTCTGCAACAGTTAATTCAATTCAATTGCAGTACATGCGTGTCTAATAAGATTTTCTTCTACAGGATAAGGAAAGCATAAATAAATAAATGAAAGAAAATAAGGCATCGGGTTCAGTATTTGTTTCGTACAAATAAAATAATAACTCTCTAATATAGTAGCTATAACATGTGTATCATATCGGGTCATGTTCTGAGTGGTCACCAAATCAAGAGGTTTGCAAAGGTTAAATCTGTAATTTCAATAAAAACTGTAACTTAAAAAATCAAATTATAAAAAAGGGTAAATATGTAAAATTGTATCCCTTTAATGTCCTTGAATTGTCCAGGGAAATGTAATAAAAGTCAGTAATGGAAAAACTATTTGCAATGCAAAAAGTTATGCGTTTTCATGAACTAATTTTGCTTTGCGCAAATTTAATATAGCTTTTGCAAACCCTGAAATGGTTTAGCGACTACCTTCGACAGTGGAAGTCCGTTTGCGAATTTTATTGTTTGTACCAATGCACAGTAAGTGGCAAATTTACTAATGGTCAAAGTGAAAATTTGAATTAAAAAAATTTGAATTTCAAAGTAATTTTGGGGTACTTTGACTATCTAATAGGCCAAAATGCGATTTCAAAGAATTTGAATCGAATTTTTAAATTCGAACAGTTGAAAATCTAAGTAATGTCTCTTTAAAAAATTTTAATTCGACCCTTTGCCACCTTAAACCTGCCAAATTGCTATTTTAGCCTATGGGGCACCTTCTGGAACCTTTAAGGACTGTTTCTGGAATTTTTTTGAAAATAAAAAATTTTTTTGGCCAAATCATTCGAATCATTCATATCGAATGATGCATTCAAACGATTCGAATGATTTTTATTTGATCGAAAATAGATCTATTCAAACAAAAAATGTAAATTTTCTGTCAAAAAAACACTAAGGGGCAGATTTACTATAGGTTGAATTTTGAATGGTAAAAAATGTGAAATTCAACCATCAAATTTTTTTTTGAGGGGGGGCTCATTTTTGATCGAATATGGCCATTTCCGTTCTAATGGAACGATAGCATTTCGAACCAAATTATTATTTTTTTTTTTAAATTTTGATTTCTCAGGACTTCATTCTTCATTTTTCAGGACAGGTTTTAGGAGGTCCCCCATAGGCTAAAATGGAAATTTGTCAGCTTTAATAGGTGAATAGTCGAATTTGAAGGGTTTTTAAAGGGCCAGTACTTTGAAATTCGAAAATTAGAATTCAGATTCGATAGTCGAAGTAACACAAAATTACTTCGAAATTCGGATTTTTGAAATTTGAATTTAACTCGAATTTTCACGTTGACTCTTAGTAAATGTGCCCCAAAATTTTTTTTAAATTTGACCCTTAGCAAATTTGCCCCTATGTGCAATAAAACTTCTTACTGAAAAAGTTATGTTTGCTCCAAAATGACGACACCTTCAAGCACTTCTTAAGACAGGAATCACGACACCTTCAAGTGCGCAATTAAAATTTGCAATGCAATAACAGTTTAAGAAACAATATTGCATTGCGAGATGTGGATTTGTATTCTTAATTACATTCCCCTCATAAAGTCTTACACAGCCTAATGTCACGCTGCACTTACCAGATCTTTTTGTATTTGGCAGTAAACCAACAGAGAAGCAAGCTCTAGGCTTTCGCTGTAACCATTTTTTAGTGGAACTGATCTGTAACCTAAAAATAAAACAATGATAAAGTATTAAATTGCAGATGCATATGGTACATGTGAGGTGTCATGTTTGTACCATAAATAAAAGTGTTAACATTTTCAGCAACTATAATGGTTGCAAATGGTTTGATTTGAATGTTTATATCATGGACTGTAGCGTTATAGCTACATAATGTGTAGCGTAATTGTAGCACAAACAATTACAATAAAATACATATAATCAATAAACACATAAAAATGTATAAAGGTTAGTAAAAAAAAAATTAACTAGGGACAACCTTCCTATAGCCTCCTCAGCAGTACCATCCAACTGTGTGACCAAATCAGTGGCAAAAAAACTAAGGTCCTCCCCTAAGGTCCCTAGTTTTAGTTTCAAGGGGCTAAAGCACAATCACATATAAAGGGGGATGCAGAGAAAATGAGAGGGGTGAGGACAGGGAATGTTTGTAATGTGATCAAAGAATAAACAAAGACATACTGTAACTAACTAAATTTCCCTCCAGACAGTGCACCTTTTAGGGAAAATAATGCACCGTCCAGGAAAAAAAGTAGCAGAGGGTCAAGCTGCCACCCAAAAGTATATACCATAGATATACTACAACTCATGCTTTAACAGGAAGAAGTGTGAAAGCAAAATACTCTTAATTGGCTCATGGGACCTAACATGTATAGTTATATTTATGATTACCTAATGGCACATACTACTAAACAAGTATATTTTTATGAAAATGGTTTATTGACATGAAGCAGGGTTTTACATATGAGCTGCTTTATGCAATATATTTTTATAGAGACCTACATTGTTTGGGGGTATAGTTTTCCTTTAAGTGCATTAATGCAAAAGAACCCTAGAATTAAAGACATATCAGGTCCAGGACTAGGAGCAATAATGGTGTTATTAGTATCAGGTTGCAGAAGTCTACAATTTAAGCACAAGAAGGGACTCTCCATTGTGTCCAGATTGGTGCATCACATGCAAGTTACAGGGGAAACCAGGAGGGTTATATATTAATGTCTGAATGCCAAAAAATCTATTTTTTTAACTATAAAAGCTGAATTTATAGTGTAAAAAGTGTATATAAATCTATAAAGCTCCCTTTCCTATTTGGAAGTTTCTATGGTCTGTGCTGGAATATTTCGGACAATAATAAAAAAAATATCCAATAAAATCAAGCTTTTTTTTTATAATAATTAAATTTGGTCTGACTTTTTTTAATAAAATAATCCAAAAAATTCAGATTTTAATAAATAACCCCCCATGTGTCAACACTTATGCCAAAATTCTAAAAAAACAAAAAAATGCTGCAATGTGAATAAAAATAAGGTAATTTAAATACAAATTTTGCACTCTGCAAACTGCACTGAAAATACAACAAAGCGTTTTTGCATAGCATTTGCATGACATAATTCATATTTACCTGTTTTCAAACATTTAACTGGAATGGAGCACTGAGCTAAGAAGTTGGGGTCACTGAACATATCTTCTTCATATACTACAAACCTCAGAAAGGCAAGATCAGGCTCATGGATCTCAAATTCTGCCTGCTGAGGATTTGATGACCATACCGGGTTAAGGCCATTATCATCTGCAATTATTAAGATGACAAAATAAAGTAAAAAAATCGATGATTGCGACAGAAGAACAGAGAATTTCAGCAGAGCAGGCCATGGTTATTGTAAATGTGATCTGATTAGTGTGGTGAGACGTTTGTTTATGAACCATTTTTTCAGTCAGACAGATGTGGTGGATGAAATACGCACAAAGGAGCTTTGAAGCTTTTACACAAGTTACATCTTGTGGGTTCTGACAAATGCCAGAGGGGCTGCTATGAGTTGCCATAGAAAGTGACTATTAAGTGAGGCTGTTTGGGCCTCTGTGTAGTAGAAATGGCAGGGCCTATTTTGAACCCCAGTCCAGTCCTGGCTGTTTTCTTTGTTGTTTAGTGAAGATTATAGCAGACAACTGGTTGGAAGGTTAACAGACATAACACTTAGTAGCAATGAAATAAAAAGTATGCGCAAGACTTTCTGTACTCTGAGAAATATGGCATAAATGGTTGGAACTGTTATACTTACTCACAACAATCGTTCTGAGCTTATTGTTGTCATATTCCCCACCGCATACCTCTACTTCTACAAAAGGGCAGGCAATACCACGCCCTGGTTTTGGCAAATGTCGAGCTCCTAAGACCTAGAAACAGAATCATTTTCAGGATTCATACTGATGAAGGGCATATTCAATAGACATTGGATCTACTTTTTTTTTTATTTTTAAATCTTTTATTTATTGTTCAAGCAAAGAAATACAATAATTAAGCACTCAGTATTAACATTGTCATACAATGCTAAGCTTTTAGAAAGGGGAATCAGGGTTAACAACACATTTCTTGCCACTACTGTTACAGTTCAATCCAAATGTTTAAGCATTTATCAGACAGATTTGCAATAAATGTTCCAATGTGTTTGTCAAAAAATTTTGTGTCATGTTAATTATTTCAGCTACTGCATCAGTGGTGATTAGGGATGCACGGAATCTACGATTTTGGATTTGGCCGAACCCCCGAATCCTTTGCAAAAGATTCTGTCGAATACTGAACCAAATTCAAATCCTCATTTGCATATGCAAATTCGGCGTGGGAAGGAGAAAACATTTTTTACTTCCTTGTTTTCTAACAAAAAGTCATACGATTTCGCTCCCCGTCCCTAATTTTTCGGCCGGGAAGAAAAGATTCGTCCGAATCCGAATCCTGCTGAAAAAGGCCAAATCCTGGCCGAATTCCGTACCAAAACCTGGATTGAGTGCATCCCTAGTGGTGATAGAAGCTTGCTACTTGTCGCCTGCTCAAAAAGATTTGACCCAACATTTTATTTTGAGTCTTGGCTCTTTCACTCTTAGGTGGGAAGACCTAACTAAAGTGGACCCGTCATTCAGACACAAAAATCTGTATAATAAAAGTCCTTTTCAATTTAAACATGAAATCCATTTTCTATTTTTTATTAAAGCATTCATAGCTGCTGTACTCTTGTTTAAAAATATCAGCTGTCAATCAAATATTGTCTGCCCCTCCTCTATGCCAGTGGCATACAATTACTTTCACTTTCCATTCAGCACTTCTTAGATGTCACTGCTCTCCCCACATTCCCCCATTCTCTACACTGTTTGTTTGTGTAGCCAGGACATGGGGATGGACATTGGGTCCCCCATTCTGGTTCACAAACAGGATTCTAAGATGATATAATGCTTGCCTTATTAACAGTGTCCACAAAATGGCTCCTACTTGCTTGCTATAATTTTGAATTCCCAGACTTAAGGAAACAAGAATCAAATAATTTATATGATATAGATAAAGTTCATTTTGCTTGACTAATGCGATAAAATAGGATTTTGAATATTTCTTTTGGGTGACGGGTCACCTTTAAGCTAGGCTGATATTTTAAAGATGTCTTGTATTATCTGGAAAAAAATCTTTCCAGTACTTAACAGCCACCTGGCACGTCCACCAAATATGTGTAAAGTCTCCCTTGTCAGAGCGCCCTCTGAAAAATGTTGGAGAAGAGGGATCAAATAAGTGTTTGACATTGAGGGGCCGATTACTTAAGGTTCGAGTTGCGTTTTCCATGAAAATTCAAGTTTTTGAGTTGCTCTTTTTTTGGGTCAAAACTCACACTCTGGTTAAGTCTGGAAAATACACCATCTAAAACCTGTCAAGGTCATGTAGAGGTCAATGGCAAAGGTCCCTTGAAACATTTAAATATGTTAATAGCCTTCATGATGTTCAGGTTCATTCAATTATTTGAGCAATTAAAAAAATTTTCCCGCCAAAAACTTGATCAATTCGAGTTTTCGGATTTCCCAACTCAAACTCACAACTTCATTCAAGGTATAAAAACCCTCAACAATCAACATTTGAATGTTGAAGTTTTTTTTTTTACTTTAAATGAACTTGAAACTCGAGTAATATCTTACTTAAAAAAAACCTTGAATGCCAAAAACCCGATTCTGCAAGTTTGAGTCCAACCCGAAAACTTGAATTGATCAACATTTCAGCAGAAAAAAACTTTATCGAAAACCCTCCAAAAAAAAAAAACTTGAACATCAAGCAGGCTGTTAACCTCTTCAGATGGTTCCAGGGTCCTCCCATTGACTTCTACATAACTGCAACAGGTTTTGGTGATTCCAGCTATTTCCAGGGCCAAGGTATAACAAATCTAGAATATTAGAGTTTTTTTTTTTAAACTCGATCAATTCAAGTTTTTTTTTTTATAACTCAACAATTTCAGTTATGACCAAAGTAGAATACTTGAATTTTAATAACTCTGCCCCTTAATCATTCATGTTATTTAGTAGTAAATATTCTAACCTTAATTGTCACAATCATTTGAAGCGGTCGTCTAGATTCACTGGCGTCATATGACTCTTCCCTCATACATTCTGGCTGCAAGATGTAGCCGCACTGTCCGTTGTAAGCAAACATTGCATTATTTATTTGCATGTGCCTGTCTGAAAATACAGTAAAAGAGGGGAATTTTAACCTTGAATTTTAATATTTTTCACAGTAAAAGAAAGATTTTTTAATCTTGAATCTTGCATTTTGATATTTTTTACGGTACAGAAATTGAATTGTCAGTGATAAGCAAGTTTCTTTTAAAGGGGTTGTTCGCCTTCCAAACACTTCAGTTCACTTGTTTTCAGATTGTTCTCCAGAAATAAAGACTTTTTGAATTACTTTCCATTGTTTGTATTATTTACAGAAAATGTGATAAAGTTTAATGTTCCTGTTCCTGTATTTCAGTAATTCAGGTGCAGATTCTGAACTGTTACAATTTTGTAAAATTTAGTTGATACATTTCTCAGCAACATCTCTGGAGTATAGCAAGTATTGTATCAATACTAACAGCTGCCCTTAATTAAACTCAGGGATTCTATTCAGCAGGGACAAAGATAAGAAATTTATCAACTAAGGGGCAGATTTATCAAGGGTCGAATTATTGAGGGCTTTTAGAACCCTTGTTTGATTTTCGAACGAAAATCCGACAAATTCGAACATCGAATTTGAAGGATTTTGCCGGTTTTCGATTTCTCGATAAAATGTTACGATCGAACGATTTTACGAAAAAATCGTAAAATTTAGTTCAATTTCACGAAAAAATCGTACGAAACGAAACAATTTTTATAATAAAACTTTTAAAAAAAGACTATGGGAGCTTCCCAAAGGCAATTCGGTAGGTTTAATCAGGCGAATTGGGCCACTGAATAAAAATTTAAAGGGCAAGTACTTTGATCATCGAATGGTCGGCTGATCAAACAGATTCGAATAATTCAATACGATTGTATTTTGCAAATTCGATGATTGAAGTGGCCAAATTTAAAATTTGAAAATTCATAAAAATTGTAATTTTGCAATTCCATCGAATTTCTAATCCTTCATACAAATTTAGTAAATCTGCCCCTAAACGTATCAATTTAAAACAGTGTAAAAGGTCAGTGACCTCCTAGAGCAGCTTTAGAAGGTGAAATGGTAGACTTTACACTTCAATATTACTTTCACATAGAAGATAATCTGGAAAAATCTTTATTTCTGGTGAACTGTTTGAAACCAACTGAACTGTTAAAAGTGTTGGAAGGTGAACAACCTCTTGTTGTGGGCCATGGAGAGAAATCTCATTGGTGGGACACAGAACAAGAAATGTGTTCCAGCACTTCCTTAAAGCAAAAGAACTCACATTAAAAAAAGAAACATCCTTATATTGTGCTTATTGATGTAAAACAAACAAGCAGAGCTCACAACCCACATCTAAAAGTTATTATAAATGGAAGGTCTAGTGGAAGGGCCCCAGTCTTAGCTGGCCCTGGGCAAACAACGCTTTTGCTTATAACACTGGGGATAGGTTGGTGTTGAAACTATTTGATTTACAACCCTCCCTTTTTTTTAAATGATTTTTATTAAATATAAATAGTAAAAAAATAAGCTTATGTATTTCTGTGTAAAAGCAGCAATAAACCATACATTCATTTCTGTGTCTAGAGTCTCATTATTAAAGGGAAGGGGGGGAGGAAGGACTATCTCCACTTTCTTATACTGTAGAGTTTGGCTGGCCTCTAATATAGCTTCACTTCTATCTTAGGATTCCAACCCAAAGGTTTTTCTTTAATAAGGGCAATAATTGGTGCAACTGCTATGTATATTACTGGGTACTCTCATTAAATCGCTTATGTAGCAGTCACCCTTCCACAGTCAGGTACAAATCTTTGAGCCTCTAATCTATTGTGGGCAAAACTATGGTACCTTGTGTCTGTCTTTTGCATTTTGTCCACTTTATAAATGAGCCCTATAATCTGATTGATGCCAGCACAAACATGCTTACCTGGAGTCTGGTAATTAAGTGCAACCATCTGATCTCCACAGAGCCACAGGGGTAGGGGGTCATAGTTTGAAGAGTCAACTCTTGAGGATTTAGGGTAGATTCGTGTAAAGGATTTTCGGTTATAACGCAACAGCTCATTGGGTTTTTGTCGAGCAATACTCTCTCCTTTATTCTCTGCAAATGATCGAATTTCCCGAAAATCTGGTGAATCTGCAATCAACAATGAATATGTACTGTTTGTGTAAACAAAATGGGCAGCATTTTAAAAACAGCAGCTACCTCAAAGTCAACTAAGCGGGAACAATAAGAAAATAACATGGTCCATTTTATTACAGGGTATGTAAACACTTACCATCAGCCATGACTTACTGTCCTGCCCATATAAGAAAAGCCTTCTAAAGAATACTGCCTGCTATGCTGTTATTTTCTAAAACAGTGCAGATTGCAAGTGACACAAATGGTTACAGCATGGCAATCTAAAGGCCATGATTTTTCTTGGTTAGTGAAAGAGAAATATATTATTATGACTATAACTACTGACAAATCTACATATTCATAGTTAGGTTTCCAACCTTTGTAGTTGCACAGTGAGCCATTAGAATTGCCATTATGCTTATAAAGCCTTGCAACAAACAAAGGACAGTAAAATTAATATATTTATCGTGGTAAACTGATTCAAACTGTATCTAGGTACTGTACTATTTTCTAAAGGGAGCTCTTTACCCTAATGCCAGTCCTGTAAATACTGGAGGATTTGTATTAGTTCTTAACAGAGCCTTTGTGTAAGGACATTGGCCTTTGTTATGTACAGTACAAGTCCTTTTGCAACATCTAGGCCAGTCATTAAGTACAGGGAGTGCCACCTGTTTATATCATCAGAAGTTGTAGTTGGGGTCATATTTCTGTCCAAAACTTTATTTGCTGTTATCGCATTAAAAATTATGATTAAATGAATAATAATAATAATTTTTTCTATCTACTATGTATCTATGCAATTGTGCACTGGAATCCACACCACATCACATCCAAATTTAAAGTTTTGTGATGCATCACATCAATTAAATGGAGTTCATGTACACTCCTCATGCACTTTATTTGTGGAAACAAGTTTCCCATTATCAGATCTACACAGAGAAACAATTTTGACACAATTTTGACACTGAAGTACGTGTATGCTTGCAAACTGGCTTCTCCCTTTTAGCTGCTATGTATACACAATGGTCATACACCACATCAGTCTCATTAATTTATTTTGTTAGGGGCAAGCAGGGAAACAATGCATGCATTCCTTAAAGGATAGTAACATAAACAATAGAAGAGGTTTCTATGAATTTTAATATAATGCACCTTAACCATAGGCTAATAATTATGTGCCTACTGCCTAGGATCTCTGATAAAACTTTAAGCTATTATGTAGCCAGTAGGTGTGGCAGGACCACATTTGCATTAACAGATAACAGATAAGCTGTTTACGTCAAAATAATTTAAAGAAAAACTATACCCCTGAACAATGCAGATGATAATAAATTGTGCAGAACTATAGGTTCCATGCAGGATGCTGCCACTTTGTAAAGTGATTTGTCTAAGTTGGGATACTGGGCAGCAAACTGGAAAATGAGGTTCAATGTTGATAAATGCAAGGTTATGCACTTTGGCAAAAATAATATAAATACAAGTTATACACTAAATGGCAGTGTGTTGGGAGTTTCCTTAAGTGAGAAGGATCTTGGGGTTTTTATAGATAACAAGTAGTCTAATTCTGGGCAGTGTCATTCTGTAGCTACTAAAGCAAATAGGGTTCTGTCCTGCATAAACTCAAGGCATGAAAACATAATTATGCCTCTTTATAGATCCCTAGTAAGAATTTTTTGTATATTCGGATATTCTAATATGCCCTCTTCGATCATCGAATACCG
This sequence comes from Xenopus borealis, assembly GCA_024363595.1. Lineage (NCBI taxonomy): Eukaryota > Metazoa > Chordata > Amphibia > Anura > Pipidae > Xenopus > Xenopus borealis. Next base: position 54,573,637 of record CM044437.1, read on the forward strand.
AATTATCGAATAGATCAAATGATCGTATATTCGATAATTCGATTATTCGATGATCGAAGGAATCAAAATTGTTCGAATTAAATTGTTCGAATGCCTACTTCGCCAGATTGAACCTTCCGAATAGCAATAGAAGCCTATGGAAAACACCCCATAGGCTTCTAAGACTAAGGGGCTAATTTACTATTATTCCCCAAAAATAATTTGTTTCTATTCGATATTCGATTAGCATTCGATTTTCGAATGTTAATCGAATAGTTCTTGGCTACCTTTTATTCGATATTCGATCAATCCACGATCGCATACAAACCTATTCGATCAGTCGAATAAATCATTCTACTGAACTAAGAAATCATTCGATCTTTCGAATGATTCGTATGATTCGAACGATCGAACACTTCGATCGTAGGAATCATATTCGATGAGGACTTAATCTCAGAAGACTATGGGAGTGCTCCCATAGGCTTCTATTGCAATTCGGTAGGTCCAATCTGCAGAAGTAGAAATCCTACGTTCGAACTTCGATCGAACTTCGAATCCTTCACGTGAATTTAGTACATCTTCCCCTAAGTCCTGCTCGAATACCATTCGTACGATCGAAGCGTTCAATCATTTTAATTGTACAAATTTTTCGGAGGCTTGAAGGAAATTTTGCGATTTTTTCATGAAATCGAACGATCGGTATCTGATCATACGAATTCATCAATAAATCGAATATCGAGCAAAATGATAGCCTAAAACAATTCGATAAGCATTCGATTTCACAAAAATCATGAAATTTCCTTCGAGCGTCCAAAAAATGTATACGATTCGAACGATCGAACGAACGTTCCGATCGTACGAATGGTATTCGAGCAGGACTTAGCCTCAGAAGCCTATGGGCAGCTTCCCATAGGCTTCTATAACAATTCGGTAGGTTCAATCTGGCAAAGTAGGCAGTCGAATAACTTTAAAAACTTTATTTCTTCGATCATCGAATGATCAAATGAATGAATATACGATCATTCAATTCGATTCCATGATCGAATAGGCCAAATTTCACGTTACGATTTCACGAAAAATTCGTACGATCGTTATTCGATCAAATTAATCCATACAACTAAACTTTCAAAACTCTGATTTACTGTAATTTGATACAATCCCCAAGATAAATATATGTGAAATAAATAGATCACCAATATCAAATATAAAAAGAAACCTCCCACTCGCTATTCAGAAACCCAAATTGTTCTGTAGTTTTTAAATGGTAAACAATTAAAATAATAGGGGATATGGTAATTATTATTCATGTATGTGCTATGGAATCCCTTAGAGATAGACATCACCTGACAAGCCTTACACCTATTATGGCCACATCTGTATGTACCTTTGTATTTTAACCAGGCTCACCCCTGCGACTTGCAGAATTATAAAGGCTCCTTGATATCCTGGAAGCCAGATTTCTACCTTTACGGAAACCGAATGCAGGAGTCCTATCCAATACCTTGTTCAATTTAGGATCCTGTAGTAGAATATTCCAATATTTTTGAAAAATAAGTTTGATCTTATATGAGTGTCTAGAATATGTAGTAGAAAAACATATTTTATTCTTAGCAACCATCTTATCTATATAACTCTGACTGTGGGTCTGTTCCCCGGATGGCAAATGGGTCCTTTGACCTCGGGGTGTAACCCTGTGTTATTTGTTACTCAAAAGAGCTGCTCTGTCAGAACCAACTGCCCTCTCATATACCCTCCTTAGATCCCCAAACTCATACCCACTTTCCAAAAGTGATCCCATAGTTCCATTGCCTTATTCTGGAAATCATCCCACTGGGAATACCCCATATGCAAGATTTAGGATGGCCACTGTTAGCAAGATATGGATGAATTTAAATCTTCATAGTCATAAGGACAACTGTTATTACTACAATATAATTGTGTCAAGATGATTATGAGTATTAGTTTCATAATTCTATTGTTTTAACTGATTCGCTCTCCACCCAGTGTATGTTAAGAAAACAACACACAGCAATGCCACTTTCCTCTGCCTAGTTATTGTTGTGGTGAGCTACACAATATTCATATCTTGCAGGAGACAGTGACATGCAGAAAATACTTATTATTAACATTACCTAATTTCTCCTTCCCTTCACTTCTGGGTTTACAGTAGATAACAAGATCAGATAATTCTCGGGCAATCTCTTGTTGCTTCTCCAGTGTTCCCTTTTCAAAGTCCTGTTAAAACAGAAAACCACATCAGATATAGGTATCATTAATTCACTTTAATTTCACTTTAGAAAATAGAAAGAAATGTTTATACATTATTATGGAATGTAGCAATTGATGTGAAAAAATTTAGTTGTACATTTATACCTCCATAAGATACAAGCATTATCATATGGGAAGAAAGAGGTTATGTGACAGTGGGCCAGACAGGAACAAGAACACAGTCAATAATGTTGTTTTTACAGAGATTACTTTTTCCACCGCACACCCGCAATTTACTCACTGCTTGACGTGGTGCTGGACTTCCGTAGACCTGGTAGGGTCCCTTAATGACATCAATGTACAAGAATTCGGATCCGAATTCTTGTACATTGATGTTTTTACAGGGATACCATAATGTTCTGAACTGAACATCGGGAGCGATTTAAATATACGTTTACATAGCCTCTTCTTACTCAACAATACTGTCTCTAGTTTTCTCCTACTGTAGGCTATATTGCAAATCACCATCTCAATCATTGGCGGGACTAATAATGAACCTTCTGTTCTGTAGGGGCCAGTTACAGTATATCTCTACCAGAGTGAGACACCTTTCTGATGTAGCTATCTCTGTCGAGAAGCTGCAATATAGCTGTATCTGCTTTATTCAATTTACTCTTGTATGGTTTTGAAGATCCAGTTCTCTGCTTCATTTATGTTACATTTGAAATGCAAGGATTTCATTTTTATTTATACAATGTTGTTTGCGTTGTGCAATTTTGTGAGTTTAAAATCCTTTTTAAATTGTTTGCATTTAGTATATAAGTTTATAAGTACTGTATATCTTATAATGGCCAACAACTACTGATGTTTGTACTTAAACTTATAAATGAAAGAAATGAACATGATTGTCAATCATTTATTGAATTACAGCTATTAAAACTATGCACAATTCCTACATAACAGTCATCTCTTAAGCTAGCTATACCCATCAGAAATTGGCTTTAAATTAATTGCCATGTGGAGCCAAAACTATAAAACTGTATTAGAGCTTTGTGTGTGTAAATATAGACTTACCTCTGCTCCCTTTTTCTGTTCAATCTGTTGGATGTGTTTGTACCAAACAAAAAACTCTTCCAGTGTGTCTGCTGCAAAATCTACTGTTGGCTCTTCTGGATTCTTGGATTCCAGGGACAGGACAAACTGTTTGTTATATTTTCCATTAAGCAACTTCCCTGCAGAAAAAAAAAACATTTTTTAAAAAGTGTAACCATAATTAATATTAGTTTGACCAGGAGTCTCCCTACAAGAAAGTCTCCAAGGCTAGACACAAAGAAGTGTCTGTAACAATTTTTCTTGAGAAAATCAGTTATTCAGAGCCACCACCATTTAGTAAGCAATGGTACACATAACAGCATGATAAAACAGTTGCACCCAGGTTTATTCTTTGGTTAGTCTAAGGGTGATCCATCCAAGTCTACTATTTGTTTTGCTAGAGATATATCAATTGATATTCCTATATTGCTTGTACTGTACTGGTCTTAACCATAACCAACTATTCTGCTGTCAGCTTTGACCTTTGGCATTTTCCCCATTAATTCTAAGTTAATTAAAATGGTTAAGACTTGCCTTGATATGACATCCATTCAAAGTAGTATATACAGTAGTTTATATTTTTAGTGAATGCAATTTATGCAGCAATGACAATTAGGGCAAGAATGCTAACTTTCTAGGTTATACTGTAGCTGCCACAACTCTTTATCTATGTTACATTATTGTTATATTTTCATGCATTGTTTCATGCCCACGTGCCTTTCCCTGTGACTGTCCTTGCCATTTTGTTTTGAGTGTTTATGCCTTGTGTCTATGTCTCTGTGTCTTGTGTTCTCTACTTTAGTTTTTGTGATGCTGTTGCATGCATTTTAGAAGTCCAGGTGTGCACAATAGATGATTTTGGTGCACAGAGTCAAAAACAAATGGGAGGGAAGTTTGGTTCTGGACACCCCATCAATTAATGATCTTATGAAATTCCTGTTACGTACATATATGTGCATATTATTTACGCTGTACAAAGTGTAGTAGTATGTGAAGGCATGTACTTACTGATATTATATGATCCCATTTCCAGGATACCTCTGCACATGGACCCCAATGGACTGTCTTCAATAAGCTGTGCAGTGCAAAAGCAGTACAAAAGGTAAATAAAACTTCTAATAAGTCTTGATAATAAGATTGAAATACAGTCTTTCAGCTGTTAGGCTCTACATTTCAAATTTACACAAAACTATTTCACTGAAATATCACATGTTTTAAATGGTACATGCAAAATAAATATCTGTAAAATGCTGCATTTTAGTAACTAGGATGTGCAAAACTTCTTAGGTAACCACAGGGGAAAAAATTAAATGGAAAGTGCTCTTAATTTTTTCTAAGTACAGGCAGATCTGCTGTCATCATAAAATGTGCCCAAAACTGGGAAGAATACAAGAAAAGAGCACATAAACAATTATTATGAGTCTGAACCAACTATATTCATGATATAAAAAATATTTGCTAGGCTTCTTTCTAAAATAATTCTCTTTAATTTCCTATGAGATTTGGCAAGAGCTAAGCAAAACTACATAAAGCTTTATATTTTTCCTGTGGTTATTCCAGGTTATGTCAGGTCAGGACCAGTCTAGGAAAAGAATTCCCTGAGGCAAGGAAAGGTTAAGTCAATATTAAAAAAGTAAAGCTTTCAGTCAATAATATTCAAGATTTTAGATATAAATAAGTACCATTAAAAAAAGTTAAGCAATACACCCCCAGTAACAGGAGATTCACATTTCTTTTTTTTTTTTAAAGAAAAGTAGGAAACATTTCAAGATCAGCTTTGAGATCATTTTAATCTTCTTCAATGTCCATGCAAAACTTTGTAGACTCTAAGGGGGTTATGTACTAAAATGTAACTCAGATTTTTATTAAACTAAGCTCAACCAAACTTCAATCAACAGTTTTATCTTATTTATCAATAAATCAACTTGAAAAAGTCAGGTCGGGAAAAAACTCAAGAAAATCGAGCGAAAATCTGGATTGTACAAATTGTTCAGATTTAGCCCTGACTCATTCGTTTTCTTTCGGGTTATCACCAGAAAACCCTGAACCAAGAGCAGATTGTGATATTTTCTAATTGTTAACGGGACATCTCCTACTGAATTAGACATGACCTCCACAGTTACAGATGGTAGATTTTTAGACTTTTTGCAGCTTCGGGGTATAATAAATCTTTTCCTCTAAAACGTCAAAATACCTTGACAGATAAAAACAGAGTTTAGTTTATAACCCCTAAGTAAATACAGTTCCCTTTATGACACATTCAAGTACTATAAACATTTAAAGGAAAACTATACCCC
>CM044437.1:54580287-54602459 GCA_024363595.1 Xenopus borealis
TGTTGCTCAAAAATTCATTTTCGGGGTATAGTTTTCCTTTAACAGAACAAAGAGGAAAAACATACCTGATTTGCAATTATTTCAGAAGCATTCATTGATATGTCCTCCACATAATTTGAGGGAAAAAAATATTGTATCTTGTCTCCATAATCTCCTCTCCACCTACAGAATTAATGATATCTTAACTGTGTATAAACAGTTCAAACAGTTGTTAAAAAGACTAAGATGTACTATATATTTACTCCTTGACACAGTATATGGGTATATAAATAGATATGCCATTTATATGATTATTATATGATAACTATATGATTATTGTCAGAGATAATAGTCAGATAAAAACGTTTTCAAATTTTCAATAGCAATTACATTTACAAATAAATGAATCAAACAATATTAGTTAGTTGATTGTAATAAAAATTTCTAGCATTATGCATAAAACCCTTTACTACACTGTATTTTAGCATATATCCTTAAAGAAGGCAAACCAGAATTCCATGTTATTTCAAAACTGACCCCGATGGTATTATGCATTTGAAATGGGTGTTGTTGTTACTGGAAATGTCTCCCCTATAAAATGCTTATCGAATATCGAATGCTTATCGAATAATTTTAGGCTATTGTTTGATTTCTCGATGAATTTGTATGATTGGATACCGATCGTTCGATTTCACGAAAATAATCGTGAAATTTCCTTTGAGTCTACGAAAAATTAATACAATTCGAACGATCGAACGCTTTGATCGTACGAATGGTATTAGAGCAGGACTTAGCCAAAGAAGCCTATGGGGGGTTCCCATAGGCTTCTATTGCAATTTGGTAGGTTCAATCTGGCGAAGTAGGCATTCGAAAGAATTTTTAAATTTTGATTCTTTTGATCATCGAATGATTGAATTATCGAATATCCGATCATTCGATCTATTCGATAATTCAGTATTCGATTATCGAAGAAGCCAAATTTGAATATTCAAATATCCAAAAAAATCGTACGATCGTTATTCGATCATATTCGAACTTGTAGGCACTGAAATGCAACTACTTTCTTTTTTAAATGGTTGACTTTGCACTGATTTGAATATATAATTTAGGGGCAAATTTAATATTATTCACCAATTCGAGGGCTAAAAGCCCTCTAATTCACTCGAAATTCGATAAGCCTTCGACTATCGAATGCTTATCGAATAGTTTTAGGCTATTTTTACCTCGATATTCTATCCTTCGATAAAATCGCACGATCGAATACTGATCATTCAATTTCACAAAAAAATCGGATGATTCGAACAATCGAGGAGTTCGATCGTACGAATGGTATTCCATTGGGGGGGCTTCACATAGGCTTCTATTGCAATTCAATCTGGCGAAGTAGGCAGTCGAATAAAATTTTAAAGTTAAAGTACTTCGATCATCGAATGGTTGAATTATCGAATATCCAATCATTCGACCTATGTAGCCAAATTTGTATATTCGAACATCCGATTAAATCGTATGATCGGAATTCAATCGAATTGCCCTTAGGGGCAAATTTACAATTTCGCGTGAAGAGATCAAAGTTCGATCGAATTCGATCGACTTCCGATCGTACGATTTTTTCAGAGGATCAAATATGGCCACTTCAATCATCGAATACCGAAAATTCAAATGATCGAATAGAAATCGAACGATCGGTATTCGCTCGTACAATTTCATCGAGAAATCGAATATCGAGGAAAAAATAGCCTAAAAATATTCGATAAGCATTCGAAGTCCAATGCTTATCGAATTTTGAGGGGATTCGAGGGATTTTTGGGTGAATTATAGTAAATTTGTCCCTTAGTGTTCAGATTCTGCTTGGTATCCAAAAGCAATGTAAAATAAAAATAAAACCATAAAATATAGACATATTACTCAATGTAAATACATTTTGAAAAAAAATATACAGTATAAAGTATTTAGTACATCACTAGAATTCTGTGCAATTTATTCATATGTAGGGTATTAAGACATTACAGAAAAAAAGTGTATGTTAAATATAAAGCATTATCAGATGATAATATTATAATAATAATATATAATATTATAGGATAAATATTTTAGGATAGCATTACCAGACAGGAACTAACATGACATTTTCCCTGGATATACAGACATTTAGGAATAAGAAGTGCTCACAAAATACAAAATGAAGAATTAAGTCGCATAAGTTTAAATATACACTCATATGTTTTCTTACCATCCTTCAGAGACCCTTGAGACATTATGAATCAAGGCACCTGTGCAGAAGCTCAGCTCATCTGATCTTACAGCTGTATAGTTGTACAAAGCTTTTACTGTTCCCTGAGGCTTTAAGAGAAAAGAATGAAAAAGAATATTGGTAATGCAAAACAATACAAAAACACAATTGTGATGTAATTATCACCTTATATATATATTTAAAACTTAACCTAGATGGGAAAAGTACTACATATTTTTTCACACATTTTTTCATATTCACACATTTTGAAGAGAATGTAAAGTGCCATATCTAACATTGCCTATGTGTAAAGCAATTCCATTTATTCTGAACTACTGTACCAAGGGGTTGTAGGGCTCATTTACCAGCTCAACAGGGTGAATGAATTGTACCAGTATAGTTATTCATAGCAGGTTATTAATTTGTAAAATATTACCAATCCTACTAGATTTGTTAATTTTTTTTCTTTACTTAAAGAATTCAGCCAAGTTCAGAAAAGAGTTGTCCAAATCATTGATCCCTTTTGAGATTTCCATCAGGGATTTAGGATTGGAGGGGAGTTAAAGGTCAGTGACACCACTGAGCTCCAACATATTACTGAACAGAATGGTATTCAACTTCTAAACACTTCTGACAAAATTTCATATTGATTATTAATCTGCATAAAAATAATTCATAAAAATTTGCCCCAACTAAAAAATTGTCACCATTATATGTCCCATAAACAACATAAAATACATCAATATTGTTATTGGATTTAAAAAGAGCATTTACTTTACACATAATCATGAATTAGTAAAATATGGAATAATACAGATGTTGAAGCTTGTCTGACTAAAAACATACAGTTTCATACCATAGCTGGAGAAATTTCTTCAGGATTGACATACAGTTTACCCTTCACGTCATAAATGACACTTAAATCTTTTTCCTAAAAAACACAAGTTAATATTTAGCCATTAAAAAAACACGCAAATGAATATTAAAGGCTAAACTAAAATATACTTTTAATTCATAAGTATTGTACTGTATTTTGTATAAAATATTTACTTTATTAGTGTGCATTCCATGTCCTGACTTACATAAACTGTTAGTATTGTATGTTTGTTTTACAAAGCCCTCTTGCCCTTTAGTGTTTTCTTGGCACAAGTCAAGATATTAAATAAGTGATCCCCAACAAGTGGCCTCAAAGCAGGGGCTCATTTTTGGATTTCTGTCATGGAGGCAATTTTCAGAGGCATTACCATGTGTACTGCCAAACAGGCCCACCTGTAGGCTGCAAGTTCACAAAAGGACTACCAAATAAACAATTATAGCCCTTATTGGTCATCTCCTAGGAACTTTTTTCGTGTGTTGCTTTTCAACATTTTATACATATTAATGTGGCTGACAGGTAAACAAGGTTAGGGAACCCTGTACTAAACCTTACAAAAGATCGGTAGCACTAATAAATGTTTCATATACATACAGGTCATACGTCAAATGACATGTTTAAGAAAACACAATCTCTGAAAATTTTAAGGTATTAGCTGAGTATAACAGATACTGAAGCAATCATTCATCTTTCCAGATAAACAGCAGTGCTATTGCTGTAAGATGAAGAAAAAGAGAATTGCTTTTAGGCTCTTTTTGACCTACAGGAAGGTTTAGTTGGAATGTAAGCAGTAGTGTAGCATTGCTTCAAAAACATAATTTAAATTGAAGAGCAATCAGAGGAACTATCACAGTGTAGATCCCTGTGGCTTTCCTTTGGAATAGAGAGTTGTCTGCATATGGCAGCACTCTTTTCAAGAAGGAAAAATTGGGGAAGATAGGTAAGCATCAACCCTTCCATTCCCTACCCAATCCTCTAAATTGCATGGTTAAGGGAATAGGAAACTCCCCATTTATGTTTAAAACATGCTCTGTTTTGCGCTCTGCAGAGTGTTTGGTAATGTCTATCCCACAGAAAATCAACAAAACATGCTATTTGGCCAGAGTTGCCCTTGCCTTTGAACTCAACTTTATAAAGAAGCAAAGTTAGGGTAATGCATTTCATTAAGAGAGAGTTTACATTTATGACATGCATTAGAAGAAATAAATAGAAACATACTGTGCTATATCTCTGAAGTAACCCTTCTGTAACTGGATAGCGTAGTTTCATTTTACGGTATAGTGGGTGCTTCTGGTAATAGCTGACAAGTTCCACAAGATTTTCAAAGTATGCAGAGGTTCCTAGCACAAACATGCGGCCATCCCTTTGTATTCTGCAGTGCTTTACTTTCCCTTCCGCTCTAGGGGAAAAAAGTAATTTTTAGAACTAAAATGTTGTTAAGTGACATATACATTTCTATATTTCTATTTGTTTGTAGCATAGCCCTAGATATATTACCTTAACATAATGCAGTCATATATGAGTTTACAATAAATCTCCCAAGATGAAGAAAAATACAGGCACTTATCTATGTTTCATCCTTGCAAGGAAGATAATTAGATTAACGATGCACACATAAAAAGAAGTCCATTATGCAAGGTTTTATCTGTGTTCTGTAATATAATTATCTTCCTCAAAAGGACCAAACATGGATTAGCTTTGATCTTTTTGTTTGCCCTGTTTAGCTCGCAAATAACAAAAAAACATTAATTTTTCATCTTGAAAAAAATAAACGAAAAATATTTTCAGCATAAGCCCTATTCATTGTACTTGTGTTGAACAAGGCGGTATACTACCACTTTAATAATAAATATCATATGGTGATTTTAAATATAGCATAGTAAGTGGGAGGTCATTTAAGTTGCACGCATTTATCATTACTAGGTTAACTTGCTGTTAGTTTACTCTCATATTTTGATGCATTTTAAAGCTAGCATTTAATTTGCACCTTTAATTAGAGTACCCTGTCAGTCAGTTAATGGGATGCCAAAAATATTGGTATTGCAATCAATGAATACACATTTCTCTGTCCATTTTTTCCCCTCCAGTCTTAAAGTCTTTAAGACTTAAAGTCTTAAAGTCTTTAAAGTGCGTCTTCTAACCCGGGGGAAAAACAAACAGAGCATCAGTGCCTCCATTTTAGTTTACTTAAAGTTTCTGAGAGTCTACAGCACTGTCAGAAACTCAGATGCACAGCAGAACAAAATCGGAAAATACTGCTTTACTGCACATGCGCAAGCCTAGGTCAGGGTTTCCTGGGAAAGTTGGTGCTGTTACTTATTTTCCCAGGATGGTGCCATTTTTTTCCTAAAAGCACAGGTCCTGGAAGAAAATTTTGCATTTGTATTGACAGAGAGGTGCTTAACATATTAGGTTATCCCTAGCGAATTCACGTTACTTTTTCCCAAAATAATGGATCAAGTAAAAAGTTTGCCCCCTAAACACTTGGCAAGAGTTTTTATTTTTTAATTAAAACAAATTTGGGGATTAAAAAAATACAGTCTTGGGGGGGGGGACAATTGATAACAGAAATAGTGAGTGAAATTAAGATAATTTTCTTACTTTGATATGCATGAACCTGAAGGTAACTAATAATTAAAAATCTGCCTCATATGATGACATCTTCACACTGAAATTCACACTGAATTTCATATAGCTGTGCCACTGCAGTGTGATGGCATCATTGCTATGATTCCACCCTGCTTTGTTACATCGATCCAATTACAACTGAATTTATGCAACTGCAAGCATTAAACAGTAATGGAGAAAAAACATACCACTCACAGTGGACTAGTCAATATTATTCAAAAACCCACTAATTTGTTGATGTTGTTAAATAAGTCTGCTTTTTTTTACTATTATTTTTTCAGATAGTAAGAATTATAGTGAGCAACCAATAATTTGTTTTCCAGCTCTAAAAATGTAATTCTACTTTGAGACCCAGACTGACAGTAGGAGTAATTTATCAGGTGAAGTAAGATCATGTAAATGCTTCTGGCAAAGAGTATTCATACTGACAAACACTTTTTGTATTCAAATCTATAGGAAAAAATATTATGTAAGAAACAATATTATTACCTACAAGATATTGTATGGATTTATTGGTAAAATGGAGGTCTAGGTTGATAAAATGAGTGCCACAGGATAACAAATAACCAACATTCTGCTAAGGATAAACAATATTTGCTTACAGCCGTGTTTTACTCTACCTGAAAGTAATCGCATAGGAATCTTGTTCCTCTCTTCTACGTATTAAAAAGGCCCCATCCCGAGGGATTCTCATTAACATATCTTCTGCCTCTCCTCTGCTGAGGTTATCATAGTACCAGCTGCAAAAAAAAATTATAGTTTACATGAAATTATCATTAACATGGAACTGATATGTATATTAATATACATGATGCTGAACTAGAACTGCCTAATTTTATTTTAGGGCAATCCTTACAGCATTTAAACATTCATGCAACAAATTACCCAAGGTAATCCTATGTCATTGATTCTATTCTTAAGGATTGTAAAAAAGGAATCCATCTACAATTTGAATTAGAAGGGGAAGATGTTCCTTCTTGACTTCAAATCAACAATCCGACCTGTTTTTTGATCAGAACTTTTATTTCTAATATATAATAGCAATATTTTACACTTACAGATATGTATGTAAGTGTGCGCCCCACTTTTAATTGCCCTTCTTAAATCCTTTTCATGAATTCTGTCTGACGTATGTTGAGCTGAACCTGACTAACTAAAATACTGAATATATAAACAATGTAGAAATTTTCCTGATTAACAAATTAAGGGCATGCTAAAGCCAATATGTTCAAAACAATTTGATGACAGGAAGCCACTCTTTCATAGTAGTCAATGCTTGAGGAACAGAACGGCAGCTATAGGCAGAGTTGCCTAGGATCTTTAAGCATTAATTAAACTGTAATAAAAACTATTGTAAATTGTTTGTCAAACATAAGAAAAGCAAAAATAAATATTAGATTGGAAGGTCCGTTTGGCTTTTACCAATTCATTTTACAATTACCTGATTCATTGAAATAGCTTGCCATTTTCTTGGCCATCAACTATAGGTTAAGATTTCAGACCATCCGTACTCATATCTAGAAGTCATAACTACATTTTACCAATGTACAGATGCAGCCACTTGGATTTGTGTGTTAAATGCGTTGTGACTCAGGGTTAATTGAAGAAACTGTATTATATATATTAAAGTCATCTTAACTCATTTAATGCATTTAAACTTTCATTAGTATACCAAAGCACCATTGTTTTCAATGGTGAACTCTTTAATTGGATGGGATGCTGAGACACAATATTCTGTGATAAGTGAGTTAAATGGGATATCTGAGTTAAGTTATTCTGTGTTAAATGCACAATCCAAAATGGCTTCATCTGTAACTTTAAAAATAAAAAAAGCCTTAAACTTCTGCAAAGTTTCTTAGAACTTGCTGCATGATAATTCTTTAAAAGGTGTGATGTAAATATAAGACTTTTGCATTTGTAGCTAAAAAACATTTGAATCCTTTTTATAAACATAGTTTGTATATTCCTTTAACACTACTTACAATACAATCGCTGTGAAGAAAAACACAATGTTATTTTTATCTAAACAGTTTTTATTTGCGTTGTACATACTCTTTTGATAAGTGAGGGTTGGGCTGAGGAACAGCATCTGTTAATCGCAGCTCAAATTCTGCACAACGCAATGAGTACTCTTTGTAGTGTTGAATCAGATCATAGATACTATCAAACATTAGGTTGTCGGTCAGGAAATACTTGATGGTTTCTCCATCTGTACTGGAACGGATACGGCAGTGTTGGACCCTGCCTGACCTCCTACCAAAGGAAAGCAAAGAAAAACACAATAGAGGGTCCATATCATTTTAGGATGAGGGGTTTATATGTATTGTTAAGATCTCCCTATTAAATACAACGTTGCTCAGTAAAATTGCCCAGTTTAGTTGAAGCCCTGAGCATCTGTATTTTACTCCATTATAATTTTTAAAGGGACACAATCAGGATATAATGTTTGCATATGTGCCTGAATATAATAATTAGCTTACAATAAAGCACAAAAATGAATTTTACAGTGTTGAAAAGTCAGAAAAGAGTTTTCAAGTGCATCTGTGTTTCAGCATGTGTCAGAATATGATTAGCTGATTATGGCCACTGCTGATCTCTGAATTATTAACATCAGAAGATTAGCTACCATTACCTCAAAATTCATGCAATGCAAGTTAACTGACCAGTAACACCTTTCTAACTGCCCCCACCCATAATGTTATCACTCTCCATTAAATGCACAGATGTTGTTATAGGTTGGCTTCACCCTCATCTCTGCCATAATTACATATAGTAGGTAGAAGAGTCATGTGCCACACCAGACATCTCTTTCTACACCTGGTTCATTTTGGGCCCTTCTCCACATCACCCTACCAACTAAAGGAGTAATGTAATTTTTTACTCCGAGTAGGAGCATGGGGATTGGTTTGAAGATAGGAAGTGCTTGCCTTGGATGCCCTGGTTGCTTAGCCAGCACTACTTGTAACCCCTCAAGCTCCAGCATACACACTTTGAAGGGCAGCTGAAATGTTCATAAAAACAGGATATTTTATGACTTAGGGGCAGATTTACTAAATTCACATTAATTTACATGAGGGATTAGAATATTCGAAAAGATTTGAATTCGAATTTGGTATATGCAAATTAGGCAAATTCAACCATCGAATTCGAATGATTCCAATATTCGAATTTAATTTTATTCGAATATTTGAAAATTCGATGGTCGAATACTTCCCCTTTAAATTTAAATTCGATCACCTACTTCGCCAAATTAAACCTACCGAAATGGGGATCATTCCCTAATATCGAATAAGAAAAATTCGATCGATCACTTAAAAATAGTTTGAATATCGATTTGACTGAATTTTCCTTATTCGATCGTTCGGTCGAATTGCACTAAAAAAATTCGAATTCGAATTTGAATGTTTTTAATTCCCCACTATTCCCTGGTCGAATTTCGAAATTTTTTTTTGCATTCGAAATTCGACCATTAGTAAATCTGCCCCTTATTAGAAGTTAACTTTAAGGTGACCTATCCCGTTAAGTGCTAAGAGACACAAGAGAACGGAGGAGGATCTAAGAATTTTTTTTCCAGATTTATTTTTTTCTCTGTAATTAATAAACTTGACCATGTACTCGATGATGAATGAGATAGCATAAATTTATACTGATGGCAAAATAATACATTTTTAAAAATGCTGTAGCCAGAAAATCCTCAGGACATTCTGGATAAGTAATCCCATAGTTGGCTAGATACTTCAAGAATGCAATTTTACCAGAAAGAGAGTGTGTAGTCGTTACGAAAAGATTCACTTTGTCGTACTAAGAAGGTCCCATCTTTGCCTCCCACTTCTGCACAATACTCTTGAAGTAGCTTTTCTGCCATGAATCGCCCATTATTCATTCTTCCATGGAACCATTTCTCTTGTAAATGTAAGTCTACTGTCCTCTAATTTGTAGAATTAAAAAAAACAGCATGAACATAAGTGGAGCATAATTCTTTTATACTTTTTTCTATTATATATAAAATTGAAAAATTAATACACCACCACAGGTAACACTATAAGGCGGTTATTTATGTAAGGTTGAATTTTAGCACTATGTGAGCTTTTATAAACCTCAAATGAATTCAAAACTTGAATGGTTTCTTATTTAAGAAAAAACATGAATGGAAAAATCTTGAATTAGTGAGTTGAGTGGTAAAAACCTGAAAACTCCAGTTTCCAGCTGGAAAAACTGAAACATCATGAAGGCTATTCGCATCTACGTGACCTTGACAGGTTTTACATGGTACATTTTCAGATTTTGGAATTTTTCATGAAAAACACAACTCAAATATTTGCAGTACTGTTTGCGGATCAATGTTTTCCATGGGTTTATCAGCCATTTGAAGGGTGTGATTTTTCAATTATTGCAGGAAATTGTCCCTATGCTTAAACTGAGACAAACCACTTCTGGTTGATTTTTGAGGTACTTAAGGTTACACTTTTTTACACTTTTGTTAAAATTCAAATAAATGGGGATTTGTAATTAGGAAAAACTGTGATATTTACATATTACTTTTCTTACATTTACAATATACCTACAGTACAAGTTGCAGCCATTTGTGGCCATTGATAAATCTACTATGTTGCTTTTGCTTGAACTGTTTATGAAAAAGTCAGGGGTACCTTAGGTTCTGAACTATCTTCACTCTGTTCAATTTCATCTCCATAAGATAATTTATCACCAGCAATCGCACAGTAACGAGAAGACCATTTCTACAAAGCAATATTTCAAACATTAAATTTCAGCAAATGTTATTACTGTATGTATGTTCTGATGTATTTAATAAGACAATTTACCTGGTCAATAGCATCCCACATGTACAGCTCACCCTGCAGATTTTGTTCTTCTTTATGGTTCTCAGTCTTTGTCACAGAATTCTTTGCTTCAAGTTTTTTATGCTATAAAGATAAATGTAATATTAATTGGAATAATTCACATTGGACAGAGATGACAGAAAACCTTATTAAAACAGTCTCATAATTTAGATTGTAAGCTCTTTCATGAAGGCCCTCTTTACCTGCTAAACATTTCATACATATAAGCATATAAGTCATCTGTTAGTATCCACTTGTGTTATAAAAGTCTAGTTTCCTTACTTGCCATGCTATAATTCTGTAGATATTTTGGACAACGTTACCTCTTGTATCAGTTACAGCTTGATTTTGCATGTAAACCTGTATGTTCATTGTGCACACCCATTAATTGTACAGCACTGTGAATTATGTTTAAGCTTTACAAAATAATAATAATTATGTAGCCAGTCATAGGAGACAGCAGGGAAGCGCTACTCCTGAATTATAAGGCTGCTAGTCTTGTATCAAATCTATGCCATTCTTCCTTTTTGTATTTTCTGGGGGGTTGAAGACAGAATTGTAGATTTGGTTGACTACTTTTAAAGAACTCTTACACAATAAAAACTATTTGATTCTGCAAACTTGTAGATAGATGCACAGGTATCTTTGAAGATACAAATATCTAAGTATCTAAGGGGGCTATTTACTAAAATATTTACTCATATAGTAATTGAACCATTCTGACCAAATTCCCCTTCCACGATTTTATCTTTTTTATTAATAAAATAACTTGAAAAAGTCGGTTCGTGAAGAAACTATAAAATCGAGTGAAAACTCAAATTGCATACAATTTTCAGATTTAATGCCTGAAACGCTTGATTTTTTTTTCTAGTTTTCCGCCTGATAAACCCAGAATATTTCAGATTAACAGACGAAACTCAAGGCAGATCACAAAATCTTCAAATTGTAAAAAGGACATCTTCCATTGACTTATACATGTCCTCAACAGGTTTGAGATACCGGAATTTCAGATTCTGACTTTTTGCAGCTTTGGTGTATTAATAAATCTCAAAAAATTCCATGAAAAATATATATTTTTTTTGCCCAAAAAACCCGCACCAGAAAAAAAGAGGTTAAGTAAATAACTCCCTTAGATTGTAAAATGCACTGGTCAGAGACTTATGCAAATCACTCTCTCAACACTGTTACATGTTGGAACTATGATAATAATACACAAACTCTTATGCATCCTGCCTAAACTGCTAAAGTTGTGGCATATTATAAACTTCCAAACACGTCTCAAGTCCCTTCGTGCCTTAGGACCTGCAATATCTTGTGTTTGTCTGTAATAAGAAAGGGACATTTTGTAAGATAAAGGAATGGGATCTGTTATCCGGAAACCCGTTATCAAGAAAGTTCCGAATGACGGAAAGGCCATCTCCCATAGACTCCCTTATAATCAAATAATCCAGATTTAAAAAAATGATTTCCTTTTTCTCTGTAATAATAAAACAGTAGCTTGTACTTGATCCAAACTATAAAAAATAATTAATCCTTACTGGAAGAAAAACCAGCCTATTGGGTTTATTTAATGTTTACATGATTTTCTAGAAGACAAAGTGTGAAGATCCAAATTACAGAAAGACCCATTATCCAGAAAGCTCCAGGTCCCGAACATTCTGGATAATAGTTCCCATACTTGTACTAAAAATTAACTTAATGGTGGCCTATAAGAGACACAAGACTCTGTAATAAGCTATAACTTTAGCAGTTTATTTTGTGTGACTTGTGCTCTCCAATTTATTGAGTCTTTATTGTGAATAAGTAGCTACCACTTTCAAAGACTAATGCATCAGGCCTAAATCAACTTAGCCTATGTGCTTAAACACACTTTTATTAAACAAAAGCTTATGTAGCCTGTGGTATATTTTTAGACATTTTGCAATTGTTTAACACAACATACTAAAGGGGTTATTTACTTAAACTCTAATTTATTTCACCTTTTTATTATACCAAGCTTGAGCAAACTCACATTCACTTATTTATCAATAGAAACTCGAAAAATATAAATAAATCAACTGAAAACTCGACTGCATGGAGGGAGGGGACTCTGGTAGGACCCTAGTCTGAGTTTAGCCCTGGAGCAAGTAAGCCTTTAGTTACACTACTGAATAACAAATTACATGTGTCTGATGGAATCATTGTACTTTGTACACAGTGCACACCACATAAACAATGAATATTGCTGTTAACCTTAATAATGATTCTCCCCTTAAGTTGTGTGGGAGATGGCAACTGATCGGCAGTAGCTTCTGTTGGTTTTGTTAAAAGAAGGTCTCCTAATACTTCTTTAAAAACTTTGGCCATGTGTCTCTGTTGATCGATGCAGCAATGTTCCTCTATGGAAAGAATTACTGGATACCTAAAGAAGCACAAAGTATATAGTTACACATTTTACCAAACTCGATATTACATGTTAACACAGTTCTATGTACTCAACCCCCCTTATAGCATTCATTTGTTTATTAAAACATACAGTACATTATCCTATATTTTATCTAGTTATTCACCGCAATTCCTGAAATTCAATACAGCATCATCTGTTTAATATGCTGCTAAATGCAGGAAAAGGAATAATTACACAATATACCAATGGGCATTCACATTGACTTCAATGGCTGAGTTATTTTCAGATATTTTGTTGCCTGTGACAAAACTTCAGCCTGGATAAGAAAACATCCAAAAATAGCATTGTCATCATGCAAATCAATTCAGTCAACCAGAGATTATTACAGGACTGTATTTGCAACACTACTGAGCCAAAATTAATGCAATACCTGTGTAGCAGATTGTACACACAAGCCATTTATTCATTGCAAGAAGGAAATGGCAAAGTCTTATATTTAAAGGCTGTATGGATAAATTTGTGTCCCCAACATCAACTTGTGGGGGCTTGAGACTCCACACTTGAATCTTAAAATAAGTGGTAACTGTGACTACTATTAAAGTTTTTTTCCAACAGATAACAGAATCTCTTTCACTCACAACTTGCAGTCTTTATGGAAAAGTATCTGTCTGTGGTGCTCCAATAGGCCTGCCCAACAGATATCTGACCACAAATCAGACATATATTGATCAAACTAGTTTGAAAAACCTGTTAGGGTTGGACTGCATCAGCTTTGCATCAACCTGCATTTACCAATGCTACAATATGCTCATTAGGTCGATATTGCAGTAACACCAAAAAGTAAAGTGTTTTAAAGTAATGAAAATAAAATGTTGCACTGCACTGGTACAACTGGTGTGTTTGTTCCAGACACTCTACTATAGTTTATATAAACAAGCTGCTGTGTAGCCGTAGAGCAGCCATTTAAAGCTGAAAAAGGAGAAAAGGCACAGTATACACAGCAGATAACAAATAAGCTCTGTAGTATACAATGGGATTCCTTAGAACTTATCTGTTATCTACTGTTGTCCTGTGCTTGAATGGCTGCACACAGGGCTACACAGCCTCTTGTTTATATAGTGTTACTGTTCCTTTAACTCCTTATACACTGTGCTGAGCTATGCAGCATGTCATGTATTCATATCAATATATATATATATATATATATATTTCAGGCAGATATATCATGTATGTGTTAGGAAGGTGAGTTGAAAGTAAACACTTACTCAGATGTAGCAAATGCATGGTCCCTAATAGCCTGCACCACATCGTCAAATTTAATTTTTGTAGTTCTTGTCCATCCATGATAAATAATTGGCTTTCCATCAGGTCCATCCCAGCAGTCCACTGGAGAGATAAGAAAAATAGGACTTCTATGTATGTATACTTCCTATATAACAGGTAAAGGAACAAAAAGCACACTCTGATGCTTCACCATATCTTTTTGGAAATATTAGCTACTTGAGGATCCAGAAAGCAAGCTAAGTTAAGCAGTAGTTCAATAAGGTCAAACTGATTTCTGTTCCTCTGTTAAAATGTAATCCGACCTGAAGTCTTTGAGTGGAAAAGCATCCAAACATGAAAGGTGATGATCTTTACATTCGCTATTTCTCTTTTTTTATCAATAAATTCCTCCACTTCTGTGAACGTTGCTAAACTTTGAATTATCTTTCACAAAGCCTGAATCTAGTCTAGTAACATGTATATTTCATTTGGAGGATCAAAAATGTCTACACATATTACAACCCTGTTTCCAAAAATGCTGGGACACTGTGTAAAATATAAATAAAACACGATACAATGATTTGCAAATCATTGAAACCATATATTTAATTGCAAATAGTACAAAGACAACATGTCAGATATTGAAATTGAGAAATCTGAAACAAATATGCTTGTTGTGAATTTTATTCCAGCAATGTGTTTTGTTAGGGAATAATCCAAAGACCGGAGATCACTGAGGTAAAGGGTTTGAGGAAGTGTATTAATTATATAATAAACATACACAAGCTCGTGGGTTCTGTACAGAAAATAAGACAGAAATGAGAAACAAAAGATTGACCACATATTATGTACCCTCTAGTGGGGAACTTCATGGGAATGGTATGTGAAAGGAGTAAGAATGGGAGTATAGAGTGTGAGTAGGAGTACATGTCAATGTGATATAACAGAATAGTGATAAGAACCTTCTCAGCAGATGTTACACATAACCTTGAACAGTTTCTAGAAGGGCCCCATGGGCACTTAGAAACTGTTCACTCCATTTAGGGGGGCCAAGCAGGGCCTGCAAGACTTTTTCCTCCACAGTTTCAAAAAAGTTTGGACGGGGCAACAAAAGGCTGGACACAAGAGACAAGCTGAAACCAATATTGCATGGCTATGATCTTCATTCCTCAGATGGCACTACCTTCAAAACAGACTGGATTCGGTAATGGAAATCACTACATGAGCTCAGGAGTAATTCCCAAAACTATTGTCTGTGAGCAGTTTACTGCTGCATCCACAAGTTAAACCATGCAAAGAAGAACCTGTATATAAACATGATCCAGAAACACCATCGCCTTCTCTTTGCCCCAGCTCATTTAAGATGGACTGAGGCAAAGTGGGAAACTGTACTGTGGTCTGAACAATCAAAAGTTTACATTCTTTTGATGGATGCGGCATCCATCATAATAATGAGGATATGGACCATCTGGCTTGTTATCAGAAGAGGACATGCTATACAGTAGGAAACATGCAACATTTTTGAAGTGTATCACTGGCCTCAAATTCAAACTGAGCATATATTTAAAAAAAAAAATAAGATTTCTCAGTTTAAACATTTTACATGTTGTTTTTGCAATTAAATGTAAGGTTTAAAGGATTTGGAAATAAGGTTGTACTTGCAGAAGTACAGAGTGACAGCAGAAATGGCAGCTAACGCTTCTCCATAATATATTATATATAATAATATATATCATGTGTCACAATCAAGGAATTGAACTTTGCTTTCTTTGTGACTGTAATTAGTTGAGAAAAGTCTAAGAAGGGTCAATGATTCTGCTTTGTAAACCAGATACATCTGTAGATGCACAGCCATCCTCAGTTAGTACAGTTTTTACTAGATGGAGACACAGTTGGGAAAGATTTTTTTTTCAGAATTCTAAAATGAAGGCATCATTGTGGATGCAAATGGGGGATTTTGCTGATGCAATTGCGCTGCAATTAGACTACGTCCCATCAGAAAGAATGGACACATCTGTGCATGCACTTTATTGCAAGTCAGATGCATATTGTTATTTCTGGTTTTCGCTGGGCATTTTCTGGTCTTTGGTGTATGAGTGGAGTGTGCACCCCATTCATTTTGCACAAGTGAGCTGCACTGATTGATGCAGGGCTCTGAGCTACTGCCACCTCTTTGCCTTTACTTTGTATTCCCCCATATTTTTTATATCTCTACGTTATTGAATTTTTTTTTACCTTTTCTATAATCTGTTATTTACCCTTTAAATGAGTTTGTAATGCTAGGCAGAGGGATGTCTGTCCAGTTTCTTAGTTTCTTATACAATCTTTGACCGAGACTTGGCTTTTGTACCTTTGTTATCATGACTGTAATTATCTGCATCATCACTGTTTTTGCTTTCTATATTACCTTTGTCATTTTTACATATGCATTTCCCTATTACATATTTTTATACATTGTATATTTAACATAAGATAAATATAAAAGCATAAGTGTTTAATATGGTGCAGAGGGCAGAATTCAATGACTGTTTGCAAATGGTCTTCTATATCTTTTATGTACATTTATGGTAGATAAAGGTTAATCAATGAATAAATTAGAAAAAAAGCAAATAAGAATATAATGGCAAAACAATCCCTTTATAAGGTTAGCCAGTACTTACATTCAATGCACCTGCATCCCATGCGCAGACACCGCACATATGCTTCAGTGGAAGATTCACTGCGCAGCTGGTCCCCTGTTAAATACCTAAGAAGAAAACACAGATATATATATAGGAAAACAGGATCTAAAAGTGACTAAGAATGCTGTATTTATCTTAAACTTTGCAGTTAACAAATATTCTTGGGGGGGCATGTTTTTTATGGGTGATCAGAGACAAACAAAGCTAACTTCTCCATGACAGTTGAGGGAATATGGGTCACAAGCAATGGATTCTGGACCAGTGATATAAATGACTTTCATCTGGCAGTTAGACAGAAAAATTGGCAGATGTCAGGAGAACACTACGGGGCAGATTAATAAAGGGTTGATTTCGAATTTTTTTTTCACAACTCTCAAATTTGAATTGGGAATTATCCAAACTCGATTTCGAGTTTTAATTAGAACATGCGAGATTTATCATACTCTGGCCCTTTATGAACTCTAATTCAACTATTCGCCACCTAAAACCTGCCAAATTCATGTATAAATCAATGGGAGAGGTCAGGGACCAATTTGGATGTTAATAGCCCCCCAATTGAATTTGAAGTGTATTTAGATTTAAAGGAATTTTTAAAAATTCAGCCTTTGATAAATGTATTTCTACCTGTCTGAATGCATAATTTTTTACAGTAGGAATAATGATCAGGGTCTGTTTTTGATGGTTTTGGTTAGGGTGCCTGCTACAGGGTGCCATTATTTCTGTGCATTATACTTGTGACAAAACCTTGGGGAATGCTTTCTTCTACTTTAGCATAATAAAATCCCATGTGAAAAGACTTCCAAGAATAGCAGAGGCTTTTATAGCAGCAAAGGAAGGACCAACTTTATATTAATACTCTTGGTTCGGGGGTTAGAAGTTGGACAGGCAGGTGTACAGATAATTTTAGTCATATAATGTTCTGAAAACACAAGTATGAGATCCGTTATCTGGAAACCTGTTAACCAGAAAGCTGCAAACTACAGAAAGGCCATCTGCCAGATTTTTAAAAATAATTTCCTATTTCTTTGTAATAATAAAACAGTACCTTGTACTTGATCCAAATTAAGATATAATTGATCCTTATTGGAAGCAAAACCAGCCTCTAGAGTTTATATAATGTTTACATGATTTTATAGTAGAATTAAAGAATAAAGAAAACCTGGGGTCCCTTCCTGTACCTGTATAACCAAATCTAGTACTTACGTATTATGAGAGGAAGAAATCCAGTAATGTGAAAGAGGATTATTCATATTTTGAACACAGATCTTGTCATATTTCTCATCCCAAATGCTGTTTTCTTTCGAAAATAAGTAGGTCAAGAACTGAATACGCCAGAACAACACAAAGAGTGACAAGAAATTAAAGTTGAAGAAAGCTTTTGGTCTGAATTAAGCAATAAATAAATTCAATACTTTTCCTAAATTACTTCTAGTACTGTTAACTGTAGCTTGCTCTCCCTGTCTACATGATATTTGGCAATAGAAGTTTGGTGCTGAAAACAAATGTCAATATACATACAATAAAATCCAGTACATATTTAAATTTCTTTCATCATCATCAATTCTCCATACAGCACCAACAAGGTACTTAATGCTTTACATTAATTTCTAACAAATAGGGGTCTTATAACAACTTAAGAAACAAGAATTTGAGTGTAAAAAATAGATCAGAGGGCCCTGCTCGAAAAGTGAAAAGTGCATTTATGCAATATTGTTTATGCTATGAATATGCATTTCTAATGATTGGCTGAAAGAGTGCTCCATATGAAACTCATTTTTATAATAAAAATTGATTTTTCTTACAGGTTTCAAAACTGAAAACATTTTCTATTATTCCTTTCCTTTCGATACCTTTTTAAGCTTGCCTGACTACAAAAACAATGTAAACAAATTCAGCTTTCCTCCAGCCAAGTTTTGAGTTCCTACTATAGTATATTGCACTGTTCTTTTATTTTCGGGCTTATTAATCACAGAACATGTAAGGCAATGTAGGAACTAGAGGCTTATAGCAGAATTCGACAAGCTGTATTCGTCGGATCGATGCCCAGGAACAAAACGCACACTACAAATCAGATGGAGACGCATGCATCAAAACTCTAATTAAAATTGCAGGTAAGAACTACATTAGATCAAACATGACTGTCAGATGTGGACGCAGTAAGCAGCGTCTTCATCTGACAGTCGGACGGTGTAGTTGTTACCTCCAACTTTTTTCCGCCATCAAACTATCCTCAGGGCCCTCTGCAATTTAATAACAGGCGTAGAGGACAATTTGTTAACTTACTTTTGCGTTCTGAGGTAAAAATTCACCCTTTAGTAATTTTCCCCCATAGACAGAATGAATTAATTGAATTAATACTTTTACAAATAACCTGAAAGTACATAAAACATATCAGGGCACATTTACTAAGAGTCAAAGTGAAAATTTGAATTTAAAAAATTCAAATTTTGAAGTAATTTTTTGGCAACTTTGACTATTGAATAGGGCAAAATTCGATTCAAATTGAAAAAAATTCCAATCAAATTTTAAAATTAATAAAAGTATTGTCTCTTTAAAAAATTCGAATTCAACACTTCGCCACCTTAAAGCTGGCAAATTGCTATTTTAGCCTATGGGGGAACCTCCTAGAAACTTTAAGGAGAGTTTTTGAAATTTTTGGAAAATCAAATTTTTTTTGACCGAAATCCATCGAAATTTGGACAATTTTTATTTGGTCAAAAATGAACCTATTCAAACAGAAAAGGTCCATTTCAATCGAAAAAACACAAAATTTGCTTAGTATTAGATTTTCTTTGGTAGTGTGCAAAAGCCATTTTTCATTCTTTTAATGAACATACCCTTAAATATATTTATACTCTCTAAAAAAAAATATATATATATATATATATCACCTTGCAATAATGTATTAAACCTGTGTATGTAAAATATGAAAAATAAAAAAATATTAAAATATTAAAAGATGTAAATTATCTACATACTGTACTACAGTCTACAGTTATATTACAAGATCACACTGTTTTCTAGAGTTTCTATGACATCATTATCCAAAGAGGACCCTAGTAGTTTTAATTCCAATATCATAATTATCCTTTTGGTTATTAAAGATATAATTGAATTTTGAAGGGTTACAAAATGTCTAAAAGGCTATAAAAAGGATGCCATTTATATTTCTATCGCTTGGTGGCACCAGTATACACTGAATAATAGGCAAACATTTAAATATTTTAGGGGTTGGCTTGTAGTCAGTGTTATGCAATGGATTGTTTCGAAATGTCCTGCTTGGTTTCCTTCCCTGGTTTAAGATGTAGTGCAGCACTAATGTAGGCCTAATGCATGCTAATTCTTTCAAAGTTTACGGTAAGTTTTCTTATAGTATAAAAAGCCATCAGAACATTCTAAAATGACCAATTGCACTGGTTACAAGCCAAATATTCAAACATGTATGCCAATCAACTGTACACACTTACAATAAAACATTATAAAATCATATAGTCCCTACAGTGCTGGTCTCCATTATGTGTTGTGGAAATGGAGCAGCACTTCTCAAGGCCTTACGAAAATATACTGGATAGCTAAAAACCAACTTATAAATACATTTAAGAGCAGATTTGTTATTATAGATGCATACTAATTATTAGATTTAATATTGCAAAGAATATTTATGAAAAATCCAATTCTAATTCTCAAAATGATTCAGAACAATTGCGTCGGAAACAAATTAATGCTTTAATGAAAGAAATATTTATGTCAATCAATTGCAAAAACACTGAATGGCACAGAATCAAGTTCAATTATCCTTGTTTTTCATGTAACGGCATGAAATTCTGCTTACCTCGTCCACAAAAAGAAATGGCTCAGCTGTTTCCCTCATAGTATCATCTACAAATTTTGTCATTCTTTCACGAGCCTTACTGAGATCTTGAGCTTGAGATTCCTTTGTAAAAGGTAATAAAATAAATTTATTTTAATTGCCAGTAGATCATATACCAATAGAGAAGGTGCAACATAGATGAGAACAAAATCTGACCTACAATGTTACAAGGTTAAAAAATGTATATAAAATACTGAAGAAAGACAGAAACGTACTGTATATTAAAAATAAGTTGGTACATAAGTTTAACTTATCAACAGTAAAAAGAGTAAGGGGAGAAACTTCCACATTTTATGCAGTAATAGGCTAATGTAAAAGCAACAAAAATGGTTATGTCATGCAAATACAAGTAAACTGGGTGTAAATGAGCTCATCCTCTAGTGAAAGCATCCAATTTCCCTATGCAAAATGGCATACCATAAAACCATAATACACATTACAATATCATCAGGTCTGCAGTGTGAATTATCTTCAACACACAACATCTACCTTGCATAACCAGGTACAGAGTAAGATAAAGGAGGAAGATTGGATTGGCTTGTGCACATATAAACAGTATTTCTAACACTGCTGTTTAATCTCACCTGCTGCTCATGGAGTAAGAACCTTTGAAAATCATGCAGGTGGACAGCTGACCCATCTGGACGGTCAACATTTCTATAACAGAAAAGAGACTCAGTTAAAAGTGCCAATTTCCCCCAGACAGGGTAGATAAAAGAACAGTAACAGTTTTTTTTTTTAAATTAGTTTCTGTATAAGGAAAAAAAAACTGCAACACAGTTTAAACTTTACATTCTCTATTTTATTAAGAAATAACTTACTGATTCTCTGCATGTGCTCCTCTTCTGAAATGGCAATATGGCGACGATCCATTGTGCAGCACTCGATTTCTCCTTCCTGCCTTCTTTAGGAGATAGGCAGGGAGGAGAAATCGAGCACCATACGATGGATCATCGACATATTGCCATTTCAGAAGAGGAGCGCATGCAGAGAATCAGTAAGTAATCTTAATAAAAACTTATCGAATTTAAAGTTTAAACTGTGTTGTAATTTTTTTTTTATAAAGATACAAATTTAAAAAACTGTTACTGTTCCTTTAAGCACTAGATGTTTTCGCACACAGCCTGACACGGCTCCTACTTTTGCTCTCTCACGCAATAGGAAAGCTGAATTTCCAGTTTAAGAAACACCTATTAAAGATACCAGGAGCGGCTTTTTGCCACTGGTCAGCACTGCCACCTGAGGTGAGTTTTCCAACTCATTTCATTGGTAGCATCCCTGACTAGGATATTGTGGTATTTATACAAGTGGCCTGCGGGAGTCACTGTGCACAGGACTGGTGTTGTGTATACACAGGACTTTCTGTACAGTTTGAAAGTAAAAGTAGGAAGTACTGCAGTTGTGTAATGGCTGCATGAA
>CM044437.1:54604691-54639533 GCA_024363595.1 Xenopus borealis
TTAGTGACCACTGCCATGTTAGGATCAGCAAAAGAGATTTTCTTTTGACAAATATTTACTGTGATTTTCCTTTCCTGAGATGTAACATTCCCTCCCCTGGTATATGATAGATTGGACTAGCTCACAGGATAACAAATACAAGGTGAGAGTGCTGGGTTGGGGGGGGGGCTTTATAATTAGCTTGGTATTTCCTGTCCTCACATGACATTAGTGACCACTGACATGTTACAGGAAAGGAAGATTACAGTAAGTATTTGTCAGAATTTTTTTCTCTTTTTCAGAACAGTAGAATAGTATTTTAGTTAACAGTAGAATAGTATTTTAGGTACACAAATGTTATTTTGTTTTAAAACTGGAAAAGGGATATTAAATATAAATCGTTTCTTGCATAATTCTTTAGCTCTGTGAATAGGAACACCAAAGTTCAATATCATCTGCAAATTAAGAGTTCATTTAGTAGTTGTTTAAATTGCTACTACAGGTCATTGTTATTTTAGAGAGATTTAGGGTGTGCAGCCACTTGCCAAGGCATGCCACTTTGGCTTCCTTGTTTTCTTGTAGACTGATTGAAAAGCTAACAGAAAACTTGACTGTGAAATAATATTACAAATTTTTCAGAAGACACAAAAAGGGCTCATTTATGAGTGCAAATGCTGTGTGAATAGGAGAAGTTTCAACACAAGTATTTTACCCACAAAGCAGCATTTTCCCCACTATTATAGCACAACTGCAGCTGCAAGGTGGTAATGCACCTGTCACAACTAGACAGCTAGAAAGAGTCAGGAGAAGAAGACAAATAATTCATAAACTATAAAAAATAAATAATGAAGACCAATTGAAAGGTTGCTTAGAATTGGTCATTCTATAACATACCCCTTTAATCTTTTATTATTTCATATTACACAAAATAAAACAAACACATAACATTTTCTCTTTGGTTTCTGCATCCTGTGCACGAATGATAGGTGCGCAATGGGTTACTTTATAATGTGGAAACTAACACAGTTATTTCAATACATTTAGCTTCGTCCATATAAACCTTCATATTATCACCATCATGTACGGTCAAACTACTTAAGTATAAGCGGTATGGAGTGCAATGTGAAAACAGGTTTAGAAATAAAAATGTAAAAACAGGTTTAGAAATCAAATAATGCAAAGTATGAAAAAAGGCAAAAAATGCACTTTTAAAGGTTTAATTTATCCCTCGTGGAATCACAAGAAAATATCACATTTATATAGATCATTTATATATCAGCAGAAGTAAATAAGTATAAACTACAAGTCAGACTGTGAGGAAATTCCCTCTTTTTTCATGGAAAAGCCACATTTGGAGATTTTTCTTAGAAAGCAGCCCACATATAGAACACACTGGGGGTCATTTATAAAGTTCGCGCAGCACATAATTGTTCGCAAATGGTAGTTTTGCCCATGCTTTTTCCTGAAGGCTACAATATTGCACTACTGTGCCCGTCTTTTCGGTTTTTGCGAATTCGCATTGTGAATTAATTTTCGCAAACAACTCGCAAACAAGATGGGTCTTTGCGTGAGTACAGGCACTCTGCGAGGTTGTTTTGTGCGAAAATAGCGTTAAAAGTAACAAATTCGCAATTTGCGAAACAGTTTTGCGAATATTTTCTCCGCCACCAAAGTTGTGGCACAGAGTGTTCGCAATTTCTGATTTTTGTCATATTTAAAAAGCTCCTATAGACATTCGCAATGTGAAAAACAAATTCGCAAATCTGTTTTGCGAATTTTCACACTCTTATTCAGCTTTATAAATATAACCAGGCGCAGGGCAAATATATTCACTCTGCGAACCAATCTGCCCTGCGCGAAGTTTATAAATGACCCCCACTATGACAAAGAGGAAGGTGGAGCAGAAAACCTTACCCCAAAATAAACACTGAAGAATCCCTTCGAAATTCATCCAGTATCTGAGTAGAGAAGAGTTAATCAGTGAATATAAAACTTATTGGAGCAAATAATTAATAAATACAGTAATAATAATAACACCAATTATTATTATTGCTGTGGAATATTTAATCTCACAACATGCTAAAAACATAAAAGGCTAAAAAATTATATTCCCCTCAACTGATAATAAACCACAGAAAATATGAAAAAAGCAATGCATCTTCAGAAAATAAAAATGCAGTTTGTACTCACCATCTTCTGCTGTTCAAACATCAGCTTTTTGTAGAATACATGAAAATGTTCAAAGCTAATATCATCTCTTTGAATTCCAATCTCCTGTGGAGAGAAATAAGATTTTTTATAACCCAAATTTATCTGAAACAAAACAACAACAGAGCATAGTACATTCAACATTTACCGTTAACTTGTCCTTCAGTAATCTCACACTATTAGCTTTGAAGTTGGCCTGTGCAAGAATGGTCTTCAGTTCCCGAAAGCTAATGCTTAAAACAGAGAAAACACCAAATTATTATTCCAAATAGTTTTGCATTACACATTGTGATTCATAAAATCATATGCCACAGACAGATGAAACAACACCTGCTACAGCAATAGGAAGATCAGAGATAACATCACAAACCTTTGCATCACTTTTTATGTTCTGAATATGTTTGCACATACATTATGGGGGTTATTTTTAAGGTTGAGTTGATCTTTACCCAAAAAATTCAAGTTTTCAAGGATACTTGTCAGTCAAAATTCCAATTTTTCAGTAAAAGAAATTCAGATTTTTCAAGATTTATTATAACCCCAAGCTATAAATAGCTTGAATCCAAAATCTAAAACCTGTCAGGGTCATGTAGAAGTCAATGGCAAAGGTCTCTTGAACCATTTGAAGTTGTCTGAAGCATCTATGATGTTCAAGTTTTTTCTGTTTTTTTTGTATGGAAACTCGATTAGTTTGAGCGATTCATGTTTTTTCAGCTAAAAACTCGCTCAGTATGAGTATTCAAGTTTTTTACATTCAAGTTTTGAATTTTGAGTTGGATGATTTTTTGGACAGACATAATATCAAAGGCTATTTTGATACTAAACTCTACAGTTAGTATAGCTATAGGCATATATGGTTTGTGTGAAAGAGTGGAGGGGTGTGTGTGTATACTGGGTTTTAATTTGCAGGGGTTGAACTTGATGGACTTTGCCTTTTTTCAACCCAATTTAACTATGTAACTATGTAAGTTTTTTCTTAGATCAGAAAACATTCAAGTTGTGAGATCAAAAAACCTCACAAACTTCTTAAGCTCGACCTGATAAATAACCCCCTAAATCTTTGCATCGATAGCCTTCTTTTTCAAACAAATACACATTAAAGGAGAAGGAAAGGCTGGATAGACTTTGGGGTGCCGAACGTTAGGCACCCCCAAGTGATTATAGCAATGTTCCTAAAACCCTGGAAAAAACTCAAGTAAAATATTTTGAGTTTTCTGGCAAAACCCTCCGAAAAAGAGACGTACCTCAAACCCAGCGCCTTCCATCAGGAGAAATCTGCACCGGTTTTAGAAGCGAGCACTACGCAGAGATCTTACTTCCGTCTTAGCGCAGCTGCGCATGCGCATTAGAATGAAAAGCAGAACTTTAACTTTAAAATCGGCTTTTTCAATCAAATATGCATGCATTCTGTCCTGGGAAATGCACAGCAGTGCGAAGACGGAAGTGTTGATCTCTGCGTGGTGCTCGCTTCTATAACCCGGGGCCGGTGCAGATTTCTCCCGATAGGAGCACCGGCCCTGGGTACGTCGCTTTTTTCGGAGGGTTTTGCCAGAAAACTCAAAAAATTTGACAATGGAAAACTCGATTAATTCAAGTTTTTCAGTTTTGCAACTCAAACTCGCAGAATCTAGTTTTTTCTTAAAGGGATATTGTCATGGGAAAACATGTTTTTTTCAAAACACATCAGTTAATAGAGCTGCTCCAGTAGACTTCTGCAATGAAATCCATTTCTCAAAAGAGCAGCTGCCCCTGGTCATGTGACTTGCGCCAGCACTTTAGGAGGGAACTGCTTTCTGGCAGGTTGTTGTTTTTCCTTCTCAGTGTAACTGAATGGAACGCAGTGAGACATAGGTTTTTACTATTGAGTGCTGTTCTTAGATCTACCAGACAGCTGTTATTTTGTGTTAGGAAGCTGTTATCTGGTTACCTTCCCATTGCTCTGTTGTTAGGCTGCTGGTGGGAAAAAAGGTGATATCACTCCAGCTTGCAGTACAGCAGTAAAGAGTGATTGAAGTTTATCAGAGCACAAGTCACATGACTTGGGGCAGCTGGGAAATTGCCAATATGTCTAGCCCCATGTCAGATTTTAAAATGAAATATAAATATCTGTTTGCTTTTTTGAGAAATGGATTTCATGGATGAGAAGCAGCACTATTAACTGATGCAGGTTTGAATAAATGATGCAGTTTTGTTTAAATGAGAAACCATTCCAGTTGTGAGTTCATTCGAGTTTCATTTGAGGTATAAAAAAAACCTGAGCATTCGACCTTTGATTATTGTTTGCTTGCATATACGTCAGCATACAGATATAATACTGGGTTGTCTGATATTCCTCTTAACTCCCTTTCCATATCTGTAGGTATTGGAAAGCAAATTGTATCAAATCAATAGGATCATAAAAGATCAATGAAAGATATACTATTCGCATGTTTCTATTATACAGGGCAACCAGATATTTATTGCAGTGTTATTGCTTACTGAGTACAAATTTACTCCATTGTAAATTTACAGTGCTGCATATGCACATAAAAAGGTCATGTGAAAAGCATGTAAACTATCTGTAGCATGCATCTAAATAAATTGTTGTGTACAGTAGTTCAGCGATATGTATATATTACAAATGAATTCTCAAGTTATCACATAAGCTACTTTCAAAACATTTTGGGGGAAATTCACTAAAGCACGAAGCGCCTAACGCTAGCGCTAATTCGCCAGCGTAACGTCAAATCGTAACTTCGCAAATTCACTAACACTAATTTCCGCTAGCAAAGTAGATAGACTAGCTACTTCGCACCTTTACGCCAGGCGAAGTTGCGAACTGAAGATCTAAGATGACCATTTTACTGAACGTTACCTCTTACACTAGACATTACTTCACCAGGTCAGACCTGGCGAAGTTCAATACAATAGATAGGAGTTTTTTTTTATTTTTTGTAAGTCCCAAAAAACCGCTGGCGTGTTTTACCTTTTGTAGGGTGGTAGTCTGAAAAAGAGCAACATTTTTTTTTGGGGTTACCCCCTACATTTCCTTACATATGGCAACACAACTATATAGGGGGCACATGTAGGGCAATAGGACAACTTTATTTAACAACATATTACTGGTATGTGACATAAGAAAGTAAGAAAGCAGGCAGGAAAGATAAGTGCAGGGAAGTTTGATTTTTATTTTTTTTCTACATTATATAGATTGATTAAATACCATCAATTGTGTTAACACTATTTATAAATAAAAGTGCTATAAAATGAATGTGTCTGGCTGTTCATGTTCTTTGCAGTTTTTGCATGTAGCAGAAGCCAACTGATCTGGAGAAAGACGTTTGCTACATTGGTTCAAAGGGATAAATAAATACTGTTTTCAGTTGGAAATTAACAAATAACCTTAAAATCACTGACATTTTTTAATTCATTTATATTTAAAGGTTTAGAATGAAAGTTTCTTTCATGATGCTAAAGCTTTTGTAGGGTAGAAATGGCTGGACTTTAGTCTAAAGGTCCTGGTTCAGATCTTATTGTTAAAACTTCCCTTGACTTGATAAAGGCTAGTATTGAAGGGCAGGGTGGGAGGCAAGGGACACTTTCAAATGAGGATAACTGCTGGTCTCATTTAAATTCTTCCCTTGTTTAACTCAATTTCAATTAATATGGCTTGCATTGAATTTCACATATTGTTTTAATAGTGAAAAATATATTACATTTGCAAGGGCCATGGAGGAGCTTCAGTTTCCCCATTAGCCCTGTGTCACTTAAACAAATAACAAGAAACATTTCTGTAATGAAAGCTGTTGGAATAACATATGATCTTTGTAAATCTGACTGATTGAACTCATCTTGAAAGGGGGGTAAACAGTTCCTTTAAAGGAGATCTTCATTATAAACTTGTAATTCTAAGCAATTATACAAATATATAAATATACAGTTGTTTTCATGAATTTATATTATATAAATTAATGAAAAAAATGGTGATTTAAAAAAGATTTATTAATCCAGTGGTCACAACATGAACAAGTCACAACACTCTTTTTCTATGACAGGATACATAGTGCACCCAAAGATAGCGGCCTTTCTCATTCACAGTATACAAGGTGTACACAAATATCCCTCTTGTTAACAAAATGATACAATCTATTACCTTATGTGTGTTTTTCTTAACATAAAGCTACACCACAGTGTAAAAGTGTTACTTGAGCACTGCCAAGGCTAACAGACATTTAAATCCTCACGGCACTGAATTATATTAACTACATAACCATGGTAAATCAGATTTGATGTATTCAAAGTACATGGATCATTTACCCCTCGGCACTGGCAGGCAATAAAACTAGTAACTGTAGGTTAGGGAATATGGCAATTACCTATTAGTGAGCAGACTAACAGAATTTATCACTTGTACATTTTATAGTTAACAAGATAGAAATCATTTGGCCCTGTGATGAATTTCCTGGAAAAACACAATACAACAATTACAAGTTCAACATTTCTGAGAAACATAATTTAGCTCCTGGCATAGTTTATAATGAAAAGACCCATCCTGTATTTCTTTTGAAAGAATGGCTGCCATAGGGGACAGAACAAAACAATCCCATTCTATATCAAAGCTCTATAGGTTGCACGTCTCAAACAATTAAATATAATAGAGTGTGTGTTGAGTAATACAGTTATCCCTTAATGACACCCTAAGGGCAAAGTTTTCCCTTCACAGCACTAATTTTGCACTGTTCTTTTTTGTGCGGAGAGGCTCAAATAAAGACTCTATGGACCCTATTTATAAAGATCAGATTTTAGTGGTTTTTGAAACTATGACTAAACTCACAAACTCTATGACATATGAATGTCATGAGTTTTATTAAAAGATCTGAAAAAAAAAGTACAAACAGAAAATAATGAGCTAAAAGTGTGACTACCTAGAAAACCTCTAAAGTGGTCCAAAAGGAGCTCCCATTGACTTCTATAGGATCTCGACAAGTTTTACATGGCAAAGTTTTGTATTAGAGGTTTTTGGGGGTTTACACCTAATAGATCTCAAATTTTTAGAGCATTTTAAAATAAAAGTGAGAAAACCACGATTTTTTGGAGATTTGTGGACACAATCTGAATTCAGTTATTTCTAAATGGGCCCCCATGAGTAATGTTAACTTATCAAGTTCCAAAAAGGTATTTAACAAGACTCAAAATTTTCTCTTTTTTTAAAAAAAAAAGTTGACCTAACTCCCATCCACAAATTTCCTAATTCATAAAAAAAAAATCAGGAAAAAAAATTGGTGTGGGAAAAGTCTTGACAAATCATAATTCAAATAGTACAACTTTTTCAAATTTAACTCTTGAATCGTCCAAATTTTTTGAGTTGTCTCCTGGGAACCTTGATTTTTTTCGGATTGCAAAAACCAGCACAGATCACAATGTCAACATAACATCTTCAAATTGTAAAAGGGACATCTGCCATTGACTTCTACATGTTTTAGATTTTTAGCAGATTTGGAGGATAATAAATGTCTAAAAATTTGAGTTCCCCCCCCTTAAAAGGATCAGTAACATACTTACTGAAACCCCACTTGTGCTAGCTCAATGATCCATTGTGTGAAGCTTGATTTCTCCTCCCTGGCTATCTCCTATAAGGAAGACAGGGAGGAGAAATCGAGTGCTACATGATGGATCGCCTGATCGCCTTTTCTGAAGAGGAGCATACGAGCAGTTTCAGTTATTTCTTAATAAAGACTTTGCAATTTGAAAGTTTAATATGTGTTGGTGTTTTTTTCGTAGTATACTAACAAAATCTTTTTTTTAAATTATGTTACTGGTCCTTGACCAGAAAAATGCGAGGTTTGCAGGGTTGATCACTTGTCCTTTTTATACATTTTAGAAGAGCATAACATATGTCACTGTATTATGCCGGATTATATTTGTATAGAAGACATCTGGTGTGTTTTATAGTGATGAATATATTATTGTAAAACTGCTACCTTTTTTCCTTAAAAAAAAAGACGTACCTGTTCTTTCTTGTCTGATCCACAGAATATATTTGCTTTCTCAGCCAACTGTGAACAAACACACAATAATGACATGGCAGCAAGCGCAAAGCATTACTAGCATTATTATCTCACAAGAAAGTTCTTGGGATAAGGGATTCTTGAAATTAGGTGGCAGTGACCTCCTCGCTCGAATCATTTTACCCATAGGGTTTCAGTATGATGTCACCAGCGAGTTAAAATAATATAGATGTCTAAATGTAACCTTTGATATTAAATTGGATTGAACAAGTCATTAGTTATCTTACTATATGACCTTGAAAAAAATATATATTTCCATTCAATTAAGTATTAAAAAAAATTCCAGAATATTCTGTGTAATATATATATATTATATATACTGATACATCAAACATTGCTTTTGTAAATGTTCTTCATTTTCTTCCTCTGTCTCTCTTTTTCTCTCTCTCTCTCTCTCTCTCTCTC
Organism: Xenopus borealis; assembly: GCA_024363595.1. NCBI lineage: Eukaryota > Metazoa > Chordata > Amphibia > Anura > Pipidae > Xenopus > Xenopus borealis. Next base: position 54,613,331 of record CM044437.1, read on the forward strand.
TATCTCTCTCTCTCTGTCTCTCTCTCACTCTTTCTCTTTCTTTTGATTTTATTTACCTTTCAATAATTGCTGGTGTTGAAGCAGAAGCAACTTCTTCAAGTAAGATACTCAAACCACATTTCCATTTTTCAGCATCGTCAAGTGAATCAGCTGAAAAAAAAAACAACAATGACTGTAGTTTGAAAAACATTCAAAGCATAGGAGTAGGTCAGTTAATTCTGGGCAGCCCTGTCAGCATTCCCCCTTCCTTAGGGTGTAAGACTAAGTGGCATGGATCAAACACTGGTGGTCTGGGTGTGTGAATTTCGGGCCTGGTAAGCTGAGGAAATTCCAGCTCTGGAGGTCTTGGGTTGCCTGATTGTTTAGTGGGAGATACGATAACTACATTACACAGAATAGGGTTAAAAAACTAAACAGGATTCAGGTAGCGGTTCAATGAGTAAAAGTCTTTGATGTGATCTATTACAAGTTATCTGTCCTGGTTGTTGTTAGGTCAGTGGCAATGTTATTTATGTATTATAAAGTTTAGTACAAAGTAGTCTGCAGACCATCTAAGCTCACTCTTGTCTCTGTAAGGAGCTCCCAGTTACGCAACTCTACTGGGAATGAAAGTCTTTTCCAGGTTATTTTTCTAAGCTAGATGTGTGCGCATCTTTTCAGTCTGTTTGTTTCCCTTTAACTTGTCTAGGGTGCAACATAAGCACCTGTAAGGTGGCCATACGCAAGCAGATTTAAGCTGCCGGTTCGACCACTACAGATCAATTCGGAAGTTTATCTAACTGTATATGGGACCCTCTGATGGGCCTAACCAACCAATATCTACATACATCTCAGCCAGATGTCCATCAGGCAGGTTTGATTATATGGCCAGATTTAGTCCCATTCATTTTCCTACTCTCCATGTAATCTCTCCTATCTACCCTTATCTTTGATGTATCCACTTACTAACTGCTGATATTCAGCATTCCACTCAGTACTGTACCCATTTCACTTATCACTTGTTGATTATTTACAATTCTACCCTTAATATATTCACTACCACACCTTCAAGTTTGCATCACCATCTCTTTATCATGATTTTTACACTTCACACACCTCTTCTGCCCCTCTACTACTTGTACCCCAATCTTTGCCATTGTTTCTTCCTGCATTCCACTGCCCCAATATATTTGTCAACTTCCCCACTGTCTTTCATCTGGGTGGCACTGCCTCAGGATAAACTTTAACCCTTTCTCTGCTGCAATATTCTGAGAATAATGCCTTCTTTTTTCTCTAAATTAAAGCAAGGTTCTACATTATCTGTTACTTCGAGTCAAAAATGTACAGTTAAAGGGCATCTCCTTCTATGGACACTAAAGATTTGGCAAGGCACTGCCCATTCACAGATTAGTAGAGTTCTGCAACCTGAAAGTTATGAGTGTGTGAATGATATGCTGCAGTGCAGAATACTTAACCCTATGGGATTTCAGACAAAAGTCCAATTACTATTATTCTTTTACTTACTTTAGTTAGTTACTATCAGTTGTTAAAAATACAACAGTACTACAAGTATAGGATCCGTTATCCAGAAACCCATTAACCAGAAAAGGTCTGAATCACAGAAAGGTAATTTCCCATAGACTCAATGTTATCCAAATAATCCAAATTGTAAAAAAGTATTCCCTTTTTCTCTGTAATAATAAAACAGTAGTTTGTACTTGATCTCAACTAAGATATAATTAATCCTTATTAGAAGCAAAACCAGTCTATTGGGTTTATTTAGGGGCAGAATTACTAAATTCATGTGAAGAATTTGAAATTTGATCGAATATTCAAAAAGATGCGAATACGAATTTAAAAAATTCGATCGATTCGAATAAAAATATATTCGATCATTCGACCATTTGATGGTCGAATTACTTGCCCTTTAAATTTAATTTGAATCCCTAGTTCGCCAGATTAAACCTACTGAATTGCTGTATAACGCTATGGGAAGCTCCCATAGGGTTATTTCAGCATTTTTCGATCGAATGGTTAAAATCGTTTGATTCAAATGATTTATCAAATTTTTTACATTCGATCGTTCGATCGAATATCGCTAAAACCCTTCAAATTTGATATTCGAATTTGAAGGGTTAAAATTCAACCGAAATTCGATTGGTCGAATTCGAGGGTTACTTAACCCTCGAATTTGACCAATAATAAATCTGCCCCTTAATGTTTACATGGTTTTCTAGTAGAGGTATGAAGATTTTTTTTTTTAAACAATGTGCAGTTGGTCTTCTTTTTCTTTTAAATTTTAGGGTGTTTCGAATTATTCTTATTTTGTAACTATTTCTCATTTTAGAAGTTTGGCCCAACAGCTGACCACAAAAAAGTTGGCACCGTGCAGCTGTGTTGCTTTTATGCTCACATGTGAGAAAGGCTTCTCTTGTGCCTCCCTACATTAGACCACTGTTATTCAGAGCTGTTGATATGTTGGACCAAAACCTACAGAGAGGTAAGGGGGTGGTAGCATGATCTGATGGGGCTTCTTCTTAAAAGAGAACAAATAACGAATGGTAGAATATACAGCTAAAAATAATGCACAGTAATCTTTCACTCTCTTACAACTGCACCTTGAAAGGGTTCACTTTTGAGCTAACTGTTTTATAATGTAGACAGTGATATTCTGAGACAATTTGCAATTAGTTTTCATTTATTATTTTTTGTGGCTTTCGAGTTATTTATCTTTTTATTCAGCTGCTCTTCGGTTTTCAGTTTCAACAATTTGGTTGCTAGGGTCCCAATTACCCTACCAAACATACATTGATATGAATAAGAGACTGGAATATGAATAGGAGAGGGCCCGAATAGAAAGATGAATAATTAAAAGTAGCATTAACAGTACATTTGTAGCCTTATAGAGCATTTGTTTTTTAGAGGGGACCAGTGACCCCCATGCGAAAGCTGGAAAAAGTCTGAAGAATAAAGCAAATAATTAAAAAACGATAACAAATAAATAATGAAGACCAATTCAATAGTTTCTTAGAATTGGTCAGTCTATAACATACTAAAATGTAACTTAAAGTTGAACCATGCCTTAAAATCTCAGTCTCCACACTGGCATTAGCTTCCTGTCCTGCCTAAACAATTGTGCTGGGTGCACGCAGGGGTTATTCATCTTTAAGTTAATTTTAGTATGTTATACTGTAGAATGGACAGTTCTATGCAGATTTCTTATTATTATTATCTATAGTTTTTTAATAATTTACTTTCTTCTTCTGACTCCTTCCAGCTTTCAAATGAGGGTCACTGACTCCATCTAGAACACAAATGCTGTGTAAGGCTACACATTTATTGTTATTGCTTCATTTGATTAAACATATTCACTCCATCTCCAATTCATATTCCAGTCTCTTATTCAAATCAATGCACAGTTGTTAGGGTAATTTGAATCCTAGCAACCAGATTTCTGATATTGAAAACTCGAGAGCTGCTGAAAAAAAGCTAAATAACTGAAAAACCACAAATGAAAACCAATTGCTAATTGCCTAAGAATATCACCCTCTACATCATACTAAGGGGCAAATTCACTAAAGCGCGAAGCGTCTAATGCTAGCGCTAATTAGCCAGCGTGACATAATTTCGCAAATTCACTAACACGGACTCTGGCGAATTTTCGCTATCGGAGTAGATAGATTTGCGCAACTTTGCACCCTTAGGCCAGGCGAAGTTGCACACTGACGAAGGATCGAAAATTTGCAAATTCACTAAGATAAGCATTTTCCTCTACGTTAGCACTTACGCTAGACGTTACTTTGCCTGGTCAGACCAGGCGAAGTTCAATACAATAGATAGGAGGTTGAAAAAAAAATTTTTTAATTTTTTCTAAGTCCCAAAAAAAAGCTGGCGTATTTTAGCATAGGAGGGTGTTAGTCTGAAAAAGATTGATAATTTTTTTGGGGGGGTTACCCTTCTTCCCCCCTAAATTTCCTAACATATGGCAACACAACTATAGAGGGGGCACATGTAGGGCAATAGGACAACTTTATTTTAGTTATTAAAGGTTTCCTGGGCTTGTGTAGTGGAATGTAGTGGCTGTAACATATACTTCTATTATAAGTTAAAGTTCCCGTCGTATGCAAATTAGGCTTTGCTAGCGTAACAGCGCTCTGCCTAGCGAAGTAACACTAGTGCAACTACGCTACCGTTCGCCGACCTGAGCGTAAATTCACACTTTAGTGAATTTGCGTAGTGCTGGTGAAAATTCATCTGGCGAAGTGTGGCGAACGCTAGCGAAGCCAACGCTAGCGAATTTGCGCATCTTAGTGAATTGGCCCCTATAAGTTAACTCAAAGGTGAACAACGCCTTTTAGTCTAAGAAAAAGTTTAGATGAACAATTATTACCCATAAGTAACATTCTTGTGCTCAAGAACTAAAAGGTGAAGCCCAGCAATGGACCATTCAAATTCCCAGTCTGAATACAGCGGAGAATGTATGGCAACATTTCACAAGAAACGTGTCACTAATCTGACACGGAAATCGTACCTAGAAGAATGGACCAAAATCGCTCCCAAACAGTATGCAAAGCTGGTATTTTATTTACCCCTTAAGCCTTGCAGCTGTAACTGCAGCCAAAGTACTGAATATTGATGCCACCAACAATGGTCTGGTTTTTTTTTTTTATAACATCAGTTGCACCTTCAAAGTATACCATATGTGTAAATCTATTTTAAATGTTACAGTCAAAACTAAATCTATTTTAAAGGGTTTGTTCGCTTTCAAACACTATTTTCAGTTTATTTTTTCAGATAGTTCTTCGGAAATAAATTACTTTCTAATTTTCGTTTGTACCATTTTTGTAATATGGAAATGGAACTTTAAAGTTTTCACCTTCTTCTAAGTTGATACATTTAGGGGGGCAAGTTGTAAATGTTTGTGATTTTTTTAGAACTTGAATGAACTCACACCTCGAATGTCTAATTTAAGAAAAAACTTGAATGGGGAAAAACTTGAATTACTGAATTCAGGGGTTAAAAACCCAAAAGCTCTAATTAATCAAGTTTTCTGCTGGAAAAAGCTTGAATTTCTCACGTTAATTGAGTTTTAAAGAGAAACCCACCGGAAAAAAACAAAATATAATGAAGGCTATTAACATCTTCAAATGGTTCGAGGGACCTCTCCCATTGGGGGAAATTCACTAAAGCACGAAGCGTCTAACTAGCGCTAATTCGCCAGCGTGACGTCAATTCGTAACTTCGCGAATTTTCGCTAGCGAAGTAGATAGACTAGCACAAACTTCGCACCGTTACGACAGGTGAAGTTGTGCACTGACGAAGGATCGTAATTATGCAAATTCACTAAGATGACCATTTTACGCTAGACGTTACTTTGCCAGGTCAGACCCGGCGAAGTTCAATACAATAGATAGATAATGTTGGAATTATTTTTTACCCAAAAAAATGCTGGCGTGTTTTACCTTTCTAGGGTGATAGTCTGAAAAAGAGCGAATTTTTTTTGGGGGGTTACCCTCCTTCCCCCCTATATTTCCTAACATATGGCAACTCAACTATACACGGGACACATGTTTAGGGCAATAGGACAACTTATTTTTTTTTATTAAAGGTTTCCTGGGCTGGTGTAGTACAATGTAGTGGCTGTAACATATACTTCTATTAGACTGTGAAATTTGCGCTATTTGCAAATTAAGCATCGCTAACGTAAATGCGCTTTTACTGGCGAAGTAACACTAGCCGACCTTAGCGTAACTTCGCACTTTAATGAATTTGCATAGCGTTTGTGAAAATTCGCCTGACGAAGTGCGGCGAACATTAGCGAAGGCAACGCTAGCAAATTTTCACCACTTAGTGAATTTCCCCCATTGACTCCTACATGACCTCAACTGGTTTTAAATGGTGTATGTTTCTATTTCCAGGTTCAGGGTATGAAAAAATCACAAAATTTTTTAGTTTTTTTAATAAAACCCTGAACAATTTTTGGGAAAACACAACCTGAACTTTGGCAAATAACCCCTTAGGTTGTTGCGCTTCTTTTCTTTGATGCTGTTGGGCAAAATCCCTGAGTTTCATTAAAGGGGGTTTCCACCTTTGAGTTAATGTTAAGTATTATGTAGAGAGTGATGTGCTTAGACAATTTGCTATTGGTTTTCATTTTCTATTATATGGGTTTTTTGAGTTATTTAGCTTTTTATTCAGCGCCTCTCCAGTTTGCATTTTCTGCAATCTGGTTGCAAGGGTCCAAATTACCCTACCAACCATGCACTGATTTGAATATAAGACTTAATATGAGAATATGAAATGAATAGAATATGGTCTGAATAAAAAATGACCAAATAAAAAGAAGCAATAACAATAAATCTGAAGCTTTACAGAGCATTTGTTTTTTTAGATGGGTTCTGTGACCCCCATTTCAAAGTTGGAAAGTGTCAGAAGAGCAAGGCAATTATAATTATAAAAATTAAATAATGAAGACCATTCAAACGTTGTTTACAATAGACCATTCTATGACTACTAAAAGTTTACTTAAAGGTGAACCACCCCTTCAAAGCTTTTAGAACTGATTCAATAGTTGCTAAGATTCCACAGATGCTGCAGAGAAATGTATCAACTAATGAAGCAAATTGTAAAAGTTCAGAATCTGCACCTTGATCACTGAGCTGCCTGACCGAAACACCATTGACAGGAACATTAAAATTCAATTTTGATAAATAAAAGATGTAAAGCATTTGAAAAAGTCTTCATTTCTGGTGAACAATCTGAAAACAACGCAATGGAAAAAAAGTGTTCAGAAGCTGAACAACCCCTTTAATAAAATCTAATACTGTAATGTGAATAATAATTCTTTTTTACTTTAAGGGGGGGGGGCATTTATTAAAGTGTGTCAATATTCCATATTGGGGATGGAATAATAATAATTAATTAGAGGTTAGAGGGCAGCCATATGTTATATTACCTGCTAAACTCAAAGTATTCAGGGTAAACTGGGTTCCATAAAAAATTGTGAAGCAAAAGTCTTCTTTATAACGATCACATTTGCAACGCTGAAAATCTTTTGAATTTTTCCCTGGACGAATTTCTTTTATTTCCATTAGGTCCACTGCAAAACAATAAAATTGAGGTAACATAAGAAATCTAAGACATTAGGGGACATTTATATATAGCCTATTTAAAAACAGTATTCCATTTTATGATTTTTTTATTAAAAGTCAAGAAAAACAATGTTATTTTTGCACAGAAAGTAATTATCAAAACACATACTGTTTACTTGGTTCATGTAACGATTCAAAAACAAAACAGGCCTCAAACAGTAATATGTATAGACATAGTGAACAATTTCTGATTCATCTAGGAAAATCTCTGTATCAGTGTAGTACCTAATTTGTATTTTCATGGAATACACTATAGGCAAAAGGGGTCGTTCACTTTTTCTATGCCATCTTCAGCCTATTGTCTATGCTCATTGACACCACACCTGGGTACAAGGTACCATACATTCACTTACCACATGGAAGAGGGTCAAAAGATTAACAGCATGTGATATTAAAGGTTCTTAGATTATTTCCTTTCTACAAAATCCTGAGTTCTTACCAGGACAAGAACCTCAAATAAAACATGCCCTAATTACAGCAAATCTGGTTACTATTGGTTTACTGTTCAACCCTAATGATAAGACCTTTATACTCTATAAGGAGCTAATTAAAGACCCAAAGAAACAACATATTTCCAGATTCATATACCTCCAGTTTAGCATTAGACATTGCATGTTTCCTTAGAGGAAATATTCCACCTCTCCATCCTCTAGTACTGTGCTGTCCAACTGGTGGTCCGTGGACCACATCTAGTCGGCGGCCCCCCTTGTATGACCCCCTACATGAAAGTCTGCCTGCTGTCACTGCTTACCTTGTGTAAGCTTTAAAAGGTATCACTATAGAGATTAACCGGCCCCTGTATTGTTTACACCTCAAATTCAGACAGTAATCCCCTGTATTGTTCCACCTGTGATCCCCCTGCATTGTTCATATCTGTAACACATCTACCCCTAAAGCCCTGTACTGTTCACACCTGAGACCCAGACTGAAACTGCCCACATTGTTCACCTGTTCATGCCTCATACTTACTGGAGGGGCACCAGCACTGTGTACTGTATGTAGCACAGTATGAACTGTTCCTCTTGGAGTGGCCTTAATAGGTTTCCTAGTCTCCTACTGCATTCTGTCTTCCCTATCCTGCCTATGTGTGCCACATTCTGCCTTCTCTATGCTACCTGTGTGTGCCATACTCTGCCTGCCCTATGCTCATTGTGTGTGTCAAATTCTGCCTCCCGTATGCTCCCTGTGTGTGGGGGTTTGGTAGCATTTGGAAATTGTTGTTATGGGCCTCTAAGGTGTTGAATAATCTGCTGGATGTGCTGTGTTATCCACCGGGGAGGAGAAGGCACAGGATTTAAGGATTTGTATTAATTTGATTTAAAGGGAACAGTAACACCAAAATATGAAATTGTTAAAGCCATCACAATATAATGTACGGGTGCCCACACTGGTACAACTGGTGTGTTTATTCAGAAATACTAACACAGGTTACATAAACAAGCTGGTGTGTAGCCATGGGGGCAGCCATTCAAGCACTGGATACACAGTAGATAACAGATAAATTCTGAAGAATCACATTTTATGTTACAGAGCTTATCGATTATCTGCTGGATACCCTGTGCCTTTTGTCCTTTTATTTAGCTTTGAATGGCTGCCCCCATGTCTACACAGCAGCTTGTTTATATAAACTATAATAGCATTTCTGAAGCAAACACACCAGTTTTACAAGTGCAGTACAACAGTACATTATATTGTCATTAGTTTAAGACACTTTCATTTTTTGGTGTTACTGTTCCTTTAAAGGGATACTATCATGGGAAACCATGTCTTTTTAAATGCATCAGTTAATAGTGCTGCTCTATCAGACTTCTGAACTGAAATCTTTTTCTAAAAGAATTTTATATGAATTATCTGCAGTGTAAACAGTGTAATTTAAGAATAAAAACTACACCATAAAAACCCATGACAGGAACCCTTTAATAAACTTGTTTCACATTAATTACAAGTGTTAACACTGCAGTGAGCAGCAACCATTTGTTTTTTTTGTGTGTGTGTGTTGACAGTGTACTACCAGCATTAATGTGGAAACACCTTAAAAGTATCATGAGTATGATGTAAAGTAGGTGTGGTTTAAAACAGGGAGTGGTCAACACAGGCTTCTATTATTGGCCCTCCACCAAGTAGGCGAGCAGAATTCTGGCCCTTTGTACCCCAGAAGTTTGACAGCACTGCTCTAGTGGAAACATAATATGTTGATTACTTAGAGATATCTAATCAAGGTATTTTATACTATAAATACAAAGCCCCCCCCCATAGATATATGGTTTATTTATTGAAAACCCGAATATATAGGAAACAAATATAGACTAATGCAAAAAAGATGCCCCTCTGTGCAGTTTTGAAGGAAAATATATATAAAATACTCCTTGGCTGGTATCATACACCCCTCTTACTATCATGATGACTTTTTCCAGGTACGACCTCTGCGATATGCTGGAGGTGTGGGTCAGACATAGGCATATTACTCCACATGTTCTGGACATATCCCCAGTTAACTGTGTTTTGGGACACTGTCCGTGAATGGTTGAGAAGAGTGGCCTTTATAGATATCCTATGAGGCACAATGGTGTGCATTCTGGGAGATGAGATACCTAATGTGCATATTGCAGCCCAACGTTTAATTAGTAGTATAGTTACAGCAGCTATAGGAGCAATCCCAATAACTCACACAGAAATAGAATTTGTATAGGATACAATATATCTGCAGAATGAAATACCTTATGGCTCTTAGACATGACAATATGGCAAAGTTTGGGAGAACTCTAATATACCCCTGTGCATTTCTTTCCGGAGTATGATTTATCTAAATTGATCAACACCACTGCCAATTTAATGGTGTTTTCTTTTGATTAGGTTATGTTTATTATTGTTGTTGTTGTTGTTGAAAGGGAGCACAGATACCTGATGTATAGCTTGGATATTCTTTCATGAATCCGGATATTCTGGCTATTGGAAGTTACTGGATGTCTTTTCTTTTAATTTCCTTTTTTCGTAATTTAATTTTGAGCTGTGTTCATGTTGGACATGATTTTGTCTTAAAATTAAAATTCAGTACAACTGTCTAGGGCCCAATGATCGGATCACAATGGAGGAGAACAGATACGGCTCCAATCCGACGGATTTTCAGTCCTGTCCGATCGGCATCTGCCCGACTTTTGGCCGGATATCGATTGGGTAAACCCGTCGGAGGGCTCCACACATGGGCGATAAGCTGCTGACTCAGTCTGTTGGCAGCTTTTATCGGCCTGTGTATGGCCAACTTAACTATTGCATTGTTAGACCAATGCCACATGCTGCTGAAACTTGGCCTGCTGTAAAACACAGGCTGAGAATCAGCCCCTACAAAGCGATCAGCCCCTTACCTGACCAGATTTAGGTGATAAAATGCAAACTCTTGCGTTCTGGCATTTGAATTTGCTGTGTGTTCCCTCAATTGCTTGGACTGGTGCAATGGTTCTGGTGCAGGTCAGGTAAGGGACTGCTTGATGCGTTAGGGCTGATTCTCAGCCTGCATTTTTCAGCAGGCCAAGTTTCAGCACAATGTGCCATTGGTCTTCAAATGATAGATCCAGATAACGTAAAAAAATTAAAAGGTGCAGTTTTTGAGTGGATGATAAAGTGGTGATCAAGGACTCTGATGCTAGGTGCAAAGGCTAGGCTCATACCCAGCATCTTATCACAAAACACACTGTGGAAAGGGTCATATATATGAAAGGGGTTCAGTGTCTTATTTACAAGATCAAAATGTGGTCTGGTTTCTGTTTTTTCCACTTGCCACCAGGCCCGGACTGGCCATTTGTGGGTTAGGGCAAATGCCAGAGAGGCTGCTATAAGGTCCCATAGAAAGTCAGTGTTTAGTGGGCTGGTGGGGGCTGTTTGGGCCTCTATGTGGGCTGATGGGACTCTTGTGTACCTGAAATGCCAGGGCCTATTTTAATTCTCAGTCCAGTCCTGCTTGCCACAAAACAAATGGGCATCCACCATGTTTGTTTGGGGGTTTTTTTTTTCTGCACACTAAACTAACAAGACATAGGGTCATTGCAGACCAAATAAGCATTTCATGTACATCTCTCCTGATGATGTGGAACCCTGCAGCTTTCCCCACCCTAAACATGGTATTAATTCCAGGGTTCCTAGGGTTGTGTCACAGCAGACTTGATAATGCTGATTTAACGCAACACTCATGCATGCATTTCCCCATCTGGAAATGTTAGGCTGGAGTACTACACTCCAGGGTAACATCACAACACACCTGTCCTAGCCTGCATGGATAAAAAGAACCTTTTGATCATCTATTCCTAGTAACACTGACATGTTCCTATAGATTTATGTAGCACCATGTCTGTATTAATGTAATACTAATAGTACTGAAGAATAACCTAGGTTAATATATTTTGCTGAATATTTGTAGAAACCTATTAAATAAACAATAGATCATTTCTGTATTCTGTTGTGGATTGGCCTCAGTTCCATCTGTATAACAGTTTATATGCTACATTTTGATAAAGTTTTTTTTTTCTTTTTATGAGCAAGGTGGAGGAAGTGGTTTTGCACCACATATAATGGACAGACACAAGGCACTTCCTCTTTTAGAAAGTCTAGATAAAACAAAGGAAATACACGAAATAAGCAATGTAAGTGCATAAGGTCCTTTTTTTTAAAAATTACATTTGATTAGAGCCCAGGATTATAGAATGTTGTGTGACAATTAATATACATCCGTGTGTGTGTGTGTAGTTCAGTAAATGTAAATTCAATGAAAACTTTATTGTACATGCCCCATTTTAAGTAAGACCTACTGAAATAGTGCTGTACTTTGGACCAATGCTATGGAAGCATGCAATGTCATTGGTCAAACAGACTGGTGAACCTGTCCACTATTGGCCACCCTGGTTTGCAAGCAGACCCCATAACATAACCAAGCCCAGCTCCCTTGACAACCATAACATATATATAGTTTACAGCTTTCTCAGATACAATGAAAAGTAAATTGTATTGTTAAGACGGCAGGTTTGTCAGAAACTTTGAAAACCCCAAGGTACATATTTTGTTACATTAGGTTGTACCCTAAAGAGTCATATAGAAAGGGAGCCACCTATAATTATAAACTACTCTTGGGGATGGAAGAGGGCAGTATGTTGCTACTGGAGCCATATAACTAATTTCTGTATCAAGAAACTTGTTCACCTGGATATGGCCAAGTTGGGGGTTTTTAATTTACACATCTGATAAGTTGGTAGGTGAGCTGTGGGGACAGGTATCACAAACCAGTATAAAAGAACAGTGGACAGCAGCCTGGGAGCATGACGGGGAAGCAGCCTGGGGGAGAGATGAAGACAGAAACTGCCTGGGGCAGAAGACAGAGCAGACTGGTGTGAAGATGGGAGCTGGAGCCATCAGATGACCAGAAAGAAACTATGATGGGCATGGTGGTAACGATGTTGTCTATATAAAACATCTGGAATTCTAAATATTGTAAATACTGTGTTAGACTAATTGTAATCGTTTTTGTGTAACAATCCATTGATTTATTATACAATATATAATCACTTTATTATACACTTATTGGTGTGGATTCTTTGTCTGCTTGCCCTGAAAGAACAGTAACCCTAGTAAGAGGGGTGAGGTATATTGTTATTCATATATCATAATCTTACAAACTGGATTACATAGCAAGAACTTGCAATGCAGAGAATTTTTAATATATCATTTTAGAGACGCAACAAAAAAATGACAGCTATGTACACTGGATAAAAAAACTACACAAAAAAACACTGCTGCTCCAGCAAAATTCTGCACTGTGAGCAAACAGATTGTTCTACATTAAATTTTGAAATTTGGCATGGGGCTAGACATGATGTCCATTTCTCAGGTGCCCCAACCATGTGACTTGTGCTGTGATAAACTTCAGTCACTCTTTAATGCTACACTGCATGTTGGAGTGATGTCCCTCCCTTCCCCTTTCCCCAGCAACCCATTAACAGAACAATCGGCAACTAGCCAGATAGCAGTTACCTGACACATCTGCTGAAGGCTTTGTTTGCACTGCTAAACGTGCTACCTAGTGGACATGAGAATAGCACCCAAGCAGTAAAAACACAACTTTTTCCCGCTATTCACATGTCTATCACAAGGTAGGGCTAGGGAGCACAACTTGGGACGTATTGAAGTACAATGAGTAGGTCATAAGCAATAGCTGTCTCAAAGCAGTTCAGTCCTGAAGTGCTCGCTCCTTCTCAAAGCTCAGAATCAGGCACAATGCACTGAGATGGCTGCCTCCACACCAATATTACAGCTAAAAAAATACATTTGTTGGTTCAAGAATAGAACAGGTAGAGTGAATTATTTGCAATGTAAATAGTGTAATTTCTAAATAAAAAGTAAACCAAAAAAGCGGGTTGGAGTTAAAAACTGGGGTGGTTGGAGGAGCAAGAGTCTTTTGTGCAGGGTATTTGCAAGTGTTTGGCCTGGTTGTATGTCATCATAATTGTTATACATGAATATATTAACATACGTTAGTTTAGTTACAATGTAATATACTGAGGAGTTTAATATAATGTCAAGTTTATAGATTATTTATTTATTTAGAAAAATGCTCTGTAGACTTTCCATCCAAAGTGTCTAATTGTTAGGAGGTGGCAGTGTACTTTGGGTTTGGCGCTTGTAGTGTTGAAAGGGCTGAACCTTGATGCTGGAAGGAGTTTATAAACTGTTTTGTATTAATGGAGCTTTACTCTGATAAAGAAAACACATCCTAGAAAGGATGTATGAAATTAATGTTCAATAGTATGCAATGTAGATTACCCTCTAGGCAAACCGTGTCTTGTCTCTGTAATCCGACAAATGCCGATACATGAAACCAGAAGCCATAACTTGCTGCACGTGCGTTCCCAAGGCCAAAATAAAATAAGAGCATTTTACATAGCCTCAAAGAATGAACTGCACGACATGTGGCTTCAGTGCACAGCGTGACTTTATCCTTATTGAATACATTGTGTGAATAATAAGCATGTTGCTTCTGGTGATATCAGATCTCACTGGCACACAATAAGGTGGCACCACACTGTTAACTGCTCCATACTGAATACACTGAATGTAAAGGCAGCCATATATGCACCAATATTTATTGTACAAAAGATCTTTCGTATGATAATCTGTGCGTGTGTGGTGGAAGACAAGGCAACTGACGTTGGTGATAAACCTTGTATGTTGGTTGTCTTGTCGATCGTGCAGGACTGAAAATTTTGATTGGGCACATCGTAATGTTAATGCTGAATCATCAGACAGAGCAAAATAATTATTTTTGTTTTTACCTGCATAGCTAAAGATTCAGCCCTTAACGTTAGTAGAGTGGAAGAAAGATCTTTCATACGACCATTGGTCTGATTATCAACTCCAATGTGGGCACACTACCTTGTTTGACTAATGGTCGAGCCTACAGGTTTGAGTACTATGGTATTAAAATCACTCCTTAAAGGATAAGTAAACCTTTAAAATAAGGGAATATAAAATTGATTGAATTTTTATTTCAAGATATTGTGATACCTGTGCTGTTAATATGAATGGTGTTCCTACATCACCACCTGCTGGTCAGTTCTGACCAGTCTGACCACCAAGTAGGAAGGAAGGAAGTTGTCTTGGTGCTTAGGAAAATAATTAGAACCCTTTCGAAATCTTTCCTAAGCAGAAAAACATCAAAGCAGTCTCTTTCTTATTCCTGTCAATTTCTTTGAGTACTTAGTGGTCAGATTGGTCAGAAACTGAGCTGCAGTTGGTGCTGTTGGAACAAAATGAATTCATATTAACAGCACATGTATCAATTAATATCTTGAAATAAAAAAGAAAATAAATACATAAATAAATAAATAATGCATATAAAGGGCAAAAGTGCTTAGAACAGCACTCTCTCAAGTTTACATCAACTTATTTTAAAGGTTTACTTATCCTTTAATGCATGCATGGTTTCTGCATTTGAATATCGCCAGCTTGCTGCCAATCAACTTATTTTTTCATGGACAAGAAAATAAAAAGCATGGCAGGATTTAGGTGCTGAACTTTTTATTTTCTGAAACCCAGTCTTTGGTGATCAGCAGCAAGGCAAGGTATTCAAATGCAGAAACCACACATGAGTTTAGTAACTCCTCAAGCTTCCTTGTAGTATCCGAGTGATCAGGGCCGGAGGCTCGAGCATTAGTAAATTGGCCCCATATGTTGTCCGAATGTGATAAGGCCCGTCCTTAGTGATAAGGAATGGCCGTTTTTGAAGTGTACATCTAATTCAAACTCTCGGTGCTAAGACTGCAGCACATAATTTGCTTTATATAGGGTTTGGTTCAGCCAGGCTCTTGGATTCAGGCGAATTGAATCCTGCTAAAAATTAAAAAGTTTGGATTGGGACAAATTCTGAACTAAATATGTAATTTGGTGCATCCCTACTTTTATATGGCATTTACCACTACATGGCATTACCTGAGGGATATCTGTCACTTTTGATAATAGAAGAGAAAAATAACACATAATGTCTTCCTTTGTGAACTGATGCCAAAAGGTCCCTTGAAGCAGTAAAATGGGAATGTTTAGTGCCTCTAACAATTCCAATCAATATTTTTCTCATGTTAGAAAATGCTGGAAGGAGCTTTCAGCTCAGTAGCAGACCTCATTAGGTGAAACAATATATTCATTATCAACGCAATATGTTATGCATGTTATGCAGAGTGCATGTACACAATGAGCTTCTGACATCACGCAAATGTGCATAATGAGCATGTTGCAGCATTCCCTCATAACTTGCATGCATGTGAACACACATGGCTGCTCGAACTGGGAGCTACTGTATACCCCCAACTGGAGTATGGGCTCATTTAGCCTGCCCCATTGGTTGGTGAAAATATTTTTGCCCAAAAGGTGCCCTTTAAGCATTTATCAGTGATGGGCGAATTTGCGGTGAATTCCCGCGATTCGCCGCCGGTAAATAAATTCGCGAAATGCCAGCAAAAATTCTCGTGGCGGCCATTTTTAGCATCCATTTTTTTCGATGCTGTCAATGGGCGCCGGCGTCCAAAAACAGGTGCCTGCCTCCAAGCAAAACGCCCAAGATTCGCCCAGCACTAGCTTTGGTTTTCACAACACATTTTCTTCAATACAACTTTCCTCACTTGATACCCTGAATACTTGGGCTGCTGCCATTGCAAGTTTTTAGCACATTTTCCACAGGATGTCAAAGTATTGTCTATGCACAGTCTGCATTAAAGTCCCACCCAATGCATTTCGTGATTTTTTTCAGGGACCACAAGAAACCAAATCCTTCTTGTTACTTAAATAGCTGATTTATCAAAATCATCAATGGATCACATTAACAAAGTAAGCCACTGCATAAAAGATCAACTGGTTTTCCCAGTTTGGGAAACCCCTAAACTTCCTCTGTAAAACTACAAATAAGCAATTGTTTTTGAACCAAGTCAGATACACATATATATATATATATATATATATATATTGCATTAAAAATGCACACAGATTAAACACAGTCTAATATTATAAAAGAGCATTCTTTTCACACTAAAAGTTCACAAAAATGAACAAAACAATGTAGAAATTACTCACAGAATCCTTCAATCTTGTCATTCGTCTTACACCAAGCCACCTGGCCAGTTTCCATTATCACCTGGATTGTCCTTCGATCAGGCTGTGACTTCTTGGAGTTGAATATGGTCATGACTGTGCCCAGCTCAAGGGTTCTCTTAATCTGGCTCTTCTCATATTCAGGGAGACCTCTATAATCGGAACTCCCCCTGCGATCCATTTTTCACACTCTTCCAGACCAAACACTCTTCCAGACTTAACTCTTCCTTTATATATGCTGTATAATGAAGATAAAAACCCTTTATAAACAAAACATATACATAACTATGCATTTATTACTGTACACGTTTCAAGGTCTTAATTTTATGGGCTTCAGTATAGTCAAAACAAACCCATGCTCCATATAATGTGCAGTAGAGTATTAAGCTGGTCATATACAGATAGGTCATCAAATGAGCGGATCTATGTATGAATTAGCCACCGATAGTGATGGGCGAATTTATTCGCCTGCAGCTAATTCACAGCGAATACCCACGATTCGGCACTGGCAAATACATTTGCAAAACGCTGGTGAATTTTCGCCAGTGTTTTGCAAATGTATTTGCCTGCAGAGAATCGCGGGAATTTTTGGATGCCAGCAATGGGTGCCGGCGTCCAAAAATTCCCGCAATTCGTGGAAGTGGACGCCGATGTCCGTTTTTTCAACGCCAGCAATGGGTGCTGGAGTCCAAAGATGGACGCGTGCATCCAAAACGAGATGAGGCTCCGTTTCGTGTAATTTTCTCCATTTCACAAATTTCTCTAGAAATTTGCAAAAAATTGGCTGAAGTAAAATGCCGCCGATTCGCCCATCACTAGCCACCAACACACTGGTCCAAATAGAACTGATCATACCACCTACGGAGTTTGTGGGATGAGGACCACAGCCAGAGAGATATCAGCCAGATAGGCAAGGCATTTAAAAGCAACATGTGTCATTTAATATCCCAAGCTGTAGCCATTTTCTTTTAATTTTCTTGCAATTTCCTTGCACTTTTCACACTGCATGGGGCATGTGAATTATGACTGCAGGCCTCTGCCCTTCTTTCACTGCAGCATGTTCCATGGATCAAGCACTGACTAATGCAGGGACTAAGAAGTGTGGGAAGGGGAGGCACTTGGGCATCCCCTTATGCCCCCTAACTTGTGCATTATTTACACACACAAGTTAGGGAACATCAGGTCCCCTAAATAAATTACTTCTAATATGTTTCTTAGCTGCCTGAAAACATAATTATTGCAGGTTTTTATAAGAGTGAAGCATCTCATGGTCAAAGCCACTTGATTGGTCAGGTCATCTACCATGAATGAATCATCTGTCCAAGCTTTTGGGCTAATGGGCAACTTAAAACTTGTCCTGTCAGCTACATCTTGTAAATGAACCTTTTTGCCAAACATGTAGTTCTATAAACAGTCAGGCCATATACATACAGTGGACAGAATACCCCATAGGGGAGCTCAAGTAAAGTAGGTCTGGGAGGCAACAGCAAAACAACCACAGCAGATCTGCTTGAACTACTTGTCAAGACAATATGATAATTAGATTACATATAGAAGGTATTTGTGGCTTAGGACCACATACTGTACATCAGTTTTAAGGATATACTTTCAAATCTGTCCTCAGCAAAATGTGTGTGAGCATATGTTCTGCTCTATACGTTTAGAGAAAATAATATAGTATTCATCTTAAAACCATTATGTGTCTCAGGTCATGCCATTCATCATATTTAGTATAAGTATGAGCCAAGGCTCCCCTAAGGTTTGGTGCTTAAAAGCAACTTCTAACTGTGCTACTGATGTAAAACTACAACAAAATTCACACATAGGGGAAGACTTGTAAAAGCTCAAAATATTGTTTTATTTGATAATTATCAAATTAATTAATTAATTAATTAATTAATTAATTAATTAAATTACGTTTTTAAACGGTATCCCTGTTTTTTTTTTATTTTTCCACTAAAGAACTTTTTTTTTTTAATAAAATAAATTAAAGGGGTTGTTCACCTTACACTTTTCAATTCAGTTGGTTTCAGATTGTTCAGTAAAAATAAAGACATTTTTTCAATTGCTATCCATTTTTTATCATTTATCCAAAAATTAATTTTAATGTTCCTGTCTCCAGGGATGGATTTACATAGCAGTTGCCCCTAGGCCCGCTGCTGTTCGTCGCCCCTAGGCCTACTACTGTGGGAAATGTATAAAACTATCATATCTCCTGTGTATCCCCAGTGTTCCTTAACCAATGTGGGTGTGTCTGGGCAGCATGCCGCCCCCTAAAATCCCACCACCCTAGGCCCGGTCCTAGGTGGCCTTTCCACAAATCCAGGCCTGCCTGTCTCTAATGTTTGAGTCTGGCAGCTCAGTGATCAAGGCATAGATTCTGAATTGATACAATTTTGCAATATTTAGTTGATACATTTCTGGAGTATTAACAACTATTGTATCAATTCTAACAACTGCCTTTAATGAAATGCTGGGATTCTGCTTAGCAGGGACACAGATAAGAAATGTATCGACTAATGTATCGATTTAGAACAGTTTAAAGAGTCAGTGACCCCCCCAAACTATTTTAGAAAGACATAAGAAGTTGAAAAATTTTACTTTACACTTCATTATTAGAAAATATTAGAAAAATTATTACAATTAATTGTATAAAATGGAAAGTATTTGAGAAAAGCATTTATTTCTGGTGAACTATACGAAAGCAACATAACTGTGAATAGTGCTGGAAGGTTGCTCACTTTCCAAACACTTCTTTCAGTTAAACTATTTTCCATTTAGAACAGTTTACAGGGTCGGTGACCCCCTCCACAGAGCTGCTTTAAAAGGTGAAAATGTACAATTCAATATTAAAAGACCGGTCACACATAGAAAATGGGAAGTAATTGGAAAAAGTCTATTCTGATGAGCTATCCATAAACAACTGAACTGAGAAAAGAGCTGGAAGTGTTGGAAGGTTGATCACCATCCAAAAACTTCTTTCAGTTCAACTGTTTTCCATTAAGAACAGTTTACAGGGTCGGCGACCCCCCCCCCCCTTTCCAGAGCTGCTTTAAAAGGTGAAACATGAAAATTTACTATTCAATATTAGAAGATCGGTCACACATAGAAAATTGAAAGTAACTTGAAAAAGTCTGAAAAGTGTGAAGGAGGGAGGTGAACAACCCCTTTAAAGGAAATCTAACTGACACATGCCTAAATGTTACAATATAAGTTCCTTCCTTCCTCTGGATCAACTAGAACCTAGGCAGGCAGATTAAAAGCATGAAGTGCTACATAACCATGTCTTATGCATAGTAAATTCTTGTGCAATTTCCTATCTGTGATAGCTATATTACATTACATTCATTGCAAAGTTCATCAGCGTACTTCTAAAGCTGGATATACTGCTCACCATGCAAGGTATATTTATTCCAATGCAACTGAATATTAAAGCAACAGTATCACCATAAAATAAAATGGTTTAGTTTCTTATATAAATCTAGTGTGCTGTGTCCCTGCCCTGGTAAAATGTTTTCTCTTCAGAAGCTGTGATATAATTTATATAAATGAGCTCATTTGTAACATTCAAGTTCCAGTCAGGCTGTGGGTGCATGTGGAATAAAGCTGTCATGTACATGGTGATCAACACCAAATTCAACCTTCACTGTCTTCTTAAACAATCGTAGCATATCCACTTTCTAAACCACCAACTCTTACAATCTTCTGGACAAATGGATTCTGTTAAAATGAAACAATTCTACCATAATTCATCAATCTAACAAACGCTAATCCAGCAAGAGAGCAGGCTCTTAACTTCAACATTGGAGAGGGTGGCCGTAAAATCAACCACACGGTGTTGCTGGCTCACTTATAAGGTTACAGTTCAAAGCTAATTTAATACATGCCTACAATACAGTCCTCTGCGAACCTGTCTCCAATACTCACCACCATCCTCCTCCTAGGCTTGAGTGTCATAGGTATCCTCTCTGTTAAAAGACGCATTATGTTCATGCAGAATTCGCTTAACTTCTTCCTTGTTGTCTCTTTGCTTCTGCTTTTTTGTATTCCCCACGGCCCCCACCCCCAACTAAGGCGCTGTGCTCTACTGCTTCAACTTCCTTCCTTGTGCTTCAAGCGAACACAGACCTTCCTTCCCCATTGTCACACAGACATTAAAAGCCAAGAATAAAGCTGATTCAGAATTAAACAAATACAGCAATCAGACGTATTTTTTCTCCCGAACTTACAAGGAATAATTATCTTCACATTTTTAGCAAAAGGGAAGACTTCACCAGAAACAACTGCTTTCACGTGCCTAGGGATTACCCCTGAGACACTGTTCCAAAATAGACAACATACAGATGCCTTCTGAATCTATTTTATAGGGACAGGGTCAGCTCACTTTATTTTAATTTCTGGTTTCAATAGGACCATCAAATTAGTAAAATAAAATTGATGTACATTGCAGCAAAATAGTCATTACAATTATAGCCCATTTCTCCTAATACGAGTTCCAAAAGGCAAGCACAGCATCTGAAGGAAAGTAAGCTTTATTTCAGTTAGCTTGTATTACAGTTATTTTACCTTGTTTTGCAACACCCACCTGCAGAGGCAGAGAGTTACTGTAAACTTATAATGGGCCAGACCATTTTAGAAACACACAATACATAGGGTAGCAAACACACACATGCACAAATATATATATATAGGTATGGGATCCGTTATTTGGAAACTCATTGTCCTGAAAGCTCGGGCTTATGGGAAGGCCATCTCCCCTAGATTCCATTTTAATTAAACAATTCACATTTTTAATAATTTCCCTTTTCTCTGTAATAATAGAACAGTACCTTCTATATAATCCCAACTAAGATTATTTAATATTTGTTATTTATTATCCTATTGGTTTTAATTTTTGTTTAAATTATTTTATTTTAGTATATTTAAGGTAGGGACACCCTAATTACAAAAAGACCCCTTAACCGTAAAACCCCAGTTCAAAGCATTCTGGATAATAGGTCCCATACCAGTATATACCCCACTTGACTAATAGGAGTCTAATTCAAAGTCCCTAAAGCAGTGATTCCCATCCAGTGGCTCAACAGATAATGGGGTCCGTTTACTAAAGTATGGTAAATGTGAACTTAAGTTTCCGCATGTTATCGCTGAGAATATTTTTCCGCCAGAATATTCGCAGTGACTAAGTTTACTAAACAGCGATGTGCTCAGAAGTCATTGCGATCACTTGCGGTAACTACGTTAGCGAACCAGCTTACGTTAGCGGTAATTTTAGCGCGTTGCAAATTTTCTGGCGACAATTTACATTTGCATTTATTTATTCTAGAAAATAGTCTTGTTTTATGCGTTAATAATGGTGTTAATTATGGCAATTTTTACTGTGACATTTATTGCCAGAAATACATCTTCAAAACTCATAAACTTTACTGACTGATGATTATACCATCCAACAGCATTACAGAGTGACACCAATCAAACATGTATCATATAAACCCATACTTCATCCATCCACGAACACACACTTCTGCCAATAGAATCATATGAACAAGAAATCATACCAGTTATCTCTTTGTATCATTTAAATGCACAGTTTAAATGAGAATTAAACTCCCATTGAGGATTTTCTGGCCAAAAAATAAGTTAACGCCACTATACAGATGGCGGTAAAATGTTGCGAATATTCTGGCGTTAATTTTGTCTTTCACACATTTTGCTGCTTAGTAAACCATGCGTTAATATTTACGTAGCGTTATTTTCAGCGGATGCGATAACTGGCGAATACATATTCTTGCTCAAGAAAATTCGCAAATTTATATTTACCCCAGGTTAATAAACTCGCGAAAACATATTCTGCGTTAAATTTGTCTGTATTTTGTGCAAAAATTTTTACTGCACTTTAGTAAACGGACCCCAATGTCTGAAGCAAACACCTAGGCCATTATTACTCCACACAGTACAGAGTTATTCTATCCATATACATCATAAATGCAATGCATGAACAAAACAGCAGAAACAACATTCAGTTTTCTTCTAACAGCATAAATGGATAAAAAAAGAAAACACTACACCCAGAAACCTCCAACATATTAAAAGCAACCAGTCATGTCCAAATCCATGAGCTGGTTTTACAAGGGAACATTATCCAAATGTAGGTATGGGATCTATTATCTGAAATGTTTGGAACATGGGGGTTTTCAGAGTAAGGCTGTGTTAATCTGGATCACCTTACCTTAAGTCTACTAAAAATCATTTAAACATTTAAATAAATCCAATAAATAAATAAACCCAATAGGATAATTTAGCCACCAATATAGATTCTCACAGCTTAGTTACCATGAAGTAAAAGCATCTGTTTTATTATTACACAGAATGATTTTTTTTTTTCATTCTTTTATTTGCTTAAAGTAATATTTTATTTTTGTAATTCAGAACTCAGGTTTGAGGTATAAGAGATTCTATACCTATTATAAGCCAGTACATTTTATTTCATAAAATACAAAATAGTACAGTGAAACATCTCCTTCATTTCTGTCTGTGAGTTCTCATCCATGTACTTGTATTCTTAATTACACAGTCAGAAATCCAGTTTTCTGGAGCAAGTTGCCATCTATTAAAAAATTAAACATTATGTAGCATAGCTATGATCTCCAACAGGACAGGCCATAAAAGTTATTAATTATGAATATTAGTGATCAAAGGTTTCCTGTTATATATCTAACACTCACGCAGTGTATTGATCTCAGGGAAAACAACAGCCTATATCAACATTTATATAATCAATTCCAAGCAAACCCCTTAACTATTTAAGCACTAGTTTCCACTGAGCGCATACATTTTAGTTTATAGATAATGCAATTTAAAAAATTTTTTTTGAATAAACAAACTAGCATTCTGATTAGGTTTGGTATTTGTCCGAATGTTAGTGGAGGTGTCAGAATTTTAGTCCACTTGTGTTGATACACCTAAATCATATGGTTCTGTATACATGGACATTTGTCATATGGTAAATTGCCATGTTTACTGTTGCATGCCAATGCAAGTTTTGAATGATTTCAGTCTGCCCTGTGATTTTGTTCCCCCAGAGAGGGTATCAAATAATAATTAAAAAAGGTCTAAATAATTAAATCTATCCCAATATCAAAGGAGAAGAGAAGGTTGAAATGACGTAAGCTTTGTCAGACAGGTCTATGCAAATACACCCAGTTACACTCACAGTGCTGCTGTCCTCAAAAAATAAATACGGCATTCCTTCTATTGTTTACACATGGGCTTCGCCATCAGATTTCCTTCTCTCAGCTCAAACCCCTCCTACCTACTCTACATACC
Organism: Xenopus borealis; assembly: GCA_024363595.1. NCBI lineage: Eukaryota > Metazoa > Chordata > Amphibia > Anura > Pipidae > Xenopus > Xenopus borealis. Next base: position 54,637,405 of record CM044437.1, read on the forward strand.
CCTATCCCTGGACAGAGGTCTGAGCAGCATCTCCCTCCACTCTCTGAGCAGAGACTTATCAGTCATCTTTAGACACAATGAAGGAGGTAAGTTATGTCATAGCAAACTAATATGGCAGCTGCTCTCTTGAACAGAGAGTGATTCAATGGCTGGTAGGTTAAAGCATTCTTTAAAAAAAATAATAATAATATATAGCATTCTACCTGGTACGATTGTCCAGCGAAATTCGCGAATTGGCGAAAACTTAGCAAAATGCGTTGCGTTGTTTTCACGTTTTTCTTGACGCACGTCTGTTTTTTTGACGCCAGCAAATTTTCGGCAGGCGAATTTTTGCTGGCATTTCGCGAATTTATTCACCGGTGGCGAATTGCGGGAATTCGCCGCAAATTCTTACCTGGCAAATAAATTCAACCATCACTATTCACGTTAAAACAACTAGTTGTTGTCAGATAGCTCACCAGAAATAACAACTTTTTCCAACTAAATTGATACACTTAATTGATACATTTCTTATCTTTGTCCCTGCTAAACAGAATCCCTGGATTTCATTACAGGCAGCTGTTAGAATTGATACAATAGTTGCTAATACTCCAGAGATGCTGCTGAAAAATGTATCAACTAAACATTGCTAAATTGTAACAGTTCAGAGTCTGCGCCTGAATTACTGAGCTGCCAGACTCAAACACCAAAGATACGAACATTCAACTTCAAACTTAGATTTTGGAAAAACAGTAAAAAATAAATATTAAAAAGTAACTGAAAAAAAAGTCTTTATTTCTTGGGAACAATCTGAAAACAACTGAATTAAGTGCTTGGAAGGTGAACAAACCCTTTAAGGGGAGCCACATGGGACATAATTGTTCAGTGAATTTGCATTTAATCTTTAGTATGCAGGTCAGTTTCAAAAGCAAGCAGTTATGAACCACATGTCCCCCGTCAAGTCACTGATTGGTTACTGCTTGGTAACCAATCCGTGGAAACCAAGAGAGCTGAAAATAAGGAAGTAGTGTTCTGGTTATTATGTTAAACATCCAGTCACTCCAGTCTTTATACATTACATTTTTGGCTAACTATATTGAAAACATTTTTATTTTGCACAGCCTATTTACCCAGTTATTATTTTTATACTGAAGAAAAGCACTTGTAGCACCCTGGTGTCTACCAAACTAGTGCAAATGGGGTTACAAAATGACTGAAGTAGAATAGTAGAAAAGTGACATTTTACGGTGTTTGTACATTTAGAACTGACATTATATTAAGCTTGTTGTGCACATCTTTCTGGGCTTTAAAGTATTTCACAGAAAATAGCACTCAGGGATGATCCTGGGCCTGCTGCCACCTGAAGCAGCAGCTCTGGTTCTCCCTCCCCTCACTCCCTATGTTTATATGTTTACCTCTTTTGCTCTCTGAACAATTGAAATTTGGCTCTTAAAGAGATACTGACACCAGAAATTAAACACTATTAAACATCTATTCTATTTTATTTCATTTACATGATGTTTTTATTTAAAATGTGTCTGATGCTTTACATTACTTATGGGATCCCCCATGTTCCTCTATATGGGGGCTGCTATATTTGTGCATCAGCAGTCCATTAGCATCAGAAACATTAAAAGTGACAGTAAGGTTGGCAAAACAGTCAGGTGTGGGAACTTCCAGTGACAATTACAAAAGCAGACCTATCATGGGAAAATTATCAACATGACCAATAGGTAACTTTTCATTTTTAGTGCCATTATCACTTAAAAGTTACAACAACAAAAAGTGACAAGGAAAAAAGTTTTAGTCTTTTAACTTTCTCCTGTCGATCTTCACACAGTCTCTCAGCTGTATCCAAAAAAATCTCCAAAATGTGTTGCTCCTATGGCAACAGAGAAAAGAAAAACAGAAAACCAAAATAGTGCAGTATGCATGGATATTTGGACGGCACCTGGTGTTCAAAAATCTCTTTATAAGGTGTGCTTCCTCTTTAAATCTTCCACTGCTGTTAAAAGCATGCAAAAGAAAGATCCCTTTATATCCAAGTAGTTGTATCCACCATTTGGCTAAAATGCTTACTTACAAGCCAGAATTTAAGTATATTGCCCGTAGTATTAGCAGATCCTTCCTCTCATTTTAGCTCAGTTCCA
>CM044437.1:54693692-54704781 GCA_024363595.1 Xenopus borealis
CAGGGACTGGATGCAGAGACACTTGAACTTTATTATATAGGATTAATTAATATTATTAAGAAATACGTGGGCATGACCACCCAAATGGTCAAAACTCAGATACAACAGCACTGCAGTACAATTAGAAATGCAGGCAAAAATGAAAAGATTTTATCAACTGTTGCAAGTCATTTCAAAAGGGTACATAACATGTACACCCTTGTCTGTTCTTGACCATTCCTGTATTCTGCCTGACCCAACTATTGCCTGTTTTCTGACAGTTCTTCCTGATGCTGATTCTGTACTGCACTGTTGGACTGGTTATTGACCCCAGCCTGTTTCCTTGACTACGATTTTCTCTAATCAATTCCTCCAGTAACATGTTATAATTCCCTTGTCTGCCCAGACCTCTCTCCTTGGTTCTCTCACTTTAAGACCTGGCAGCATCTGAGTAGCAGAGGACTCCAAAGTGAAAGGCAGAAGCATGAGCTGACCTTGGCATCTGTTCTGGGTTGTGGGATATAATATGTGGCAGCTCCATTTTCTTCCCTGTTATGACCCATGTAGAGGTTGGGTTGTGACATTTTGCTTAGTTGTTTCTATGAGTAAGTACCAAATGAGCACTCTGGGCTGCTTACTTTATTGCTTGCTTTATTATATTCAAGATCACATGCCCCATATTTCTTTGGGTGGCTGCAATCGCCACCTAGGAGGTCTTTGCACTGGTCCCACAACTACAGTACATCACTGATACCCTGTCAATATCAGATATACAACAAATCACACTGCATTCACTTCTTTTGCACACAAGTAAGCTTTAACTATGTCTGTCACAAAATTATTTAGTGCAATGGTTCCCAAATGACACCAGCCATGGTGCAGAGCTACTGACACTACTCAAGGTCTATAAGTGAATGAGTTTGCATAAAGTCTATGTATTTGAGTCTTCAAATAAACATAGGAGTTACAGCATCTGGCAGTAGTATACTACTGCCAGATGCTGTAACTCCTATGTTTATTGCCTGAAGAAGCGGGTCTGAACCCGTGAAATGCGTTATACTGATTGGAGTTCGTTAATAAAGTTTGACTGCTGAATTACAGTGGTTTTGTGTCTGCTTGGAGGAGGTAAGTCCACCACTGCCTCCTCTGATTACCAAGTTTTGGCTTTTAAACTCATTTATATCCTTTTATCCTTTTGGCACCTCTGTTCTTTCTATACAATAATAAGTCCACCCTGGGTGGAGGGTTGATACCCTTTTTCTATCTACAGAGAGCGACTTCTTAATCCTGAGTGGGGTCAGGACAATCTCCCCACCTGCCTTTACAGTGGTTGCCTATTGGTAACCCTGGTTTGTGAGTATATGCTATTTAATCTTATTTCATTATCCCTTACCAATACATATTACACTATTGGGGCTCTTGGTGTTCCTTTTGTTTACCTTTTGTTTATAAACAGTAAAGAGTCTGTGTAAATATGTTATGAGGAAGAAGAATGCATTTTGTTACCAAAAACAATGATTATTTTGGCAAAATAATCAGCTACAAAATACATTTTTTTACTGTAAACTGAATAAGTATTTGAATGTGGTCTTGCTAATGCAATAATATTAAATCTTACATGCAATGCGTAACATTGATTGATATTCCATCCACAGAAGGGAGAAAAAGTTGAAATGACATTCATAACATCATGCGACTGTCTCATGATTTCAGTGTTGGCAGAGATCAGAGGTGAGATTTTGATACAAATGCCTCGGAATGCAGAGCATCATGTTTGGGTCACAGAGCTCTTATTCACTCTGGTGCTATATAAACGCCACACCCCATTACTTTGAAGGCACACAGCAAGAGTTGCTAGTATTGCTTCCCAAGAGGTTCAGCAGTAGCTGAGAACATTCTGTTACCTGAGCCAGGGCAGCCCAGTGGATCTTTACAGACTGTATTTTTTTTTTTTCAAGTGAAATAGAAACCTAAAAAGCAAAGGTAAATAAAATATCAGTGGGCTTTATGAAGAGAAATGTAAATTCTCTTCAATAACTTTTTGCACTGTAAATTATCACACATACACATAACCTGGCTTCCCTTACGAAGGGGGGCGGATTAGGAAAACGTCTCCCTCCTTCAGACATGATCCATTCATTCTTAATGGTAATAAGTGTTTGTACTTTCATGTTTTACCCAACATGCCGCCATTTTTTTTTAAAATGTCTGCTTTCTGTAACATAATGAGTTATAAGTACTAACGTAGCCTGACTTTGAATTGACTAATACACAACTTTTGAATTGGATGTATCAGCATCATATTAAAATAAAGCAGGCATTTGGTGATGAGCAGACTTTTCCCTATCCTATAATTTTATACGAGAGTAGCAGCTATTTGTCCTGGCTGCCACCATTCACAGCTTTCCCCAAGTAATCCATGTGGAGTTTTAATCTTAGTATAGCACTCCCTTGAGTGCACTTTAGCTGTGTGAATTATATTGTGTGACCAGGACTAGGTATGCTTGTACTTTGCCACTGACCCAAGTGTACCTGAGCAACTCCCTGCAACTCCAGTTACCTTGTCTTGTTCCATGTAGCAAAGGATCCAGTCACAGATATGTTTTCTTGCAGCAAAATAACTGGTTTATTAATGGTGAAATAAGAAAAATATAGGTTAACACACTCCTGGGCAGGCCCGGATTTGTGGAGAGGCCACCTAGGCCCGGCCTTGGGATGGCAGAATCTTAGTTGACAGCATTCTGCCTAGCCACACCCACTTTAGAGCAGAAATTTTAATTTCCTATGTGCCAATTCCCATTGCTCCATCTCGATGATGAAAATTCAAGCAAATAAAAGGGAGGGGACAGGGGCGACAAATGACCGTGGGCCTAGGGGTGCCCCCTAGGGGTCTTGTATCTTGGCATACTTACTGGTCGTCAACTCACCCACTAAAGACTCTGCACTAGTGATTGACTCTCCATGGGGGTCCTAACTGCACTGTTTCTTTTCATTGGAGGGGAAGCTGCTCACTATCTTCCCTGAGCCTTCCTCTTGTTCCTAGAGCAACTATGACAAAACTTAGTATAAATAGACATGTAATACCTCTCAGAAAGGTAAAGTCTCATGAAAGACTTTGAGCGGCTAAACCCCTTCACACTTCACATGCTGCCTCCTAGTGGGCAAACCCTAAAACAATATGGACCTAGGAAAAAGGACATAGCTGCCTCCAAAATGAATACTTGAGCAACAGACAGTTTATATCAAGTTAAGTGACATATTAAGTAATCCTCCCAAACTGCTATAATATTTAAGTAAATATTGCCCTTTTACATCTCTTGCCTTGAACCACCATTTCATGATGGTCTGTGTGCTGCCTCAGAGATCACCTGACCAGAAATATTTCAACTCTAACTGTAACAGGAAGAAGTGTGGAAGCAAAAGACCAAACTCTCTCTGTTAATTGGCTCATGTGACCTAACTTCATAGTTTGTTTGGTATGTTTGTGTGCACCGTTGAATACTAGGATCCCAGGAGGCTGTCCTTATTTTTTTAAATGGCTATTTTCACTTAATAATTACACAATGGCACGTGCTACTAAAAACGTATATTATTATTAAAATGGTTTATTTACATGAAGCAGTGTTTTACATATGAGTTGTTTTATGCAATATCTTTTTATAGAGACCTACATAGTTTTAATTTAAGCAAAGAACCACAAGGACCACTTTAGGTGGCTAAATACAAGGCAGACTGCCTGAGTCAAATATACCCAAATCTCAGGGTCCCTGCACTAGTAAGGCAAGTTGCAGGTAAAACTTAGTACCTTAGTCAATAGTGGCATATTGGTATCCTGAATGAAGAAATTGAGTGTTGGACTGGCAGATTAGGGATAACTTTGATGTAGTTGATGACTCTAATGCAGCCAGCTTAAATCAATTACAACATAAGAGAAATAATGAATGCTTTGTTTGAAGGAGCACCACAACTGGCAGCAGCAGTGTAAACACTCCCTGCAATCATGGCTGGATCAACAGGAATGGCTCCTCAGGGCTGAGTTTCTGGTTCATTCAGTGTACAGACCACACTTCATTTAAATGTGCACACCACCACCATATAGGAGATCTAAAATTAAAACAAATCAAGCAACAATTACTATATTAAACAAATAAAGCTTTAATGTACAGACATAAATGTGAAAAAAAGATAAAAAATCATAAAATGCTCAAATAGCACTGGTTTTATTGCCAAATCATTATCATGATTTACACTCTAGAACACGCTAGAACAACAGGAGCAGCTACATATCAATAAATACACCGACATTTTATTTAACTCTGCTACACAATTAAACATGTTAACTCTATAAAACCTCAATATAGCTAGGCTATCAGTTAGCTAGGGATTCATGAGAGCCCTTTGGAAAATAGGTCTGCAATGTAAAAAGCCTGAATTGTTCCCTTTGAAATTTTCAAATTACCATCTCTTTGTAAAAACAATATTCTCTAGTACTTATAAACACAGGATGGACAATACTTTTTAGATTACAAGCATGTTTCTCTATATAGTGTTGTTGCAGATGATTTGGTCTTTCTTTTTTTCTGTCTTTTTTTAAAACAGTTTCTGTATGAAAATACACTGTTTATACACTCTAAAATTCTGAATAAAAAACAAGCCTAAAAAAGCATAAGTCTAACCCACAAATAAGGGACTGTATAGATCCCATGCCTGGTATTGTATATTTCTTGACTTCGAAATAGAAATTACTGAGGAGGGGAAGCTAACTACTAAGAATTACAGAAAAACTACAGCTACTCTTAGGGTAGGGGCAAACAGGGAGATTCGGGGAGATTTTGTCGCCTGCTAAAAACGCCAGACGACAAAATCTCCCCAAATCTCCCTGTCTGTCCCTACCCTTAAACTTCTCGAGTTTTCACCCATACTCAGTAAAAAGATCAGTCCCCATTGGGGAATTTTTGAGGTTAAAACGTAATTGTTCTTCTATAGAACATTTCAAAGAACAAGCTAAGGACCTCAAAACAAGATTAAAACAAAAAGGATATTCGGGAAAGCTGGTTAAAAAAGCTAATCACAGAGCATTGGTCACGGAGAGAAAGGAACTGCTGTCAATTAAGGAGAAAAAAACATGTGAACAAGATAATACGGTCAGATTCATAACCACATACAATACCAATAGCCAACAAAAATGAGATTTTGGGCATTGGAAAAAGTCGAACTGGGAATTCGAAAAGGAAATCTGGAACAAGCCCTACTCAGACGAGAAAGTTATTGGATCTTTAAAATGGATACTTTATCCCCTAAAGGAATTAATGCAAATAATTTATTTACAGCTTTTATTTACATAGAATTAATTTATTATAATTCATTTATCAAGCAATATTAATTACAAATTCATTGTGTATTTGGCCGTATAGATTTTAATCATAAACAATAAAGTGAATACATTTTTAATACATTAAGATAATCATATAAACAAAGCTAATACGAATTACCACGTTTACACTTTGATTTTAAACTGATTTTACTTAACGGTCTGAACGTATAGGTACAAATTGGCAGGTGCTCGAACTTCTTGCTGGAATTTCTCTTATTTCACCAGGAGGCCGTGGATTTGTGGTTTTTCAGGTTATTGTAGCTCTTCTCAGTGGTAGGGTTTTAGGTAAAAACGAGACCACAGTCCCGGATTCTGTGCCTTCTCAATCTTTGTGGTGTCCCAGTTTAGAAAAATATTAGACAGCAGTTTCGGGACAACTCCACCTCTCCTTCTTTTCCATTTTCCTCTATCCTCCATGAATTTGAGCACTGATTTTTTATTTTTTTATTTTTTATCATAGTTCCCTAATTTATTCAATTAATTTATATACCTTGATTTTCTAAGCACTTGCAAGCTGTACATAAGATTCCTGTTATTTAATAATAATTAATTGTGGTAGGCTTAAATTAGCCCTTTTTAGGAATCAGTAAACTATTAATCACTTTTATATTTGATGAATTGATATCAATCTTAAATGAATTGATATTTATAAATTATTTATGCACTGCACTTTATAAATGTATTCCATACTTTAAATGAATTTCTAATGAATTGATTGAAATCACGTGTAACTTGCACTGGTAAATCAATTTGATCTAGTCGGAGTGGTTATTAACTAGATCTTTATTTATGTATAAGGTAACCTAAAGGGAACTGATTATTAATATAAGAGGGAGAAAGTGGAGTATTCTTTTTTCTGTTTTCTATAATTGTATATTATCAGACATTGAAGACAAAAAAGCCTTCCTAACATTCACATGTAGTGATGGGCGAATTTATTCGCCAGGGGCGAATTTATGGCGAATTCCAGCGAATAAATTCGTGAAACGCCAGCGAAAATTCGGCTGGCAAAAATTTTGGGAAAAAAAACGAAGCACGCGTCTTTTTAGACGCGACACGCGTCAAAAAAGACGCGACGCATCGAAAACAACGCAACGCGACGAAAACGACGCGCATCAAAAACAGCGCGACACAAAGAAAACGACGCGACAGAAAACGACGCAACGAAAACGACGAGACGCGATGAAAAGCGACTGGAAATTCGCAAATTTTTCGGCGAAGCAAAACTGGGTAGATTCGCCCATCACTATTCACATGCTGATATGGATACATGATAAAATGGTGTAGAATCAAGGATGCCTGGACTGTGAGTCAAAATAGGCCCTGGCATTTCAGGCACACAGAGGCCCAAACAGACAAACTAGCCCACTAATTACTGAATTTCTATTGCACATTAAAGCAGCCCCTCTGGCATTTGCCAGAACCCACAGATTGCCAGTCTGGGCCTGGAAGGCTTGAAGTGGATCCTTATCTCCAAGGACATATATTGTATAGAGAGTTACAAATACAATTCAGCAACCGCCTTTTCTAAGAATCTATTCACTAACACACGAAGCGTTAATTCGCCAGCGTGACGTCAATGCGTAACTTCGGTAATTCACTAAACCCCGGCTCTGGCGAATTTACGCTAGCAAAGTAGACAGACTTGCGCAACTTCGCACCCTTACGCCAGGCGAAGTTGCGCACTGACAAAGGATCTTAAATTCGCAAATTCACTAAGATGAACATTTTCATGAACGTTAGCACTTATGTTAGATGTTACTTCGCCTGGTCAGACCAGGCGAATTTCAATACAATAGATAGGAGGTTGGAAAAAAAATGGAAAACCACTGGCGTTTTACCATTGGAGTCTGAAAAAGATCGATATTTTTTTGGGGGGTTACCCTCCTTCCCCCCTACATTTCCTAACATATGGCAACACAACTATACAGGGGGCACATGTAGGGCAATAGGAAAACTTTATTTTATTTATTAAAGGTTTCCTGGGCTTGTGTAGTGGATGTAACATATACTTCTAGTTTAACTTAAAGTTCCCGCCGTATGCAAATTAGGCTTCACTAGCGTAACTGCGCTCTGCCTAGCGAAGTAACACTAGCGCAACTACGCTACTGTTCGCCGACCTGAGCTTAAATTCGTACTTTAGTGAATTTGCGTAGTGCTGGCGAAAATTCACCTGGCGAAGTGGGGTAAACGCTAGCGAAGCCAACGCTAGCGAATTTTCGGAAGTTAGTGAATTTACCCCTATGGGTAAATCATTGATTGAACTAATTAAAATTAAGACCCTCAACAATTTAAATACATTTAGTATCACTAATCTTCCAAATACAACACTAAATTAGCTCTGCTAATGTAAACAGCATCTGCAAAGACTGCCTACTTTGTATTGGGTCATACTTAGGACATTTTTCTCAGTGTTACAATAACATAAAGGGATGCTGTCATGGGAAAACATGTTCTTTACAAAATCAGACAATAGCACTCCTCCAGCAGAATCATCCACTGAATCCATATTTCAAAAGTGCAAACAGATTTTTTTTTTTATTATAATTTTGAAATCTGATGTGGGGCTGGATATGTTGAAATCTTTTCAGGTGCCCCCAGTCACATGACTTGTGCTCTGATAAACTTCAGTCACTCTTTACTGCTGCACTACAAGTTGGAGTAATATTACCTCCCCAGCAGCCTATCAGCAGAACAATGGGAGGGTAACACGATAACATGGTAAGGCAAAATCATCTGAGGTGGTTGCCTGCACAAATATATTTCTGGTTCAATAATAACATTTTAGATGGTACACTGAATTATGTGCAATGTACCCAATATATTTTATTAATAAAAACTATACCATAAAAATCATGACATAATCCCTTTAAGATTGTAAATAAACATGACACACAAATACAGGATTTTTTAAAACTGTACAGGAAAAGTGACGCTGTACAACACAAATACACTAATGTATTTACTTGTAAATTAAGCTGTTTCTTTTAGAACGGTGTCCCCTCATATTGAAATATTTTCAGCTGCAATAAGTTATAAGGTGGAAAAAGCAATGCTCTTTCTCTCTAATGCTGGGTCACCTGATATCTGAAGCATTTCACTGCAGTACCATCAAGCAGATATCAGAGGACATTTATGACCTGATTTGTTAGCTAAGCAGTTGGATGATACAGTTCTGAGTCAGTCAGTAACAATATACACACAGCCCTAAGCTGATCATAAAAACAAAGAGAGAAGGGTCAGGGTTGGGGATAACATGGAGTAAAGAATGGGGAAAAAAGAGGGCAGTAGAAAGGCACACAAATTGTGCATAAAAAAGGAATGTATGGTGTTGGTTGTTGGTAAGCCTGCCAATGCGTGAAATGATATGGATCATTAGTTGGTTACGTATAACTTTGCCATGCATTAATTGAAATAACAAAGCAAACACCAATAAATATGACATGGTGCAGTAATTAAGAAATGATTTAACTGAGAAACAATGGTCAATGAAAGCTGAAAAGAGAAATGAAACATTTGATCTGCCTTGGATAATTAGTCAATGCATAATTTTACCTCAACAAGTATCTGGAAGACAAATGTGATTGGACAACCGTAGCCAAAGTGATCCATTCTAAGATTCTAAATAGTCCAACCACTAGCGACACAATAATATAAAACTTGATAATATTTTAAACATATTGTTGATAAATATAATCCCTGATGCTGCTCCAGAGAGAAATGCTGCTTCCAAATGAAAGTACTGTCAGTTTATACCTAATATACTAAATATAATTCATTGCGCAGTAAGAAGACAAAAATCACCATTTTAAAGGATGTAATAACCTTTACAGGTCTGAAATGAATAACAGACCAAAAAGGCATTTATCTCTTTTGTACCATACTTTCTTCAAAAAGTGCAACACAAGCAAATAGTTGGTGATGTTTTCCCATTAACAGGTGGCAATTCACTATCATATTTGTTTGTGTTGCTTGGAGGGTAATGCTAAATGCTTATGTGATTCACTTCCATCCAGCAACAGGTAGTGCAAACAATTTGGTGCCAGGAATTTCCAGGTTACAGTCTTCCTGTTGCTACATCTTACAGCATGGCAATCAGCAGCTTCTAGCACAGAAATAAATAAAAGATTGGAATGTCCATAATGCTGCTTTTTAGAGTAACTAAAATGTTAGCTTTGTCATTTTGTACTCAATAAAAAAAGTCTAAGGTTGTCTTTGAAATTGCTGCAATAAATAAATGTATACAGTATATAAAAATATAGCATTATCTCTCAGTTCTTATTAGGCAACCAGCTAAACTGGTTGTCCCGCCTTGGCAGTACAAAATCCATAGACATGTCCTTACGCTCCTTCTCACTGTCAATAAACTGGTATCCAAGCAGGTTCATTGCACTTTTACATATAGTCTGGATCTTCTGGATTTTTTTGAAGGACAGATCTTTCCTCCAGACCTGTGAGACATTTACTGCATTCCGTGATGTGGTTTTAAATGCATCTTTTTTGCTTCCCAGGCCTACTCCATGAGTAATATTATAGATCCAGCTTTTAAGTTTGGCTGTGAATTTAAGGTTGGCAAATTCATAAATTTGGTTTATTTCTCCTAAAGGGTCTCTCACAACATCCTCATATCGCACCAACATGTAGCGGCCTTTAAGGAAACTGGGAGCTTTATACAAGGCTGTTTCATACATCTGGACATGACTTTGGCAGATTTCTCGCATAACATCATACTTGACGTCATCTACTTCTGTGCCATTGGTGTTAAGAACAATGCCATTGTCCTTAGTCAAAGAACTCATGGCTTCCTCCCGGGATTTGGCTACTGCTCGTGGATCACGAACCAAGTGAATGATTTTAAGATTCAAAGAAGGGTCAGTGAGAAGCGGGTAGAGAACTTTTAGATCAAAGAACCGCACTTCTTTTAAAACAATATGACTATAGGTGTTACAAGACTCTTCAATTTTACTGAAGGTGTTGTTCCCACAAATAATTTTACACACCGTTGCATTTGAGAAATCTTGACGATCAAAGTGACTGCAAACAGGATATGAGCACAGGGCTCTGCTAACAGACCACTGAAATAGTTCTGATACCTTCTTCCTTTTTGGAATGTAAGCATCAAAAACAGACATGTCACACAAGAAGACAGATCGAATGAGATCTCGTGCTGCCATATGTAAGACTTTGGCACTGTTTTGAAACATAGACATCCATGCATGCCATGCTGGTTCCATCAAGTAAAATACATCGGGGTGCTGACTGAAGATTTGCCCAATGAAGGATGATCCTGACCTCCAGGATGAAAGAATGAGCAGATGGACTTTCTCTGTTTTTGGTTCAGTGTCTGGCAAGACTGTGTGTCTTGAGTAGATTAAAATCAGGAATATTGTTTGAAGAAGAAAGAATCCTACAACCATAACGTTTATAGCCCGGGATCTGGCCATGACTCTCAGGTTTCAGTTTCCTGAAAAGAAGATGACAGAATATAAATGTTACTTTATATGCAGCTGAAAATTATTGATATAATAGTGTTATCTGAATAAAAGCAGCATAGAACAGCACTATTGAGGGACACCACATTATTGTGAGTTTGAGGTAGTATAACATAATACCACAATCCCATAATGTGTCTAAAGAACAGCTTTTATAAATACTGTTGACACATCAAGAGTAGTGATGGGCGAATTTATTCGCCAGGGGCGAATATCGCAATTCGCCGCTGGCGAATAAATTCGC
>CM044437.1:54708901-54720430 GCA_024363595.1 Xenopus borealis
ACCACTCTTTGTAGTCTATCTTTTAGCCAGTTCTCTATCCAGTTACAAATACTATGTCCAACATTCCTTAATTTAAACAGTAACCTTCTGTGTGGCACTGCATCAAATGCTTTAGTGAAGTCTAAGTAAATCACATCCACAGCCATCTCAGAATCGAAGTCCCTGCTTACTTTCTCATAAAATGAAATTAAGTTAGTCTGGCAAGATCTATTACGCAAAAAAACCATGTGAGCACAAACTCATAGTATTGTTATTTGCTATGAAGTCCAGTATCCTATCCTTTAATAATCCTTCGAAAAGCTTTCCTACCACCGACGTCAGACTAACTGGCCTACTATTTTGAGGCAGAGAATGGGATCCCTTTTGGAATAGCGGCACCACATTAGCAATTTGCCAGTCTCTCAGCATCATGCCAGACCTCAATGAATCCTGAAAAATTAAGTAGAGAGGTTTGGCAATCACAGAGCTAAGCTCGTTAATTAACCTGGGATGAATCCCATCTGGCCCTGGACCTTTGTTTATCTTAACATGTTCTACTCTCTGTTGAGTTTCAGCATGTGTGTCAGGGGGGCCAGCGGCTCCCACAGGGGGGTAGTCAGGATCGAGGAGGAAGTCCTTCCAACAGTCCTAGGCAGAGTACAGTTCAGGGTTAATTCAAGAGAATGGTCAAAGTCCAGGCAAAGGTTCAAAAAGGCAGGCAGCACGGAATCACAGTCAGGAATCAGTCCAGGGATCAATAACAGGAATACCCAGGAACACAATTCAAGTTGAGCTATACTTGGGCATCGAACCCGCTTCTTCAGCGTCCTTTTATTTTGAATTTGGCGCCGGAACGCACTTCGTTGTTATCATAACCAGCTAACTCATAATAAAGGTCCTACCCCTTCCTGTTTCAGTTTTTTACTATCAATATATTTAAAAAATAATTTAGTATTCTTTTTACTGCTTACTGCTATATCCTTTTCCATATCGTTTTTAGCTTGCTTGATAGCTTTTTTGCATGATTTATTGGCCTCCTTGTACCTTAGAAATGATTCGGCTGTCCCAGCTAACTTGAAAGTCTTACCCACCTCAACACCAACACTTCTATTGAACCAAAAAAGTTTTGCTTTGCAACAATGTTCCTTGCTTACAAGTGGAATATACTGATGTATATTTATTAAAGGGGTTGTGCACCTTCAAACAACTAGTTGTTTTCAGATAGATCACCATAAATAACGACTTTTTCCAATTACTGTCTATTTTCTATTTGTTACCATAACCGTGTAATTTTTCACCTTCTAAAGCAGCTCTGGGAGGGGGGTCACCGACCCCCCCCAACTGTTCTAAACTGATACATTTAATGGATACATTTTTTATCTTTGTCCCTGCTGAGCAGAATCTATGGGTTTCATTACAGGCAGCTGTTAAAATTGATACAATAGTTGCTAATACTCCAGAGATATTGCTGTGAAATGTATCAATTAAATGTTGCAAAATTGTAACAGTTTAGAGTCTGCGCCTGAATTACTGAGCTGCCAGACTCAAACACCACAGACTCATACATTCAACTTTAAACTTAGATTTTGGAAAAACAGTAAAAAATAAACAATGGAAAGTAATTGAAAAAAGTCTTTATTTATGGAGAACCACAGAAAACCACTGAAAGGAAAAAAGTGTTTGGAAGGTGAACAACCCCTTTAAGCAGCATTTTAAAGACTTCCCATTTTTGTTCAGTGTTTAACCCTGTGAAAAGCATTTCTCACTTAATATGTTGCAGAGATGCCCTTATACTGTTAAAGTTTGCACGCCTGAAATTCATTGTTTTAGTTACTCCCTTATAGAGTTGCCTCTGCAACAGAATCTCACAGGAGACCATGTTATGATCACTATTTCCTAAATGCTCACCCACACAAATGCTAGAGATGAGCTCAGTATTATTAGTTATTACAAGATCCAAAAGAGAGTTATTCCTAGTAGGTTCTTGAACGAGCTGGGATAAAAAGTTGTCAGTACTTCGATTATCAAATCATCGAATATTCAAACGATTTTACTTTGAGTCGAAGTCATAGTAACCTATTCAATGGTCGAAGTAACAAAAAACTTCCCTCAAATTCACTTCAACCCTTGAGCCCCATATTGTAGGTATGCAAAGTATTAAACATGTCCAATAACAAAGAATGAGCAAGTAACATTTACAGGTGACTAGTTTATTGATGTGGGTTTATAGACCTGGTGCACACTTTATTACTCATAAAGTTACTTATGACGCAGGTTGGAAATTTTCAAACCACAAGGGACAATTAATGGATTTATACAGCTACTATAGAGACAATATAGATAAAAGCAAGATTAGGACTTGATTATATGACTACTTTCCTATCATAACAGCAGGCTTGCACACCAGGACATCAGTGCAGTTGCAAAAGATCTTATCTAAAAAAAAAAATATCCGGAAGTACATGCCTTGCATGTTAAATGCCGTAAGGGAGCAATTAATCATGGACTAGGTTGGTACAATACATCACACAGTGTAACAGATGGTATAACTGAAGCAATATAATTTAATGATTATTTGTCAGGAGAATTATTGTCAAGAGAAAGTAAAAAGTGTGTGGGAGTGGCACAACATTTTGCTGCATTAAGTGTAAAAATTGTAGTGTACTTAATTTTTTTGCTTACGCTATTGTCACTGGCCTGTCAGCGTACACTGACCACAGCAAATCATACAAGACTGGCCAGCACCTTAGCCCCCATTAGTGAATATTGGCCAGGGAAATTTGTTATATGCTGAGTTGCATCAGCATAACTAAGTCTGCCCTGTAGGTACACAAAATGGCTGCATGATACATACCTGGTGCTGCCCTAGGCATGACACCCTCAGCTACATTATTGACAAATGCCAAAGGAACATGTCCCCTTGTGCCCATATAGAATATGGCTCTGACGACACTCAGGCCCAGATTTGTGGAGAGGCCACCTAGGCCCGGGCCTAGGGTGGCAGGATTTTAGGGGGCAGCATGCTGCCCAACCACATCCACATTGGTTCAGAAATGTAAATTTCCCATGTGCCAATTCCCATTGCTCCATCCTGATGATGAAAAATTTAGAAATAAAAGGGAGGTGACAGAGGCGACACGACAGCGGTCCTAGGAGCGCCCACTACGTAAATCTATTGACACTGTATGGATTGGTAACATGATGTCACAGATCAAAAATATCTGCAGACATTTTAGCAGATAAGCGGGTACACTGCAAGACTTTGGCGTTCTGAGACTATATAGATTGGTAACTAATTATGCTACAGGTAAACAATATCTAGACTGCAGATACCATAGCAGAAGTAACCCAGTACACTGTAATAAATAAAGCAGGACTTTGCTGTTACTTTACACCTCCCATTTAAGCTACTACTTTACAAAAGCTCAGCAGTATGTTTTATAATGATACTTATAGTTGATCTGCCATGCACTGAGCTTCACTTTCATGTTTACCAATGATAATGACTTGCACAGGCTGTCCCAAGGGTGTTTCCTACATGTCATAGGGAGTCCCCCTCCAAAGGATGTCAAAATCGGAACTCCAACTCCTGCATGGAGAGAATAAATAGAGACAAAAAATACTTATACTTATAACTTCATTATTTAGGAAACTGTACATAATTTTTAAATGATTAAATGTAGAAAGTTTCTTATTTCAGTGAGATGAAGGTTATATATCTTATATAAGGTTATATATATATCTTCCCCATTTAACCGTGACTTTTTTCATTTGGAGTGATTGGATCTTCCCCCTTCCCCTCCCCCTCCCACACATCCATGATTACTTCCTTCACACTGAACAATTAACCCTGATGTCCGAAAATCTTCTTCCTTTCGTTACTAGGGGGAGATATCTTAGCAATAGCCACTCAGGAGGAATGGTTTTGATCAGTGGTGAGCATGTTATACTTAAGTGGAACTTTCACAGGGGGAGTTTAATAAATTTGGATTTCCACCAGCCATTGGATCTTGGAACTAACTGATATGTGGAAATTCTTAGAAATTTTTGTATTTTGTGGTTTGATATGCACATATTTATTATTTTTTTCCTTTTTCTTTTATGTGTTAGCTCTCACTTTGCATACAAAGAGGGGTATTAGGACACATTTATAAATATCTGGTTATTTGAACCCCTGTGGTATTAAAAGAGCAACAATATTTGCTGAATTAACACAGAGGATTTTAAGCTTTCACACCGATGAGTTTATGTATTTTTTAGCATGACATGTCACTTAGCAATTACTAGATCGTACACCAGAGTGGAAGGGGGGTATTAAGGGCTTTTTGAGAAACATTTTTGGGTTGATATTTATATAAGGATTTTTCATTACTAGCATGAGGTTCTTTATGGGGAGAGTACAACAGAGATGCCATGGGAAATAAAGTGTGGAGTAGGGGATATGGAGTAGTGACAATACTTTGATATGTTAAGTGCTTTGGTGGTTAGGAACTAATATATAGAGAGGATGCAACATATAAAGTTGGGCTCATAGCACAATTAGTGATAGAGTTATTTTGCGGGCCAGCTGTATTACCATACTGATAGGGTTTACTGTTGAGATTACTGAAGGCCAATATGGCCTGTAATATCTAATGACTGGGTTAAGAGAATGACGTGAAGGTGTGACCACCAGGGCAATTTTAACATACAGCTCAAGTCTAATGATATGGTAGTAATTGGTAATATTGTAAATAGGGATTATATTGAAACATATTTTGAAATAATGCTACTTTATATCTTGCTTTTAACTGGAACGTATATTTGGGTATATTTGGGAGTGAACATATGGTGGTCACGTGATGAGTCATCAACATCTGTTTTTTCCGCCAGTGTATGTATATAAGGCATTTCATTTGTATATTTGTCACCTTGAGAAAGGCCTTGGAATAGGCCGAAACGTTGGTCCGTTTTATTAATACATAAATTTAAGATTTTAGAAGACCTGAAAGTGCGGATTATCTCTGTTGGACTGTGATACAAATATATGATGCTGCACCCAGGCAAGCTAATTTTGATTTTCGAGCGTGCTGGCTTCTCTCTGCATTAAATATATATATGTGTGTGTGTGAAGACCGTTTTCAAAGATGCCGAGTTTACACCAAATTAACAGATTACCCCACATGACAGATGTGAGTATACACAGTTCCAAGTATAAAAACGTAATGTGTGTCAGGAGGGGGAGGCTGCAGTTCCGTGGGAGAAGAGGTACGTGTTGGCACCCTTTACCTTTGCGCCCTAGGCATGTGCCTCCTCTGCCTAAACCTAGCCCTGGTAAACATGATCTGGTACAGGCCTGCCTCTCTAATTAACCAATACAAAACAGAATTCCATAGTACTGGAACACTATTCTACAGTGCAACTAAGAAGCTTATAACAAAATAGCAAAATCTCATATTTGAGTCATTCAGTTGGTTTTAAGATTAAGATTTAGGCCAATATATAGTCGTGTGCCCCAAATCATAAGTGACCTCCACATTGGGCTAGAAGACCAGGTGTTCTCCCCAAATCTCATACCTTACCTTATCTTTTCAGTACCCTAAGGCAGTGCTGTCCAACTTCTGTGGTACCAAGGGCCAGAATTTTTCTGACCTGTTATTATTATTGATAATAACATGTATTTCTATAACCTACATGGATAATGGAAGCCAGTATTGACCACTCCCATTTTAAACCACATGCACCAACACATCAGTCATCACTCATATGTGAAAAAAAAGAATATGGCACACACAGGCACAGAAGGGCAGGCAGAAATATAGCACACACACAGGCATAGTAGGGAAGGCAGAATATCGCGCACACAGGCATTGTAGGACAGGCAGAATATGACACACACAGGCAGAGTATGGCACACAAAGGCAGTGTAGAGCTGGCAGAGTATGGCACACAGAGGAAGAGTATGGCAACACACAGCAGGGTTGGACAAGAAGAGTATTGCATAGACAGGTAGGATAGAGCAGGCACAGGGTAGGAGACAAGTAAACCTATCAAGAAAACACAAGTAATTGATTACACCCACTCTAAGATGAACAGTACATACTATACTATGTACAGTGGCACAATGCTAGTGCTGCTACTACATCATGTTTAAGGTGTGGAAAGGTAATCTATGTAAACACTTATTGCTGGATGTTGCTCCCAGTGGCGTCCAAGCAGGTGCTTATTTTTGAATTCCTGGCTAAAAGGAAAACTTTTGTTGCATAAAATCAAAGTATACTGCCAAACAGAGCCTCCTGTAGGCTGCCAGTCCAAATAGGGTCTACAATACCCAATCATAGCGCTTATATGAAACCCCCAGGAACTTTTTGCATGTTTATGTCGCTCTCCAATATTATTTTTAACTTGAATTTGGCTCACGGGTAAAAAAAGCTTGGGGACCACTGGTCTACAGTGTGAACAATGCAAGTCCCTTACAGGTATTGGCCTCACAGGTGTGAAAAATACATAGGAGTACAGGTATGAACAATGCAGGGCTTTTATAGCCTCAATTTGAGGCTCTATATCTGACTGCTGTAGTTTAGAAGTTGTATCTAGACTGCAGTACAGTTTTCTTCGCTGAGATACTTTAGGCCTCATATACAAATCACCACATAGGGTGCAAATCTTGGTAAAACAGTTTAATTAATAATCACATAAGTGTGTAAAAGTAATAATTGGCTGGAATAGACTGAATAGCTCTTATATGTGAAAAAAAAAGTAATTTGGCCCATTGCTTAAAAACTGTATCTGGGCCTTTAAAAACTTGTTGTGAAAATCTTTATGTATGTCATGCGATGAGAGTGACATTTTATAATGTCACTATTTCATCAGATAGATATCAGTTATGTTTTCCCTGTAACCCTAGCGAGTTGGTTAAAACCCCAAATTCCTTAAGCTTTACTAAGACTCTCTGATGCAGTAAGATCCATTTTATTAGATAAAAAGCCATTTGTAAAGGAGTGCCAGGTCACATTCCAACGACTGAAATTACATTTTAGCTGGGAGGGTAGGCATGGGAAGATGTACGGATGTATTATAGTGAAATCAATGTTATTCAATCTACTTTTTAAAGGTGTAATATAAGAAACATTTACAGTTATGGCGTCCTATGCACAGACAAGAGGAGATGGATTGTTTCCACAGCACATAATACATGATATTTTACAAGAGTGAGGTGACTAGGGAAAACAAAAGTATGAGACTGCAAGGGTACAGAAAAATATAAAGCAATGTCAGTAGCATTAAATACCTTAGGGTGTAAAAACAGACAAATGCGGATACAGTTGACCTACAACGCTTCAATGAGACAGAAGGCTGCCAGCTTTTGGGGTTGGAGCATTTTGGACATTGCAATACTCCAACCATAACCTGCTGTATGCTTGGTCATGCCCCAGCTCTGCCAAAAGCTATTTTAGTTTGAGTTTCTTTTGGGAGGGATTAACGGTCTTTACAATGAGAACGTTTACAATTTGGTTAAAAATAACAGACATTGAAAAGTGTGAAGGCTAAAAATTAATCAATTCTATCTACTAACAGATGTGTAACAGGCACACCGCAGGAAATGATGCTAATCTAGTCTTTAAAGGTACTCAGGCAAGATTTTTATATTGTAGTAATTCATTCTACCATTTAAAATGTTGTTATAGTGTAATATTGGTGTGTAGGTAGCCATTGTGCCTGATCTTGAACTTTCAGAAAGAGTCAGCATTTCACAATGGAACTTCTTTCAGATAAGCTATAGTTTCAGCTGGAGGCATCATGGACAGACCTGAATGTTTTATTACTGAGAGATATGTTCATATCTACCACTGGGTGGAACTCGGGAGCATTTTCAGAAAAGCAGATATCAAAGAGTTATCCTGTTAGCGAGCCCCCATGTCCAATTTTAAAACTGAATATGAAAAAAACAAGTTTGCTCTTTTGAAAAACAGATTTCAGAGCAGGATTCTGCTGATGCATTTTGTACACTTCCTCTTCCTGACTACTGCGCTGTTAATTTGATGCTGACCCGGCCTGTCCTTTGACCATGCTCCTATTCTCCATTTCTGTAGTACGTACGCTCCTTTGCTTGCTCAGAACCTTCTCCTTGGTCCACTCAGATTAAGACCTGGAGGCATCCGAGTAGCAGAGGCCTCCTCCCAAAGCGAAAGGCGGTTGTTATAGGCAGAACAGTGACCTGTGAAGGGACCTTGAGGTTTGTTCTAGGTTTGGGATACCTAACATCACAGTCTGCCTATATGGGAGTGCATTCAGGGAATAATCATCTAAAACTAGTGATGTGCGAACCTGTCGCTTTGCTGAAAATTTGCGAAACTGCGAAAAAATTGCGAAACTGCGAAAAAATTCACAAAATAGCAAAACATTTGTGAAACACATTGAAGTTAATGGGCTTACGCACAACATTTTTTCTCACTCCAAATGCATCACAATCAATGGATTTTTTTTTTATCTCGCCGACAATTTTGTCTTGGCACCTTTTTTTGCCATGGCAAAATTTATGCCTGGCGAAAAAATTTGCTCAACACTATCTACACGCTACACATTAATATGTTAATTTGAGACAAACATTTATAACTCTTTGTAAGAATGTTTTTCATGACACATGTACTGAATACATATTAACAAAATACACAAAGTTCACTTTTTGTTTTCTGAGCTTCTTACCTACCATGAGAAACAAAGGGAAGTTTACTTTATTTTCAAGGGCTGCCGTTTATTCCAGTAAATACTTCTACATTCCTGTATGGGTGGTTGCAAGTAAGAGAACCCTTGTTCTTTCAAATTACAGAAGCCATTTCTGTGTACAGAGTTGTATTTTATTTTGTTTTGTTTGCATCAGAACAGCATGTTTGGCATCTACAGATGGTTTATTTGTGCCAACATTTTTCAAAGTCATTTAACCTAGCAAATGTGATCAGTGAATGCAAGAAGTTCTTGATAAAATATAATTGTTATTATAATAATAACAAACCTCACCTGACACTTCACCTTGCAAGGATGATGTATCCTAGATGTTTACAGAGTTTACACTGCAAATATTTCTACAATATAAAATTTCAGTCCTGAACCAGCAAGTGTATTTCTTATTGCTGTAATATTGGTGTGTAGGTGCATCGCAGGTCATTTTGCCTGGTCATGTGCTTTCAGAAAGAGCCAGCACTTTAGGATGGAACTGCTTTCTGGCAGGCTGTTGTTTCTCCTACTCAATGTAACTGAAGATGTCACAGAGGGATCTGGATTTTTACTACTGAGTGCTGTTCTTATATCTACCAGGTTATGGTTACCTTTCCATTGTTCTGTTGTTAGGCTGCTGGGGGAGAAGGGTGATATCACTCCAACTTGCAGTACAGCAGTAAAGAATGACTGAAGTTTATCAGAGCACAAGTCACACGCAGGACCATATTTCTCAGATTGGCGCCACAAGACCATGAGGTTCAATGCCGGGTGTTCGCGCACACACGCTAATATTTTGCCGCCTTAGGCCTGGGCCTTTGTGGCTGGGAAACTGACAATATGTCACTCTAGCCCTTTGTCAGACTTCATAATTAAATATAAAAAATCTGTTTGCTCTTTTGAAAAAGGGGGTTTCAGAGCAGAAGTCTGAGAGATCAGCACTATTAAAGGAACAGTAACATCAAAAAAATTAGTGTGTTTTAAAACATACCTCCCAACTGTCTCATTTTTAGAGGGACAGTCCCTCTTTAGACAGCTCAACCCGCAGTCCCTCATTTGTACTGGAAAGTCCTGTTTTCTCTGCACTGAACAGCCAAAAAAAAGAAACAAAGTTGCTAACTTAATTGGCTTTTGGCAGAGAGCCCAGAACAGCTACATCAGCAGATAGATACTTTTGTAACAATTTCTAGATAAGCAAATAAGTAATTGTAACAATATAAAATAACAGGTCTCTTGGGAAATGTTAGACTCACAGCTTAAAGGGCAATTCACTTTCATTAGCAAACTGTAATAACTGAAAAAAACACAGAAATATGTACAAACTTTCATAACCTGCCAAGTTTTGTAAAATGAACACGGTAATTAGGGAGTGTGGCCACAAAAACGTCCGTGGTTTTCACCGTGCTTAGCGTGGTAACTTTTTTGTCCCTCTTTTTATTTCTAAAATGATGGGAGGTATGTTAAAGTAATTAAAAATATAAAGCAGTGTTCTCCTGCACTGTTAAAACAGGTGTGTTTGCTTCAGAAACACTACTAAATTTGTATGAATAAGCCGGGGCAGCCATTTAAAAAGAGAAAAGTCTCATGTTACACAGCAGATAGCAGATAAGCTCTGTAGAACATAATGGTATTATCTGTTATCCACTATTTAACCTATGCTGTGTATAGTCTCTTTTCAGTTTCCAACATTGCTACACAACGGCTTGTATAATAGCGTTTCTGAGACAAACATATCAATTTTACCAGTTCAGAGCAACACTACATTATATTTTCATTACTTTAAAACACTCGCATTGTTTGGTGTTACTGTTCCTTAAACTGATGTGTTTTGGGAAAAAAAAAAACAGTATCCCTTTAATGATTATCAAACACAATAAGAAAACTTGTAGCAAACAACTTAGATCCCTAATACAATGAAACAATGAATCATTGACAACCATTGTCTGTACACAGTTGTGTAACCATGTACAAACACCAACAAGACAGACAGCCCTTCCATTTAGGAAAATGTTTACATGGAAATATACATATCTCAGCAGACCTCAGCTACTGCTACACCACTGTCCAACATCCTACTCACTACTCTGTAAAAAATGTACTCCATTTGCAGTATGCCACCAAAAATTGTAGCAAGAAACCTGAAATGAAGTCATGTGCAAATGCTCTCCTGAATCAGCTACATGCTACTCCCAGAATTTAAAGAGAACCTTTAAAAAATCAGGAGACTGCAGTAGGGTTACGGGTGACCTGGGGGAGTGGGCCAAAAATCGGGTAACTCGCGGAAAAAATGTGGGAGTTGATAGCTTTGATAATAGCCTGACAAATTCTGAACTAAACTCTCACAATACTTGTGGGTATATTTTAGGTTTGTCCTTGTGTACTCAAGTATCCTACATATGCACTATTATACATAGTTCTGTATAATATTTTCACGCATTGGCCTTTGTTAGTGAATCAATCAATGAATGTCTTGTTCTCATTTTCAGCCTACATGATTGTTGCTTTGCTACGCTTGTATTATCATGGTTTCTAAATAATGTATTCATATGACTAGTGATGGGCGAATCTATGCATTTTTCATTATAAAGGGATGTTGCCCTGCACTGGTAAAACTGGTCTGTTTGTTTCAGAAACACTACTATTGTGAATATAAATAAGCTGTTGTTTAGCCGTGGGGAACCATTCAAAGCAAAAAACAAAGAGAAAAGTCACAAGTTAGATAGTAGATAACAGGAAAGTTATGTAGAACCCCCATTGTATTCTACAATTGTTATGTGTTATCTGCTATGTAATCTGTGCCTTTTCTCCAGTTTTATCAGTGTAGGATAACAGTACATCAGATTTGAATTACTTTGA
>CM044437.1:54728604-54741113 GCA_024363595.1 Xenopus borealis
GAAGAACAGGCAATTTGTCGCTGGGCGACTAATCTCCCTGAAGTCTTAGCGTGTGTCACTAACCTTACGTGTAGCCAGTTATATTAACTTGTCAGTATTTCCCTTATCTGTCGCAAGACTTCGGGAAATGATTTCCCTGTGGTGGAAGTGTTTATGTCCAGACACCCCCGCTGTCCATGAAACAGAAAGGGTATACTTTCCCTAAATACAAGTTACAAACAATTGTGGGTCAGTAAAATTCTCCCTGCAACTTGCACTCATATCAAACCTCCTCTTCGGCTGCAGCAGCATTGAAATTCCGCACAGACAAGGGTGTGGCCCAGCTGCATTGCCCACACCAGGGCCTGCCCCCACCTAGTTGTGTTACTGGTACCGTGTTACACACTAAAAATGTTACAGGGCAACCTAGTTGTAATAAAAAATAACAAAGTGGTTTAAAGGTGATACCTTTATTGTTATGATTATCTTAGTAGCCAATAAAGGTATCGCCTTTATACCACTTTGTTATTTTTTTATTTCAAATGGGTTGCCCTGTAATATTTTTACTGGTTAACACAGTACAACAACTTAACCTGCTAAAAGAAAGGGAAAGTATAATCTCTCCACTAGATGTATGGTTCAGGTGGCCACAGACATGCAGATTTACCTGCAATATCGGAGAAACGATCCCATCTCCTGATCTGCCACTAACCTTCAGTTTAAATAAAGTAGTAAAAGAATAGATCAGACAATGTTCAGCCCCTGACAGCAATCGTTCGAAAGTTTATGTCCAACAAAAGCTTGTGACAGTCTCCCACTGAAAGTCGTCAGAACGGCAATACATGCAGGGATTTTAATGGCAGCCCACAGAAATCTTCTAACCTGTCTGATCGACTGAACGACCGATCGACAAGGCATGACAAATGTCGGGACTCTCATCACACGGACCCAAAATCATACGAATCAAGGCTTTGTATGATCGGATCTTTGTGTCTATGCTTTACACCAGAAAGAATCTGTAATGAGGCAGATATCTCAGCAGTTCCCCTCCCCTTGCTTTTAATGGGACCCTTACTGATAGCAGGGGAAGGGGTACTGTAAGCATGGTGGCAGAGAGGGAGATTGGTCACCCAGCAACAAATCTCCCCTTCTTCGGGCGACTAATCTCTTCATAATGCTTGTCTGCTGGCAGTAATACAAATAGTCGGTGGGATGGTATACATTTCCAAAGTCGCCCAAGAAGAAACTTCAGGTGACTTCAAAAAATCCAAAGCCATTCCACCATAGATTCGTGTTCTTACTGGCAGGAAGGCATTTAGGGGAAATTAGTCACCCGAAGAAGAAAAGACTTGTCGCTGGTCGACTAATCTCCCCGTCTGCAACTACCCTAAAGGTGGTCAAAAAATGTAGTCGCCAAAACGAGTGGATCTCTCTCCAATGTGCCCACCTTGAGGTGGGTGATATTGAGCTGATCTGATTGTGGGCTATAGGGTCCAATGAACGAATTATAACGAAGGGTAAACAGCCAGTCAGATTGCAGAACAGCAGAAAGAAACAGATGCGGACCAGAGCTACTAGTAGCAGCTAATTGTCATTGCTACAAAATAGACAATAGCAATAATTGGCTTTGCTAAGACACTACATGTGTTTTAGCAGAGGCAATTCTCTGTATTTTGTATGGCAGGGTATTATGTAGCCATTAAA
Source organism: Xenopus borealis (assembly GCA_024363595.1). NCBI lineage: Eukaryota > Metazoa > Chordata > Amphibia > Anura > Pipidae > Xenopus > Xenopus borealis. Next base: position 54,730,288 of record CM044437.1, read on the forward strand.
TTAGCTGCTACTAGTAGCTCTGTGTGTTACACCCTTATAGCACTCCCACTACACGCACATTGTTAAGGTAAGAGCACATGGATTCAGGGAGATTTAGTCGCAACTAATCGCCTCTTCTTCTGGGTGACAATTACCCCGATCTGCCTTCCTGTGCCTTCCCACCTGCTTGAGTGCAGTATGGCACTCACATTGCTTCGTTTTCCGAAGTTTCCTCGTGAGGCAACTGCGGGCGACTTCAGTTGAACTAGATGGATGTGTGTCTTTTTTCAACCTAACTTACTATGTTACTATGTAATCGTAATGGGGTGGCTGTAAGGCATCAGCAGACAAAATGCAGCATGTGCCATGATGACCTGAAGAAATCCAATCTGTGTTAAATATTACAGTACAAGTTCTGCCAGTGTGTAATGTGTCCCTGTGTACACTAAGTTATATGTGATTTGCATGTTTCTATCAAGTAGATCATACACCACACAGGCTTAAATGATCTAATAAACTCTTTTGTAATCCACATGTTACCTGATCCACTCTGCACCTGCAGCCTGGAAATGAGCCTTTGTTAAAAACAAGGTCCATCTGCAAAGTCCTCGTCAAGCAGGTAAGTTTCTGGATGTGTCACTATCCTCTATTCATTTATTTCAAACATAGCTACTTAGTATTTCACCCCCTTGCTTTACTTTATCTTCTTACTCATTTAAAATCCTTTTCTGTCTTCACCCTTTTAGTTTCTTGCTCTTTACTTTGCCACTGGGTTATATGAGGAATGTTAGGAACTGTTTGTTCTTCTTTGTTTAACTATTTAAAGGGGGTTGTTTACCTTCAAAACACTTTCTTTCCAGTTCTGTTGCTTTGTAGATTGTTGCCCAGAAATAAAGACATTTTAAAATTGCTTTCCCTTTTTTCCAAAATTGAAGTCTAAAATGTCATGTTCCTGTTCTCTGGTGTTTGTCTGGCAGCTCAGTAATCCAGGTGCAGATTCATTTCTCAGCAGAATCTGTGGAATATTAGCAACTATTGTAATAATTTAATGAAACTCAGGGATTCTTCTCAGCAGGGACAAACATGTTGCTCACTAACCCCTTGGATGTTGCTCCCAGTGGCTTCAAAGCAGGCGTTTATTTTTTTAATTCCTGGTTTGGAGGCAAGCTTTGTTTAAATAAAAACCAGGTGTACTACCAAACAGAGCCTCCTGTAGGCTGCCAGTAGTGACGGGCGAATTTATTCGCCAGGAGCGAATTCCCACGATTCGCTGTCAGCGAATAAATTCGTGAAACGCAAGCAAAAATTTGCCTGGTGAAAATTAGCTGGCGTGAAAAAAATCAAGATGCACGCCCAAATTTCACCAATTTGCGAATTTCGCTGGAAATTCAGGAATTTTGCGGCGAAGCGAAATGGGATAGATTCGCCCATCACTAGCTGCCAGTGTACATAGTGGCTTTCAAATAGCAAATCCGTGTGCTTATCTGGCACCCCCAGGACCGTTTTTCATACTTGTGTTGCTCACCAACTCTTTTTACATTTCAGTGTAGCTCACAGGTAAAAAAGGTTGGGGACCCCTGATCTAATGCATCAATTTAGAACAATTAAGAGTTGGCAAAAGCACTGGAAGATGAACAACCCATGGGGGGGCTTTTTTTGACTAATGTTTGTGTTTTATGTCCTACGCATCATTGCTTTTTGCAAATTAGCGTGCGGATCTATTTTCTGTCAATTTCTGTCTGTTTAAACCCTAGGAAACTGGAGAAAACTTTGCACAATTTAAAGAGAGTGATATATTTTTTTCAGTGTAATATCAAAACAAAATATTTTTTTCTCTTGCAGACATAGATTAGTAGCTAAGCAGCCTTTTTCTATGGGGGACTATATACTGGAAAAGAAAATGTTGAAATATTGCTACCTCTAAGGCAGATATATAAAATGCAATATATCAGTGCAATATAAAATATGTAAATATATATATATATTTATATAACATAAATTTGCAACTTTTAAATATACATTAATTAAACATTTTCAATTGTTTTAAAGTAATTTGTGAATGTAATTGCAGCTGACAGCAGTGCACTTTCACCCCTTTTTACTCTCTGGTTCTTGTAACAAGAGTCACTCCACCTCCAGGTCTGTTAATAGGCTTTATGCCAGCTGCCTTGCAATAGCGTTATTATTAGAGATTATTATCATGTTTAGCCTAGACTGAAATCCGAACCATATAATATTCACGATTGCCTTCAAGATTAGGGGGATTTTGAGTCATACTATATACATGGGAAAATCTGGAATTGAATTAGTAGATGAACTTTTCTCATCGAATTTAATCTGAACCAATATCTGATATATGGACAGATTCAAGAGATAAGAATGACATATTCTTATTCAATTCCAGATTTTACCATACAGCCAGATGCAATTAAATGAGAAAACCTTACCTCACTTGTTATCACAAGAAAGCTTTATTGAATGGGGAAAATTTTAATCTGAATTATGAGAAATTGTTTTAATACTTACATTGAAGTTTGACCATAGGTTTTAACATGATAAAATAATAGCTTCATTTTTTTTTTAAAAGGTTTTTACTTGCCTAATTTAATCTTCCCCACGATTGGGTACAACATGCTAAATTGCACCATATGGATAGAAGATGCATTCCAGTTATTTTATTTCTCAACTTCCTAGATGTGGAAACATTGACCATCTGAATTCTGCACAATGCATAACTAGCATGTCATTTTGTCAACAGAAAAAAAATCTTCTAAAACCTGTTAATCTTAAATAACATGACATTTCAGATTCTGCAATAAGCAGAAGCTTAGGGTACAAACCATAAAACTCCTCTCTCCCAATGTGCTAAAAATATTTCCAATCTCACCTGTTAGGCATCTCTTGTGCAATGTTCCAGCTAAAGTTAAGCAAGCATTCAGCCACTTTCATTACGTTGGTAGCTAGCAGTCAGTATATCCCATTACATTATATGGATGATGTTAAATACCTCCTCATAAGACTAATGATACAGCGGATAACCCAACATCTTGCTTGGTTGGAGAGGTGTGATTTTGACATCCACTGGTTTGGCAATTCATTAAAGATATATTAATTCCTCCCATATTTCTCAACCATTGCTCAGGGACTTGTGCTTTGTTCCATTTTGTGCTATGTGTCTTGGAAACTGAGAAACTCTGGAACAATAGTGTGCCACTGGAAACAATAATCATATTTTGTTAACTTTACTCCACATGTTGCTCCTAGCTATAGTTAGGGTTGCCACCTGGCTGGTATTTTACCGGCCTGGCAGTATTTTTGATGGTTCATCCCAATGTTATTAATAGGGAAAATGATAAATATATAGGAAGGCAGGTATTTTTTTCCAGAAAAGGTGGCAACCCTGGCTATAGTCTGCCATGCTGAAGTAACAAAGAAATTGTTGGTTTGGCATCTGCAAGATCTCTTTGATTTCTTGGAAGGACAGAACCTCCCTTTCTGGGGCTATTGTCATGCATAGGTAGGTATTTGTGTGGATCCATGGTAGGAATTTGTATTAGAGTCTGGAGGAAGTGGGTGTTGCCTAAGAATGGGTATGTTTTGTAATTTAGGGGGAGAGGCACTGTTTCTCCCTATAGTTGTCCCAAAGTCTAAAGTTGGCCATAGACTCAAAGATAACATAGTACAAAACAAAGGTTTGTATGATTTTCAGACCGTGTGTGGATTGCCCCATAATTTTTCATACTATGGCAATTAGTCTGTAGTCAATTGGACAGGTTAGAAGATTTCTGTCGGCTAAAGATATTATCTCTGCATGTATTGCCTATCTGATGATATCAATAGGAGATTTTCACTACTATTTGTCAGACATAACTTTCGTACAATTGCTGTCTGTCAGTTCATGGCCAGGACATTGTCTGATTGTTTATCTGAATGGTTAGCTGCAGGTCAGAAGATTGGAACAGTCGATTGTTTGTCTAACATAAGGCTATAATCTGCACTTCTATGGCCAGCTTAATACTGAAGTGATTGGGAGTATTCCCCCTAGGTTCCTCCTGTCCTTGGTAGGGGGGATCCACAGTACCAGTTGCAGGACTGCAACTTGATCATCCTAGCTGCCAAATAGTATCTAAGGATGTGTGGTCCTCAAGTCCCTCCAAACGATTTGGGTTTTAGCACAATTGCAAGCTTGATTCTGGGTTTTTATCCTCCCAGATAAAGCTCATTATAGATTTTTTTAGTGAGCTGGCAACCCTCTCTGGGAAATGGATGACCCAGGGAAGGACCCTGAAAAGATATACAAGATTTTAGGGAACAAGGTCATCTCGACTGCCATGATATGACCAAAACAGGAGAGATGCATTTTCTCTAGAATAACACATTTCTTTATAGTCTTGCCAGCAAATATGGGTAATTGGTGTTATATAGGGAGTCGTTGGAGGCAGATAGATCAATCCCTGAGTAGCGAATTGCCTTATTCTGCCACTGAAAATCAAAACTGATTTTCAATAGTTTTGTTTTTGTTGGGTGCATTTTGATGTGTAGCGCATGGCATTTTGAGCTGTTTACCTTGTATCCTGATAGGAGACTGAATGGATCTAGACTAGAGTGAGGCTGAAATCATGTGGCAAGAATGTCTGGGTGAACTTAAGGTTAGGAGTATGTCATATGTTCCATATAAGCCTATCTTCTAGTCTGCTGCCTTCCCCAACTCTATTCCTTTTATCTGTGGATCAATGCAGACAGCATTCACCAGGGGATCTAAAGAGAGAGCAAAATATGATCGGGGAGAGAGAACAGCCCTGCCTCTTTTCGCCTTAGAGCTGTATATGTGTGATAGGAATCCCATCATGTATACGCTGGCTGTTGGAGAACTATATAATTGCTGAACTTGCATGACGGGTTAGGGAGGTCACAAGGTATCTAGTAATGTTGTCTTGTACTTCTAGTTCATCCTGTCTAACACATTTTGAGCTTCCAGTGAAAAAACCAGGTTGCTACTGATAGTGTAGTCCCTATTTTCTTCAATTGCAGTAGTTTTTGCAATACAATGGGTTGTTCCCTTCCATTTTGATCTTACACCTTTGAAACATAAAACAGCTTTCCCCTTAAAGAAGTGGCTTTGCTTAAGCTGGCCATAGATGCAAAGAAACTATCCTACAAAATGAAGATTTAAACATTTTTAAAAGGAGTGTTTCATACCATGATAGTCGGTTATTCGGTCCATCAAAAAGGTTAAACAAATTTATACTGGCTACAAATAAGATCTCTGCATGTATTGATGTATCTGATGATATCAATGTCACTACTATTTGTCAGACATAACATTCTTTCGATTGCTCTTTGTCAATTAATGGCCCAATCATTGTGTGACTTGTTTTCTTTGCAGGTTGGTTGGTTGCAGGTCGAAAGATTGCCACGGACAATCGTTTGTCCGACAAAAGCTAAGACACTCTAAGTAAAGATCTGCCTAGTGTGTAGTATATCAGTTAGACAGTGCTGGGCAAGAAACAACTGGTGGAGAGCCAGAATTGAAAATGTTACCACTATGCCACAAAATGCAAAAGCTCTTATTAGAATTCATGGTGTAACAGTCTGTAAGATCTTTGACTTGATAACTATATCCATATAAACTTATCATGAACCACTGCTTCACAAGTGTCAAAGACTCATAGTTAATGTCCCTCGGGTACATAATGGTAACTCTATTTGTATAGCTGTATTGATGTGATCTAATTGTCTGTTGATATATATCCTGCTTTTAACACTCAAAAAAGCTAATACATGAACATTTCACATGTGAAAAGCAAACATTTCTTTAGTGCTATCATTGAAAGAGTGACTTTTCTTGTTTACTTGAACATCATCTGCTTTAATGGAAAACAGGGAAGTGTAAAGTATAACAACTATAACAGCATCAGCAGAGTAAAATGTATCAGACTAGGGCCATACCTTATAGATCTCGGCCTGTGGAGAAACACAGGCCAAAACGAGCATGAGACGTCAGAAGCAAGTCTGAGAATACCTAACTGCATCAGCTAGCTGTACTGGTTGTCCTCATGAACATTCAACTTTAATTGCATTTTCAAAATGTTTTTTGGAGAGCATGCTGCATTTTCTTGTTTCTTGACAATGGAATATAGGGTTGTGAACTCATAAAAAACCCACTTAGGTTGTTTTAAAAAATTGCACATAAATGTAATGTATGCATATAGGCAATGACATTGTAAAGAACATTGCAAATGGGCCTTTATTGTGTATTCATTTTTTGACAAGTTTATTATTTTTGAGTGCTGGACTCATCTACCAGGTCACTGGCTGATATGCATATCAAACTCAACACTTTGGGGTTATTTATCAAAGGTTGAGTTTTTTTCCCCTAAAGATCTGAGTTTTCTGAGGTAGTTTTCAGTAAACCTTGAATTTTTGGGTAAAAAAAAAACTAACATTTTTCAAGTCTTAAAAAAAAACAACAAAAAAAAACCTTAAACTTTTCAACAGTTATTATGCCCCGAAGCTGGAAATAGCTTGAAAAAATACACCATTTAGAGGTCAGTGGCAGAGGTCTCTTGAACTATTTGAGATTATGGTTGTGGATAACCTTTGGACCCAACAGGTTCCCTTTAAATGCAATTGAGATTTTTTCTAAGGTTATATTTAGGGATGCACCAAATCCAGGATTCGGCCTCTGTTGAATCCTTCTGCCTGGCCGAACCGAATCCAAATCCTAATTTACATATGTAAATTAGGGGTGAGATGGGAAATTGCATGACTTTTTGTCACAAAACAAGGAAGTGAAAAAATTTTTCCCCTTCCCATGCCTAATTTGCATATGCAAATTAGGATTCAATTCTGTATTCAGCCGAATCCAAAATAGTGGATTCGGTACATTCATAGTTATATTTATAGTGAAACTGTGCCTATAAGGAAGAGATGCCTAGTATTTACCATTGTGATGAGTTTTCTAAGGTAATATTTATTGTGAAATTGTGCCTACAAGGAAGCAATGGCAAGTATTTAAGATTCCTTTACAGAATTCTGTGTCCCCCCCTCCACAGTATCCAATACCAACAAAGTTCACAAAGCAAGATATCACATTATATTTTCACATTTCCACGTTAACAAGCAGGACAATGAGCAAATTATTCAGATGCAGATAAAGGGTTTTTATTTTTCAATAAATTCCAATCATTTTAAGAAATATTTTTCCTTAACGTAGGCACACAAAACAAAAAAAGAACAAAAGTGATTAATATAAGTTAGTACCTCCACAAACCGCACCACTGGGCCCCCTACTCATACCTCAATTAATTGCCTTTACTTACATGAATGATTTTTGTTGTTCTCTGGTTGAAAAAAGAAACCATTTAAAGAAGATTCTGTTTTTACACACAAAACTAAACACTGTTGGTGTAGATAAATGTTTACAAATGGAAAGCAATAAAAAATAACTATATTGGATCATATATTTTCATTTGAACTACAAGAACATTTGCAGGAATCAAAAACACAAGAGTGGCCGACATACTTTAAGCACGGATGTTTTAGTTCAGTACCAGTCCCTGTGGAGCTTACAATGTACAATATATAGTGAATAAAGTACCTCCTATTGTAAAATATAAGGATATTATAAGTTACCGAGGAGTTTGATGACCATATAAAATAAAAACTTTATACAGGTCATGGAACTCCGAGGTGACTTCTAATATCCTCATATTTTGCAACTGGGGGTGCTTTATTTATTATAATACACAAGTTTCAGTGAGTCACGTGACAGAAATGACATCAGAACTCCCCGTTTAGAAGGATATCATTTACAAGATATTCACAGCTTTTGTGTATTATACAGCAATATTCCTTTTAAGTTCATAGGCTACATGTGCAGAAAACCGTTGTGTGCACTTGGTAAAAACACTAAGGGGCAAATTCACTAACTTGTGTAGTTGCGCCTGCGCTGGCTTCACTAGCATTCACTGCACTTTGCCAGGCGTAGTTTCGCCAGTGCAACTCAAATTCACTAAAATGCGAAGTTGCATTCAGGGAGGTGAACGGTAGCGCTACAGTTACTTTGTCAGGCAAAGCGAAGTTACGCTAGCAATGCCTAATTTGCATATGTCGCTAAGTGAAAGTATAATAGACGTATATGCTGCAGCCACTGCATTACACTACCCGGAAACCTTTAATAACTCAAATAAAGGTGTTCTATTGCCCTACAAATGTGCCCCCTATATAGTTGGGTTGCCATATGTTAGGAAATGTAGGGGGAAAGGAGGTTACCCTAAAAACTATTTACGATCTTTTTCAACCTATCACCCTTAAAAAAGTAATCTGCCCTGTAGCATCTGCTTATATTATAGACAAACCTGAAGCTGAAACTTTAGAATGGTGCAATATGGTCACTATATAAAAAATTGCATTTTTAGTCATATTCATTTTTAGGGTTTAGTTCTCTTTTAGAGAATCCTGGTAAAGTCTGCTTTGTTGACTTTAAAGATTCCCATCCTCATATGGAGAAAGATACCGCTTGCTGTAGGGCTGCTTGCAATCTCTCTTAGCTCACACCAACTCCCAGAAAAAAAGAAACAAAAATACTCCTCTTTCTGAAAAAACTTTTCTCCTGCACTGTCTGTGCATCTTTTTTTTTTTTACATATTTGAACATGAAAGGAAGTAGCAGAACATGATAAGCAGGTTGTAAACTCTGACCCTGTGTGGTCACTTAACATTTAAATGTGGGGACAGATTCCTCCTGTCATTCATGCATTTAAGTTCATCCTTGCAAGCCCTCACTGAAAAGCCCTATGGGCTATTAACAGCATGTTGTAGTCAAGCACATAAAGGAGAATGGGAAATGTTTGCCCTTTACTAAAATACACAAAATGATTTGCTGATGATTCTGAACAACATGTTATAAGGATCAGTTGCAACAATACAATTTGGGATTTACTAGGCATATTGTATCTGAAAATGAATATTTTTTTACAAAGAAGCTTATAAAAATAAAAACTGGATAAATCGACAGGCTGTGCAAAATAAAAAAATGTTTCCAATATAGTTAGTTAGCCAAAAATGGAATGTTTAAAGGCTGGATGTCTAATATAACAGCCAGAATGCTTTTCAGCTCTTTAACTTTGAGGTAGTCACTGACTTTAAGGCAGCCCACATGGGACATAAATGTTCAGTGAGTTTGCAAATGATCCTCAGTGTGAGAAAAACTCACCCTGGTGGTCTAGTGGTGCAGCGGGGACGCCCGCCGTGCCACTCTTCTTGCCGGCTTCTTCCTTAGTGCGCGTGCCTTTCTTCTATTTAAAGGCATGCTGACGTCATGCGTCAGCGCTGTGGCGCCAAATTTTAAATATTTAAAGGGGCATTTTTAAAAAACTCAAGCTTCTTTTTGTTCCTGATTACCTGTTTGACCCTGCCTGGCTTTGACTACTCTGATTATTCTGTATCCTGACCTGTGCCTGTTATTTGACTATTGATTCTGCCTCATCCTTGTCTGATTGATTACCCGGTTTGACCCTTGCCGGCCTGACGTTCCTTGCTGTCTGCCTGCCTCGACCCAGCCTGTCTGTCCACAAATCTGCTTATTCCACCTGTACCGTGACCTTCAGCCTTTTAAGACTTTTTACTACATTGTTGGCCAGAACTCCTGCTCTGCACCTCTCGTTTAAGTCCAGGTGGCATCTGAGTAGCTGAGGGCTCCTCCCGAAGCCAAAGGCGGTCACACTACTGGTGAAGCACGAGACTAGACCAGGGTGCTTGGCATTTGTTCTGGTATTGGGAGCCGACCGTGACACTCAGCATTCAGCTCAGATTCAAAATCAACAGTTATGGCCCATGTGGCCCTCCCTCAAGTCACTGATTGGTTACTGCCTGATCACTAGGGTAGCCAGTCAGTGGAAAACAAGAGAGCTGAAAAGCAGGAAGTAGTGTTCTGGCTATTATATTAGGCATCCAGTCACTCCAGTCTTTATACATTGCATTTTTGGCTAACTAACTATATTAGAAACATTTTTTATTTTGCACAACCTATCTATTTACCCAGTTTTTATTTTTATAAGCTTCTTTGTAAAAAAATATTCTTTTTCAGATACAATATGCCTAGTAAATCCCAAATCTTTCCAGATACAAAAAAAGTTTCAGAAATGACAACTAAGGGGCTTCCTAAAATTCATACAGGGGCAGCATAAAGAATTTCAAACTTCAGCTTTTATTTTCTAAATGTATAACAGATTAAGTGTACATTAGTTGCTATGGTCAACTTCATTTCTGCGGTTGTAAACTATTTTGTTCTACAGGGTGTTAGACCTCAGCAGTACTGCAGAGCTCCAACACCCCTTTCATATTCTTAATCCCGAAAGGAAATTGGTGGATTAACGATTCTGACAGTTTTCTAGACTGAGCAAACCTTTCCAGTTTGGAAACAAACCTAAATCTAAAATGCTTAAAGGACCAGTAACATGAAATAAAAAAAATATTTGTATATAATGGAAAAACACTTTAAAATCACTAATTCTTTATTAAGAAATACCTTAACAATACTCTGCTTGCGCTCCTCTTCAGAAAAGGCAATCCATCGTCCTTCGCTCGATTTCTCCCCCCTGCCTTCCTTATAGGAGCTAGCCAGGGAGGATAAATCAAGCGGCGCACAATGCAAATTTTTTTCAAAAAAGGTTTCATGTTACTGGTCCTTTAAAGGGGTTGTTCACCTTAGTTAACGTTTAGAGGGAAATTCACAAAGATAAGAAAATTCGCTAGCGTTGGCTTCGGTAACGTTCGCCGCACTACGCCAGGCGAATTTTCACCAGGGCTACGCAAATTCACTAAAGTGCGAAGTTACGCTCTGGT
>CM044437.1:54809625-54821063 GCA_024363595.1 Xenopus borealis
GACTGATACTTTTCAGAGCATGAATGGCATGAGCCGGACTTTTCAAGCACATTCCAACTAGCCCCGCTTAGCAGGGGACTGAGGTGAAGCAGTGAACACACACAAGACACAACACGAGCAGTGTCTCATGTATGTTCAGTGCTTCATTATGGTTCTGTATTTGGAGCATATACTATAGGAAAGAATTAAAGTTAAACTCATTCCTGTACGGCAGAAAGCATAAAACATCCATGAAAGATATTTTTTAAATGTACATTTCTTTATAACTCGTGTTCCTTTTATGGACTCTTTTGTATACTGTAACTGCAGCAATCAGCGTCCATTGTAATATGTAATATCCATAACTCAAAGCAGAGAACTTGTCTGCTGACCGCAACCTTAAAAGATCAGATAAGAAAAGAAATGCTGACATATGGGTGACTTTGCTCATGTATGCAAATTATGCATACATGAGCTCTGGTATAAAATGCTATTGAATAACCTTTTTGCAGGTACAGTGAGTCAGCACTAGCTATATGACATGGGCTCCCTACATTTTCACTGATATGAAGCCCCATAACATTAGTTAAAAATATCACCCATATCAAGAACACAGTTGTGTACACGAGTCCTGTCACATATAAGCAACAGAATCCAATGAGCAACATAGGGTGAAATAAATCTTTGAGCAACCTGCTGACCTCATCCACACTGATGTGATGTTGGGTATATTATGTTAGAGGGAATTGACTTGTACTAGGGTTTACTAGGGTTTCTGTCTTTACTAAATATGTCTTTCCCCCTATTAATACCTTTGGCAGTAGGTGTTATTCTCACTGGCCAGGTGGCAGCTATACATTACAGACAAATATTCCTCTCTGCTGCATGTTTAGTCGTATATTTTATGAGCTCACTTGCCTCTATCACATGGGAGCAGCTACACTGAGGACCTCTTGCCAGATAGTCTCAGTTAGGCCACTTTATATACGGAAGGCCAGAAATAAGTGCTGGAGCCTGTGAACTCTGCTGCACAGAATCTGAACCGAGAGGTAATTAAAGAGTTAGGAGTATTTATCAAGGGTAACAGTTAGGCTGGGGGGGGGGAGCAGGAAGAAGGGTCTATGTAGGGTAGGGGTTTTTTTAATTAAGGGTTTGAACCCCTGGCCACCAATGTAGTATTTTAATCCTCTATAGACCCCTGCCACCAATGTTTTTTGTAAAAAAAAAAATATTCTCTGAGAACCTAATTTTTCTTTTTAATATTTAATTAAGGGTTCAGTTCACCTTTAATAAAATAAAAAACACATTGGTGTTCAGTCGTACTGAATTCATGGCTTCAGACTCCTTTTGTGACTTCGGGTCTTTTCACAGCTTCAGGTCTTCAATTTCGCATCCTTTCATGACTTTGGGTATTTTCGCGCCTTCAGGACTTCAAGTTCAGCTACTTTTGTGACTTTGAGTGTTTTCACGGCTCCAGGACTTCAACTTTGGCTGTCTGGGACTTCGGCTCCCCAGACTTCAGCAGATGCTGTTGAACAGTCAGGAGGGGTCCAGCTATTTTTAAAAGTTTCCCCTTTAGGCCCAGACCAGTAGTACCCCCTGTGCCCCCTTGATGCTGGTCCTGTGTACAGGGCTGCTGGGTGAAGGTATTTTGATATTTACAGGGATGGCTGGGGCCTGGGAGAGTTCTGTTTGAGAGTGTCAGGGCTGAAATGAGCCATACTGTGCTACAGGGGCATGGGTGAGTGCATTCTGCTACATAAAGGGTTGCTGTACTGAGAACCATAGAGTGTAGTGGGCAGAGTACCATATACATAGGTAGCGGGAAGAGCACAGTGTGCTTCATACTTCTTTGCACCCCTGGCCACAGGAACATGAACAATGGAGTGAGAAGCTGGTATTTTTCTCAGCTTTTCACTCTACTGCGCACACACACAAACTGGAATGTAGAGAACATCCAAAAAATATGTTGATGGCAGGGCCACTCCAGCCGTGAGGCAAAGTGAGAACCTTGTCTCAGGCAGCATGGGGCAGTCAGTTACCAGGGGCAGCAAAAAGCTGCCTCTGGTAACTTTAAGAGCCGAATTTCCATTATTTTAAATGGAAATTCGGCTCTTCCAGTGCAGCGAGCGCAATAGCGCTCCCCTCCACCCCCCCTCCTCCACCCGCTCCAACGCTACAAGTAAGAAGCACGGAGCGGGAGGGGGGGCAGCAGCAGCCCCTGAAATGCCCCTGGATGATGGGATGATGCTCCTATAGTAGTATCTGGGCTAGTTAAATATTCAGCAAAAAGTTCACTGGCCGTGGTCTCATGTAAGTGATAACAATCATTTGGGGGCAGTGCCTAAATTGCACAAGGTTGAGCTGCCCTATTATAGACTGATTTATGCAAGGAGAGCTGGTTTATACACACTATAAGGTGGCCCTCATTTTCCCCACATTGTAGACACTACAGTATATTGTCTCACAGTTATGTCATCACTATCCAGATTTATACTGGGAGATAAGAAATCAGAACAGCCTTACTGAAATATTTGGTACAAGCCAAGTAGGCACTTTGTTTTCAGTGATAGACATTTATATTACTGGTTTCACTGCAGGGAAACAATATGGCTGTCCCATAAACACTTGCCTACTTGCAAGAAGATAGAAGTTAGTGAAAAAACATGGCTTGTGTAGTAATAGCAGGCAGGGTAGGTCAGTAATGTCCATCTTGTAGTGCTAGTTCAATTCTGCATTTACAGCAAGTTTTCAAAGTGCAATTTTGGCATTAGAGCAATCCAGAAAGAAGGGCCTGCATTTAGAATCCCTGTTTACATCTTAGTCACAAATCTAGAAGCTATCTTTACTCAGCCCCTTCCCATTCCTCTAAAGTGGGCTATGTAATTTCCTGACATAAATCATAGATCCTCTGCCTCCTCAAATGCATCAGCCACACTGAAGATCATTTTGATCCCCCATGCCTGTGCTACACAGAGAGCTTGGCAGCTGCCACATTGAACCATGGAACATTTAGTTTCTGCCACTGATCAGAGGAGCAGGAAGTTTCAGGAAGCTTTAAAAGCTTGGTATGGGGAAGCAAGGCTATTCTCAGCAGCGTATTAGCTGCAGTTGGGGAGGGGGGGAAGTGTAATTGGAGCTCTATAGTCCATAGAGACAACTAATAAACAAACAAAGACACACACCAATGTAGAAAGACATATAACCACAAGCAAACCCCCACATCCTGCTTTGTGGCCCAAACAATTATTTATAATGAACAATTTTTATAGTAGCAGGAAATGTCACAGTATTAATGGTCAGTATGGTATTCAAAAAGCTGTATAGGAATCATTAAAAGATTAAGCAAATATAGTTGTGGGACAACAATTAAAGGAGCCCTGTAAATTTAACATGGTAGGGTAATTCTGATTTTCTTTCCTTGATCTTTTTTCCCTATTCAGCTTTCTTGCTGAAGCAAAAATGCCTATTTTGCCAGTGCAGGGCAGCAGTGAGTTATACATGAATTATTTGAAAACACTTACATTTTTTGTTTTACTGTTCCTTTAAAGGAGAACCAAATCCATGCTTTAAAAAAACCTCCCCCCCATAGACCTCTCCCATCAAGCCTACTTGCTACCCCCTGCAAATGCCCCTAACTTTGTATTCATCAGAGTTCATGGCAGCCATCTTCTTCTTCCTCGGTAATCTTTGTGCCTTCTTCCCCTTGAGTTTTGGAGCATGTGCAGTTGTCCAGAACCAGGAATTTGCTCCCACTGTGCAATGCACCAAAATGCTGTTCAATACATGAAGTTTACCAAAGAAGATGGCTGCCTTGAACGCCAACACCTGAATTTCTCACAGTGGGTGAGTAGAGAGTTAGGGGCATTTGCCCGGGGTAGCAAGTAGGCTGGGGAGGGGTAGCAGCAGGCCCGGACTGGCAATCTGTGGGTTAGTGCAAATGCCAGATGGGCTGCTATAAGGTGCCATAGAAAGTCAGTATTTAGTGGGCTGGTGGGGACTGTTTGGGCCTCTATGTGGGCTGATTGGGCCTCTGTGTACCTGAAATGCCAGGGGCTATTTTGATTCTCAGTCCAGTCCTGGGTAGCAGGGTAGGTTTTTTTAAAGTATGGGTTTGGTTCTCCTTTAAGTCAGGAAAATTCATGTAGAGGTAAGACTAATGTAAAGGAAGGTATTTGAAGTTCTATTCTGAAATGTTTCCTATAAAACCAAATTGGCATTACTTAAAGCAGTGATCCCCAACCAGTAGCTCGTGAGCAACGTGTTGCTCCTCAACCCCTTGGATGTTGCTCTCAGTGGCCTCAGAGCAGGTGCTTATTTTTGAATTCCAGGCTTGGAGGCAAGTTTTGGTTGCATAAAAAACAGATGTACTGCCATACAGAGCCTCCTGCTGTCCATATAGGGGCTACCAATAGTCAGTGACAACCCTTATTTGACACCACCCAGTAACATTTTCAATGCTTGTGTTGCTCCCCAACTCTTTTTACATCTATATGTTGCTCATAAAGGTTGGTTACCCCTGACTTAAACATAAGTGCAATGGCCCCTGCCTTCACAGACTATTTCCCTAATTCAAGTCCCCAATATCTAACTAATTTTTGAACCTCCTCCAACCTATTAACAGTCGGTACAGATCTGTAATCACCAAAATTTTGTGTACAATCTGAGTCACAAGCCAAATGCAACAACTGCATGTTCCAAAGCTGCAGCAAAAAATCTATTTGTGTCCAGGCGTAACAACTGAATGGATGCAACATCCTTTGCACATAAGGTTGCCTATATTAATAGCATTTACCCTAGAGGAAGGCTGTTCCCAAAACACAATATCATTTTGCATTGACTTCACAAGACTGTGTGTCATGTTGTGCATTCTTTATCATAACACCCATGTGTTCCTTTTCTTCCATGTACACGTTTGGGGTTTTCTAGATTACGGATCTTTCCATAATTTGGATCTTCATATCTTAAGTCTACATGAAAATCATGTAAACATTAAATAAACACAACAGGCTGGTTTTGCTTTCAGTAAGGATTTATTATATCTTAGTTTGGATCAAGTACAAGGTACTGTTTTACTATTATTACAGAGAAAAAGAAAATCATTTTTAAAAATTAGAATTATTTCGACTAAATGGAGTCTATGGAAGATGGACTTTCTGTAATTTGGAGCTTTCTGGATACAGGGTTTCCGGATAACTGATCCCACACCTGTCAATTTTAGTTATTTACCTTGTTTTATTAGACAGATCACCTGTTTTAGGAAGAGCCACCAGCAGTCATTCACCATATCATTCAAACACAATGTTAGTGATCTTGAAGGGTATTCTCTCATGTAATCAACGGGCCACACCTTTGACCATTGTCTTAAATATATTACATGGAGACAAAGAATTCAGTTTGTTTCAATTATTATCTGCATTACAGAGAAGGTAAGATTGATCTTCCAAACAGGAGACAAACATTGCAATCATCATAAAAACAGTAAATTGAAGCAGTTACACTGATGTTACTCAGAATTTGGGTTTGCATTAGGATCTTTCTTATTCTCATCAGGTTTCATGGCAGGGAAGAATAAAACCTCCTGTAATAAAGAAAAAGCTAATATTAAACCAAGAAACCCAAGTGTTGAGTCAAATGAGTATTACAAACCACTGGGGTAGTTTTCATACCTTTATGTTATTGGAATCAGTAAGGAACATGGTCACTCGATCAATTCCCATTCCCCATCCAGCAGTTGGTGGAAGGCCGTACTCTAGTGCAGTGCAGAATGTCTCATCAATGAACATTGCCTCATCATCACCTTCTGCTTTGGCCTGTATAGGAAAAAGCAAATGGGGAAGACAGTCAACGTTTTGAACATAGGAATGCCTTTAAATTGAGTGAATACATAAAAAGGACACCACAAACCAAGTAAAAATAAAAGTACACATTTAATTCATGTAACATATAATTAATAACTAAAAGCAGTAACACTAAAGCTAAACATTAATGGAATGCATTAATCTTATGTTCTGTTTAAAAATCGTAAAATTGAATATCATTTTATAGCATGCACGGCCAACTTTACATAACAAGCCATTTAGAATACAATAGACTTTAGGCAAGTGGCATGCTATGGGGCAGATTTACTATTGGTCGAATTCGAGGGTGAATTTACCCTCGAATTCGACCAATTGAATTGCACAATCCGCAATAAATTTCCATCGAACTATTAAATCGTTCCAATCAAACTATTTTAACGATTTTAACCATTCAATCTAATTTTTTTATTCGATCTAAAAATGATTAAAAAAATCCTATGGGAGCGTCCCTTAGGGTTTAATAGCAATTCGGTAGTAGTAGTTTAATCTGGCGAATAAAAATTTAAAGGGCAAGTAATTCAACTGACGAATATTCGAATAGATTCTTATTCGAATTATTCGAATCATTCGATTCGATCAAATTTTCAAAATTAGTTGGTTGAAGTGGCCTTCAAAAATATTCGAAAATTCAAATCTTCTTGAAAATTTGTTTGAATTTCGAATCATTCATGTGAATTTAGTAAATCTGCCCCTGTGTGTTTTCTCTGTTGTCTACAAAGGTACTGACAGGTACTGAACAGTATGCGTTTTTGTAATCCATTTATGAAACTTTTGTTTGCGCAGGGGTATATGGAGTTGGTGCAGGCATGCCTAATAAGATAAGAAACTGCCACCCAAAGTGAAGTGGGCTTTTTCCCCTGCCAACTATTTTTCCAGTTCAGTTGGTTTCAGGTAGTTCACTAAAAATAAAGATTTTTTTCCCAATTACATTCCATTTCCTATGTGTGGCTGTTTTTCTAATAGTGAAGTGTAAAGTTTCATTTTTTACCTGCTTTTGTTGTTCCAAAGCAGCTCGGGGGGGGGGTCACTTAGATTAGACAGTAAAAAAATGGCATGCAGCTGAACAATCTGAAAATAACTGAACTGTGTTTGGGAGGTGAACAACACCTGTAGGTAAAGCAGTATGTCAACCCTAATATAGACATTTTTTTGCACAAGTCTTGGCTAGAGGAGAGTGAACTACTGGTACAATGTTTTTTTAGCGGTGTGAGGAATCAGGAGATGAGAGAGGAAGGGAATTTCGGTAGCAAATACATTTCCAAGACTATTTACATTTAAGTGTTTTAGAGATGTTTCTGACACAATCTGAATCTGGAATATTGGAAGCTGTTCTACTTCAACAGTTACACAAGTCCACAAGGTTTCATCTATGACTAATATTTCATATGTGCTCCTTAAATGATACAATTGTAGAGCCATTCTTAGCATTCTGGTGCTTAAAGGGATACTGTCATGGGAAAAAATGTTTTTTCAAAATGCATCAGTTAATAGTACTGCTCCAGCAGAATTCTGCATTGAAATCTATTTCTCAAAGAGCAAACACATTTTTTTATATTTCATTTTAAAATCTGACAGACATATTGTCAATTTCCAGCTCGCCCAAGTCATGTGACTTGTGCTCTGATGCACTTCAATCACTCTTTACTGCTGTACTGCAAGATGGAGTGATATCACCACTCTCCTTTCCTCCCTCCCAGTAGCCTGACAACAGATCAGTGGGAAGGTAACCAGATAACAGTTCCCTCATACAAGATAGCAGCTGCCTGGTAGATCTAAGAACAGCACTCAATAGTAAAACCCATGTCCCACTCTGTTCCATTCAGTTACAGTGAGAAGGAAAAACAACAGCCTAACAGAAATCAGTTCCCTCCTAAAGTGCTGGCACAAGTCACATGACATGGGGCAGCTGGGAAATTGACATAATGTCTAGCCCCATGTCAGATTTCAAAACTGAATATATAAAAATCTGTTTGCTCTTTTGAGAAATGGATTTCAGTGTAGAAGTCTAGTGGATTAGCACTATTAACTGATGCGTTTTGAAAAATACACGTTTTCCCATGACAGTATCCCTTTAATAAAATGAACAATTCCTAAGTCACCTTAGCTTGATCCTCAAACAACTCCCTTTGCCTGATTGGATCATTCAACTCTGTATAGGCGTTGCAGATCTCCCTTTTCATCACAAAAAGCTCAAACCTCTCTGTGAGTCCCTTTTCAGATCGGTGCCTTGTGGTAAAAAATGAAAAGACAGAACCTTTTATTTTCTTTATAATACATCCAGAATACAAAACAGTGTATGTAGTGCATGGAAACACAAATCCATGATTCAGTCTAGGATTCGGTATTCTGTTGAATCAAAAAATTAACTGCATAAATACTATTTTGTGTGTGTACACACATTATGCAATAACTTGTGCTTCCATTGGTCATTTTAACCTGTCTAAACCTATAAGGCTCCAAATTTTGTTAACATGAAACCTTGTTTACTCCAAAAAGGTTTGTCAGTTATAATATATACAAGTATGGGATCTGTTCTCTTGCAACCCGTTTTCCAGAAAGCTCCAAATTATGAATAGGCAGTCTCCCATAGATTCCATTTTATCAAAAAATTTTTAAATGATTTCCTTTTTTATCTGTAATAATAAAACAATAACTTGTACTTGATCCAATTCAAACTAAGATATAATTAATCGTTTGTGGAAGCAAAATCAGCCTATTGGATTTATTTAATGTTTCTAGTAGACTTCAGATGAATATCCAGATTACGTAAAGAACAACTACCTGGAAAATGCCATGTACCGAGCATTCATATACAGGTCCCATAACTGTACATGAATTGTACACATCTGAAAGGGTTGTGCAGTTTTTTTTTAACGAATTCAAGACTTACCATTTTGCAAGAGGGCTCATAATTTGCGGATGGTCGCATATAAATGTTGGATTAATACAGGTTACCTCCAGGAAATCTCCAACCAGCTAAAATGCAAGAGGAGCTGTTAGCTAGTGAAGAAACAGAATGCAACTAGAAAAATGACAAATTCTCCTAATTCTGACCTTGTCCAGTAGCCTGGCAGTGGTTCTCGGTGCTGAGCACTCAACCTCTTTTTCCACACAAATGTCATCAAGTAGTTTGCGGGTCTCTGTTTAAAAATAGCAATAAACTTACCTCTTACAAAGCAAGTTTTTGGAATTAACAAAGGAATTCTGAAATAACACATACATACATTCATTCATTCATTCATTCAATGTGCATAATGGCACTCACCAACTTCCAATCAAGTTCAGGGTGCTCCCCATTAGTCTATGCAATACTGAATATTGGAAGCACTCATGGTATAGTGATAAAGATATTTATTGAAGTTTCATGTGCTCCCCGACATTAAAGCGTTTTGGTTCTCCAGGAACTATTATCAGGAGAACTTAACCCTTGCCCCTCCAACATCCCCCCAAGCTCCCTCCCTGCAGCATATTTCCTTCTCAGAAGTTTCCCTGTAGAATGACCTGCTATAAATCTGCCAAATTGCACAGAGGAGTTCAAAGGTGCCATCTTTGGCCAGTATTATAATCCTCTTCTGTCCGTCAATGCTAATCTTGGAGGAGCATGCACAGTAGAAGCAGATTCAGGCAACAGATTGAATTGCACATGCTCCTCCAATATCCATGTAGCTGGTCTACAGAAGAGGATTAGAAGACAGAAGATGGCACTATTGAACTCTTCAGATTTATAGCAAGTCAGGCTCCAGGGAAACTTTTGAGAAGGAAATTTGCTGCAGGGAGGGAGCTTGGAGGGGCAGTGGCGTGGCGAGTGCAGAGGTTTAGCTCTCCTTTAAAGAGATTTGGTATGTTGTTCAGTATATTAATTCTGACTTGTTCTGTTATACTAATGCCACGCACAAGCAACATACCACTGAAGGCATTATACTAGCATTTAGAAACAAGCAGCAAATAACCCACACAGACTGGCTATACACGTACCAATTATATTGTATGCAATGAGCTTTCATATCATTATAGTTAAGTGTATGGTTACCCACTGATCCCAACTGATATCTATTTTGGTTTCAAATTGAGCGGATTTGAGCTGTGGCTCCTTTTAACTTCCTGCCAGTCAAATCATTCTTGCTCTTTACACAAACGATCAGAACAATAGAACGTCAGTCATACTGTGTGTGGCCTTTTATAAGCTATATAAGTACATAGCTTATATAAGTAAGTACGTACATAGCTTATATAAGTAAGCTTATATATATAAGTAAATAGCTATATAAGCTTATATAAGTACATAGGGCCTGTGAGGCAGTCTGCCAGAGAGCATACTAGATTGGCCTGTGTATGGCCACTGTATAGCTTACAGTCAGTAAGAAATAATTTCGAACACTTAAACACTTGTTTAATATGGAGTCATAACTGTAAATAAAGAAATGTTAATGCTCCGTCATTACCTTCTGTTTCAAACTGGTCTGTTGGAGGCAGCTTTTTCCCCAAGGCTTTTTCAAGCTCATGTACCATACTTATTCTTCTGAAGGGTGGAGTGAAGTCAATCTCATATTCTGGGCCTTCTGGTCCCTCAGGGTGATAGGTTATTTTAAAACCACCAGTAATATGTTTAACCATACCTACAACAAGAACAGATCACAATCATAGAATGGAATACTATCAGCCATAGTTTCTTAAAAGTTATTTTTCAGTTTCACACCCCACCTGAGAGCAATTTTTCTGTGATTTCCATGAGATCATTGTAGTCTGCATATGCCATGTAAAATTCACATGTTGTGAACTCTGGATTGTGGGTAAGATCTATTCCCTCATTTCGGAACTGTCTTCCGATTTCATAGACCCTGTCAATTCCACCAACCACAAGCATCTGTACAGAGAAAACATTTGTCACCATTTGTTTCTATTAGAGCTCTCTGCATCGGACACTACAGCCTCACTTTGTTACCTTGTGGTATAGCTCAGGTGCTATTCTCATATATAGATTCATGTCCAAGTCATTGTGATAGGTAATGAATGGTTTTGCTACTGCACCTCCTGGAATAATATTCATCATTGGAGTTTCAATCTAAAAAATAAAATAATAAATTTACAAAGTTAAATTTCTGAGTGTTTACTTGATTCCAGTAATGGACACAGCCAACCTAAAATACACTGCTTTGCAGGACTTTAAAGGGGAACTCCGGCTTCCAAACCAAAATTTTATAAAGAGGCCCACATAACATACAAACCCCTAATATACCCATCACAGTTACCGGTTTCTTCAAAAAGTATGAATAAATGTTATTTTCTATGGTGAAATCCAGATGTTTAACAGTTCTTCTCTTTCTGCATCATTTGAAATCTTGGCATGGAAGGAGGGACTAAACACTTACATAGCTACATAGTTACATCGTTAGATTGGATTGAAAAAAGACATCAAGTCCATCAATTTCAACCCCTTCAAATTAAAACCCAGCATACACACACACAAATACCTCCACTCTTTCACACAAACTACATATGCCCATAGCTATACTAAAATTAGAGTTTAGTATCAAAATAGTCCAAAAAATCATCCAAGCCCCTTTTGAAAGCATCAAAAGAATCAGCCATCACAACATC
>CM044437.1:54890753-54907049 GCA_024363595.1 Xenopus borealis
TGCTGCTGGAGTTTTGGGAGCGGTGAGACCAGGTCAGTGGATTATGCAGCGCACAAACTAAGCGGGTGGGGTCATGGCGCCCAGCAGGGCATAGCTGCGCGGGTGGGTGAGGGGGTTCAGCAGCCTGCTGTTGAAATGTACATGATCCTGCCGACCTTCGAGTTAAGCCGTGGTAATCTGACATATAATGTAGCCCCCGCAGGTTTCAGTTCTAATCCTGGGCAGTGTCAGACCGATATTATACAGAGGTCCCAGTGATAGACTGGCCATGCGTGGAGCTGCGGTGGGTCTGTCCGTATAAATGTCTGGCAAGTGCCGCTCCCTTGATCCCTGCTCCAGACAAGTTAGTGAACCGTGCAGCTCCAGATAGCACAACAGCGCATGGGAAGAGACTATTGGCCAGACAATGTGGTTGTACTATTAACTATAGTAGTATGTAATACACATATATATATATAGAAGGGCATAGGCACACACTTATAGAACACTACCTGGGTGCTATTCAGAAAAATATATATCCGTAGAAAAATGCTGATGATTTACATCTGACCCCATATCCGCTGGCCGTATTCTTTGCCAGAGAAGTACCCAAAACCACCCAGCAGATTATTTCCTACGTATTCCTGACAGCACAGTGCTGGCTTTAGTGTTTTAGAGCTGAAAAGTGGAAGTTCATTCTTTTCTATTTAAAGGGATGCTTTTGAGTTCACTTTTAAGTATGTAATAGAATCGCTAATTATAGGCAACTTTTTAATTGGTCTTCATTATTCATTTTTAATAGTTTTTTTTTTAGTTATTTGCCTTATTCTGACTCTTTTCCAGCTTTCAAATGGTGATCACTGACTAAAAACGAATCTCGGTAAGGCTACAAATGTATTGTATTGTATATATATATATATATATTGTCAAAGATCTCAAGGCAGACCGTTAGAATAACAAATCATTTTTTTCTCTTTTTCACCATATTTTAAGTCCGGTGAGTGCCTTGCTTTACATGATTTTCATGATATTCGATATATATGCATACATATATATATATATCCCCATTACTTAAAAAACATACATTGAATGTAAGAGTATTTTAGCTCACACATATATACCTGTATACCAGAGTCTAACTGTGACACGATGATTGCCTTAAATTAAAATCGCATTTCTAATTTCCCTGCGATTCCGTTAAAACAGACGAGATATAAAACAATTACAAATAACATACAAATTTTATTAAATTTTTTTTTTCATCTTGATGTTTTTGGAAGATGTACACAGGGGAAGGGTAACGCCGTCTCCATTACATGTATACAGTGCAGAAAAAGAAATAGGGTCGGTCCCAAACGCACCCGCAATAAACACCTCGAACACCCCTTATTTTATATATATATATAATATAGATTTATAATAAAACATATTAAAGACTGACTTTACACAGAACGGAATTTTGTGGTTCCAAATTTACAGTGACTTTTAAAGAAGGGGAAAAAAAATATCACTTGGCAAATATTGCCAACACAAAAACACCATCAATACTGATAAACCGACGGATGCATCTGGTGTCGCGTTGTCATTTAAAAAAAAAAAGAAAATAATAAAAGGAAAAATAAATAAATAATGAGAGTGAGTGAAAAGTGCCATGGTAACTCTTTGTCAGAAGTCTTTTCTTCTCGTTGCGCTAGATAAAGGAGTACATTGCCTGTCACATAAAGGGCACATTTTATACTGCAGATTAAACTGAACTCTTATTGTCCAAAATAAAACCAGTTGTTTCCTCTTCCCCAGTGGAATTTAAGAGTGTTGCTGTGCTGGGGTGCAGGACTGGGCAGCACTTTAAAGCCTGTCGTGCTCCACGCTGGGTTGGTGACAAAGTTACCAGGCAATATAGAGTTATGTTCTTTTGGCCTTTCTGTGCTGTTTCTTTAAAAACAATGAATTTTTAAGAATAAAAAAAAAATCTCAATAAGGAAATCTATGTAAAACTATTTCTTTTCCCTATGAGCGTTCTTTTCCGTTGTCAATATGGGAACAAATACCTCTTTGGTTAGCGCAATGACTAACTTCTTGACTGCCAGGGGCACAGGGAAGAGGACAAGTCTGGGGCACAGCTATCCAATCACATGACGCAGGGCTTGATATCTTGGTAGCCCACTTGCTGGTGGTAATAAGATCCACTGCCAGAGTGCATCGAGGAGGAGGCCATGGCATTGAAAGAGAAAACGAATTCTTTCCTGTCGTTCATGCTGGGAGACTGGGAGTGGTACCTTGGGATACCTGCAAGGACAAATGGAACAATATTAGTCGAAATTCAAACACGAATAAAAATATAAACACATACATGCAAAATCGAGGACATTCACGACCACAAAAGCAAATAATAGTATTCTCTCAAAAGTGATTACAATCGATATTAATTTTAATATCAGCAACCAGAACACATCATAAACTACTTAAAATCCATATGCATTAATACACTTTTATATTATATGACAGGAGAAAAGAAAAAAAAAAGATGCTGGATTCAGTGGCTGTGCTTATGTAAGACGTATAATTCTTTTATTCACACAACGTTGGCTTTACGGTTTCTCAAACTGAAACATTTTGGATATAGCTCACCTAAATACATATAGGTATAATTTCCACTCCAGACTATTCTCTGTGCCCTGTGAAATAACTGACTTCAGCATTATTTACTGTATAGGTGTATTTATTATTAGGTCATTCAAAAATGGAGTTGTGATCCTACCTACAACCCACTGAGCTGCGCATTTTAGAGAATGAGCACTGGGTAAGGAAAGAACCTTCTCTGTCGCTGAAATCAGGAAATGTTATTATCAGATGGATATTTTACAAGTAAATGTGACCCTGACTCTCACTAGCTTGGGAAAACATAAGGAATGGGTATCCCCAGGCCACATTCTCAGTTTGGAGCTGGAGGATGTTGGGACAATCCCTATGGACTCTAAAGATGCCTGGGGCCTTCAAGCAGACTTTTACCCTCCTGAACCTTAATTATTCTGCAGCAGTCCCAGTGGCACCACTCTAAATGCTCACATGCCATCACACTGAGACTCTATTCCACATGTGTGGTGGAGGCCATTAACCTTCCTGCTGACTGCTGTCCCCAGCTGAATATACTTACTTTGCACTATATAGCTGTAGAGATAATGCAGGAAGTGACTGTGGACAAGGGCCACCACTGAGCATTCAAAAAAGCTGCATCCGCTTAAATGCTCGTATGCACTGAATTAATCTGGAATTAATCTGTATTCTTTTAAACAACTGACAATGTTTCTGGTCTAGTGATTTAAAAGATAGATAGATAGATAGATAGATAGATAGATAGATAGATAGATAGATAGATAGATAGATAGAATTTTACCTGGGTTTTACAGTTCTATGCCACAATTAGTTTCCACTGAGCACCTTACCTTGTAACTCTGAAGCTGTATTGTGGCTGTTCTGATGCAGGTAGGACTGATCCAATGAGTGTGAGGAAAGGCTGGATGACAGTGGGTTAGCAGCAGTATTGCACGGGGAGAGAGGTTGTTGTTTGATATATGGGGTTGAAGCTGATGGGGCCCAGGCCGATGCAGGGCTGGAATAGACAGAATGGGGTTCCATCACCCCACCACCCCCTAGTAGAGGAGAGCCGGAATCATGATGGGAGTAGTCCCCCCCAGAGGAGCCTGTGCAGCTACCCATGTATGAATGACCACCGTTGGCGGCTAGATGCGATACTGGGTGCCCACTTAAACCCATTCCATCTACATTACTTGGCAAATGGCCATTCATCATTCCAATGCCACTGTCCAATGATAAGCCGTTGGGTGGGCACGAGATGGTGCCACTCGCCCCTTGAAAACTGTAAGTCTCTGGTATGTGGTTGAAGCCCAGGCCATTCATCATGCTGTACATGGGCTTGAGCGCTTGGCATTTCCTCCTGAAGCCTCTGGGTCTTCTCCTGAAAGATCCCTCCTCAAACATAAACTCACTGGCCGGGTCAATGGTCCAGTAATGGCCCTTCCCTGGTCTCCCCAGGCCCTTGGGCAGTTTGATGAAGCACTCATTGAGGGACAGGTTATGCCTGACCGAGTTCTTCCAGCCTTGGTAGGAACCTCTGAAGAAGGGGAAGCGACTCTGTAGAAACTGGTAGATCTCGCTGAGGGTGAGCCTTTTGGTGGGGGAGCTCTGGATGGCCATGACTATGAGCGCAATGTACGAGTAAGGCGGCTTCTCTGGCCTTCTGATTCCAGCGTTGGTCTTCTTGGTCTTGGTGGCACAGGAGGCGGACTCCATAGCCGAGGGTTGCCCTCCGTGCTTGTCAGTAGCCGCAGACATTGGGCTGCTCTGGGCAGGGGGCTGGGAGGGGGGCTGTTGAATCTCTGCAGTCATTTACAGAGCTTTGTGGGCTGCCGCTGAAGGAAAAGAGGGGAAGCCGAAACCACAGAAAGGGCCGGGAGGGAGGATAAGATCCTGCAGTCTGCACTTGGCTGCTCGGCCTTTGGGAAAGTTTAAGAAAATTCCTAAAGATGCGCGGCCCTTGCCCCACCGGTGATAGGTTCCGCTGCTTTGGTAAATTATGTAAGGTCCCTTGCAGCTGGGCAAAAACCTCTTCTGTGATTGCGTATCCAGGCTAAAGCAGAAAGCTGCTGCTGCTGCTGCTCAACCTCGGACTTCTGGATTCTGCCCCACAGAGGGAGATCGCCCTATACTTATCTCTTGTCATCGGCATCTCTCGGCTTCTCGCATAGACGTAAGAACTGGATAATCTCCGCCCACAGCCCCCCTTCTGCTTCTGGGCACTCCCCCCTAACCACTGGGGGGGAGTCAGTTAAAGGAATATTACCACTCTGGTCTTTTAAGCACCGAAAACATTTTAATAGTTTAATTAATATAACAGGGGTGTACAACGGGATACTCGGATGCATTTTATGTATGGATTTACAAGTATATTCAAAATCTAAAATCATTACTAGTTCCCCAGGTTTTCTTAGGAAATAATTACTGTCCGGGGCATTCTTCCTCTTTCCCATATACTATTTGTATTGATGAGGAATATGCATCCTATACTGAATGATGGAAATCAAAAACTTGGATCTATTGATGACATATAATGACAGGCATGTACCGTGTACCTATTATACTCAAACTAGTGGGGTATTAGTAAATTTCCACTGTCTCACACACCCCTCTAACCCTCTTCCAATTCTACTCATGCCATAAAATCACACAAATGCCCCCTACTAAACCTGGCACAATGGAAATAAACAGACAACAGCTATGAAATGATCAAGGGGGTGTGTGATTGTAAGGGGCAATCTAACTTTAAGGTGGGTTGCTCATGGACTTGCCTACTTCCACTGAGTTTCTGATTTCTCTGCAGATAGAAAACAACATGGGCAGGATGTTTATACAGCTCAATGTAAACATTTTCTCCAGTTCTTTAATAATAAAAAACAGCTAAAACCCGGCTAGTCTCCATAGTGCTCCTTTCTGAGGCATATAAACCGTGCTTTGTGTCTTCCGTGTTGTTTCTTTCACTCTGATTTTATTTCTAAAGCCGGGAGCACAGGGCTATGATTTTATTTTGATAGGAGCAAGTCTGGGAAAGGCACCTTCTTCTTTTTCTTCGTCTTCTTCAAAGCAACCTGCCATCAGCTGAGCTTGGAGATAGACATCAAGGTAAGCCACTTTCAACTTTTGTCACCTACTTACAAACAAAGTGAGTGCCTTTTTCTTGATATTACTCACTCTGATCAAGGAGGAAAGATTTTGCTTTCTCAGTCCCCTGTGAGGGAACCCAACTGATTGGAGATAGGGAGAATGTCCCCTTGCTGTTCTATTGACAAGTTCTGTTTATCATAACACAACAACAAGCGTGTTGTTATTTAGCACAGCTTTCTACACTCACTGTGACATCCCATCTCCATAAGGAGGGCGCCTGCCTTGTCTGATCTGATTACAGCCTAGGGTGCAGCACTGCAGGCAACTCCATCTGCGACTGTGAATAAAATGTGTGTGTTTCTGCAGTTATTCTGGTGTTCACACATTCTCGGATCCGACCTGGATTGCATAGCAAGCACTGAATATAAAAATGACAGTTAAGTATCTGTCATTATGGTGTTATTGAAAATAATAAACTGTTAATATCGTCTATAATAAAGCAAAGTTACCTTGTAAATGATCAAGGTATCCGGATCGTGTGGAATTCTTATATAAAAACACTAAAGAAATTGAGAGGATTAGGGAGCAGGACTTTTAGGAGACAAATGTCAGGGAAATAATTGTTTCCAGTATAATTAAATGTCATTTTTAAAAACCTGTTACAATTAAAAGGTGATTTAAAGAAAAATTAAAAACATTTTAGTGTCATCATAAAATAAAATATTTCTATTAAATGCAGAGCTTAAGAAAAATATGAATTTCGAGCAGGGCCTTATATATACTGTACAGTTACAGACTGGAAAACTTTGATCTGGACTTTTTTGTATTTAATTTGTGCATGCTTTTTTTAAACTGAGCCTCACAGACACAACCACATACAAGGCTCAGTCGGACCAACAGATTAAAGGGAAAACATATTCAATATATTTCCTCGGAACTCTGAAATCCTCTACCCAACCACCCATAACCCCCCACCACCACCACCACCACAAGTCTGCAGTCAGCGACATCGACAGTCAAACTCAAAAAAATCAGTCTGCTGTCCGATACTCAGCACGTAGTTGCAGTCAGAACAGGCGATGCAGATCCAGTCTCGCGTTATTAGACTCACAGAACGCCATCCTGTTTCAGAAATAACTGAACTTTCTGCCCTGCTGCTACATCACACATACAAGAATCCAGACCACAGAATCACCCCTTTGTATTTGGTACAAACCACTAATTATTGTGGAATAGAAGCAACTGAACTCGTGTGTGTGTGTATATATATATATATTTTTTTTTTTTCCCCCAATACTTTTACCCACAGACTTCATCACCCACACTTGAACACAAATCCGTTTATCTTAAGCTCCCCAATGATCCCTCCAAAACCTCCCTCTTCCACATGAATATCTATTATATATCATTTGAACGATATTGCAGTAACACAGAACAAAAGTCGTCTATTCTCCAGCACTAGATGAGATGTTGCAGTTGGAATAAAATCCAGAATTCTATCATGAGTACAACAGTGAAAGCAGCAGAACAGCATTTTTACGATTAGGATTTTGCACAAGTTTGAGTGCAGGCAGCTGGTCACACAACTCTACTAAAAACTGTGATAAAGGTGGAAGGGGACTGCAAGTGAATCCACCCCCCACTCTTGGACATTGCCAGTAACTGGTCTCAGAGGGGCAGACTCTCTCACACGTGTAATCTGAGCGCTATGTATATAGGGAATATTGTTGGAAGGAGCCTGTGCAGCGCTCTCGCTTGGAGGGGGCCCTGTGTTTATCAGACTGGGAGACCACCCATGGTTCCAGCAGACAGGCGTGTGCCCCTCTCTTCTCCCTGTTTTTAATTAACACTGGTGACTTCACTTGCACAATCCGCCCCCCACCCAACTAGATGTTCTAGCCCCCCTCTTCCCTTCTCAGTCCCCAGGCCCACACGCTGCCATACACCATTGCAAATTGATCTCTAAACGTTTACATAAGGTGGGGTGGGAGGCGGAGATTGTGACAGCCCCAATACTACTAGAGCAGGGTAAGAAATATATGGCATTTTGTTCTCTTGTAAAAGTTCCAAATAAAGGGTGAGGACAAGGAGGGGCCAAGGCTAGATGTGATTTAGACACTTTATAGGCCTTACAGACCATACATAATCTTGTCTAAATAAGCCCCATCATGTTTAATGTGAACACCCTCAGAGGTCAACAGATGGAGGCAGGAGGTGATAGGCTACTATCTCATATTATCAAAAAAAACCCAAAAACTACCTTCGATTCGTTTAGAAAGAGAAAAGCAGAAGCAAGAGCAATAGGGAATACAGCCACGCGCGTATAGGCGCAGAAATATAGAAATCGTTTATACACAGAGCACAGCTCTCTGGAATTGTGTTAGTGAGGAAGTGAATGTGGGAGAGAGCGCTTTATTTATGACCAAACAGTTATGAATAGATATCATTTACATAATCCATAAACAACAGCCCATTGGTGCAGGGCAGTTACACTTTTTGCTATTTTCAGACTACATTTTGGCTACAAACAAGTCGTTTGATGTCTTGGCTCAGTAACCAACACTTCCCATTTTGCACAGTCACCCAACGTGTCCCTATTCGCCTTTTCCTTTGTGACTGGGTCAATTTAAATACATCTGGTTTCTCGGTTTTGAATTGCAATAGATTCTGCTGTTTTATACACTAGAAATATAAGTATATTTTACTCGTTATCCCTTCCAAAAAGACGAATTCCAGCAGTAGAAGGAACTCCAGTCCCTGTTGCAGGAGGTTACACGTATAACTCTGCTCTATATCAGGGCTCCGCCGAGCTACACATTAAATAAAGGGGTGAACTTTGGTCACAAGGCTCGTGCCTCTAGCACTTCTTGTATTCGTACAGCCAATAGGTTACGTCTCCCTTATCTATCTATCTATCTATCTATCTATCTATCTATCTATCTATCTATCTATCTATCAATCCCCTATCTATCTATCCATCCATCCATCCATCCTTCTAATATCTATCTATCTATCTATCTATCTATCTATCTATCTATCTATCTATCTATCTATCTATCTATCTATCAATCCCCTATCTATCCATCCATCCATCCATCCTTCTAATATCTATCTATCTATCTATCTATCTATCTATCTATCCATCTATGGGCAGAATTATCATATGTGAGATTAGAGCTCACTGCAGAAAAACTCAAAAGTGTGAGTAAGTTACAGTTCACCATTTAATAAGTACACTTCTGAACATCAGATATGAATGAATAGAAAGTGGGTGAGTATTTTTTTTTCTTGCTATACTCTCCAATCTCATATTTTGATAAATCTTCCAGAAAAACAGAAGTAAGACAGATATAGAGAACTGATATTTATTTGATCCTACGATCCATAACTGACTGATTTGGCTTTTTTATGGTGTCCTTTTTGTGGTTTGTTTGTTGGTGAGATTCTGTTCAAATGTATTTGTACCAACCAAACACCCAAGTATCTATCTATCTATCTATCTATCTATCTATCTATCTATCTATCTATCTATCTATCTATCTATATATAGATAGATAGATATATTGTATAAAATATATTTTACATATTACAACTAATAACTGAGATAAGTTTACTTTTCAACTTTGAGCCTCAAATAAAACTGTTTATGAAGAATTTAACACCTCGTCCACGAATAAGTAATTTATTTTTCTGGCGTACTCGTTTTATATATATTCACAGCAATAACTCAGCACTCACAGGACTTGCTTAAAAATTTAAAAAATCCGTTTTATGGATTTGCTTAAAAAATTTAAAAAATTATTTTTATTGTGCAAAATCGAAAATTATTTTGCACAATAAAAATAATTTTTTTAATTTTTTAAGCAAATCCATTGAGTGCTGAGTTACTGCTGTGGATATGCTTGCTGAACTACCACTTGACACCCAGGCAGTTGGGTTTTTTTTTTTTTGTGTGTACCCTCCATTACTATGATATTTAAATATATATGTGTGTGTGTGTCTATATGTATGTAAATATGTATATATACAATAGTATATATAGTAGTATATATAGTATATATATATATAGAGAGAGAGAGAGAGAGAGCGATAAACACATCTATTTTTTATAATAGCACGTATATGTTATTTTGTAGCGTCTAATATTAATTACCATTGCTAAAATGCTGAATTTTATTCTTCATTATTCCTCACTTTTCTGTGCAGGTTGTGCTCTACAGTCCACATTTCTTATAAATGACAGGTGAAAAAAATCAATTCGCTTTCAAAGGGGCAAATAAAATAAAGATATTCTAATTAGAAGTATATATATAAGTATACTAAAAATCGAAGCCGCCATCCAACAAGATGCAGATTTAAAGTCCATAAAAAAGCAAAATACATTGGTAGTAAATATATACAATCTGATGGACATGGTTATGATGCTGATGACTTGCTATGTGAAAGTCTGAGGGAAGGCAAGCAGAATGGCAACTCCCACTCATATTTTGCCTGACTATATACGACAAAAAGTTGAAACATTTCACACTAAGAATATTAAGACAACTAGTTATTAGTTCAGAATACATCTCCTTTCTTTACCTGTTGCTGTATCTGGACTATTCGGATGTTCTGTCGTCTTATATTAGAGAGAAGGAATTCGCTGTGATTATCATGAATCTCATTGACATAAGCGCTTATGGAATTAAGAATTATAATTTATCAGTCAGACACAACCAGATCGCGGTTGGCCGAGGAATCTCACTGCTAAACTCGTTGCTCTCATGCAATTATTTCCCTTTCCTCTTGTGTTATAGGCAGCGCTCTGAAATTAATCATAGTCACAGCTCAATGCGTTTTATTGACAGACAGGGAGAACTAAAATGATGGGCTGTGTGATTGACTGCAACTGCTCCAGTAATCCCGTGTATGGCTATAGCTAGATTGATGGGTAACAGGTAGATCAATCGATCAACAAATATCTTATAAATGATGGAAAGTGACTGATGATTAATACCTTACATGAAAAAATATAGATGCTATATGCACAACAGTATGTGATAAAACTGCCTAGCTGACAGATAACTAAGGGCAAGGATATACTGTATAACCAAAGGCGAGTAGAAAGGAAGATGATTAGATTCCATGATAGATGTGAATACTTGAGCCTATATATATGTGTGTGCGACACAGAGATAGAGATATATACACAGAAATGGATTAGATAAATTCAGTATTTCAGGGGCCAGATTCACTGAAGGGTGGTGCTCTCAGACAGGTCTTCTCTATTGCACAGATTTATAAAATTATTTTTACACCCAGCCCTAATATTTATATATATATATATATATATATAAATATATATATATATATATTAATTAAACATTCTCAGTGCTGCGATTGTTCTCTACACAGCTGTTTGGGAGTGCCAGGAAATAGCTGAGAATATTTGTCTCAGTATCATGTACAGTACTTGATTTTGAATTCTGACATGGGACTAGACATCGTGTCAGTTTCCTAGCTGCTCCAAGTCATGTGACTTGTATTCTGATAAACATCAGGCACTCTGTACTGCAAGTTGGAGTGATATCAACCCCCAGCATCCTAACAACAGAACAATGGGGAGGTAGCCAGATAGCTCCCTAACACAAGATTAACTGCCTGGTAGATCTAAGAACAACTCTCAGTAGTAAAAGCCAAGTCCCACTGAGACTGATTCAGGTACATAAGTAGGAGAAATAACAGCCTGCCAGAAAGTAGTTCCATCCTAAAGTGCAGGCACAAGTCACGTGACTGGGGGCAGCTGGGAAACTGACAATATGTCTAGCACCATGTCAAATTTCAAAATTGAATATAAAAAAATCTGTTTGCTCTTTTTCAGAATTGGACTTCAGAGCAGAGGTCTGCTGGAGCAGCACTTTTAACTGATGCGTTTTGAAAAAAACTTTCCCCATGACAGTAGCCCTTTAATGTCTTACCCATTTAACATAATTTCCCTGACAGCCAGGAAAGTTTCAAATAATTGATATATTTATCAAACCAGATATAATTTGTTAGGCTGCTTTCTGCTGGATTGAGTAGTTGATCACTATTCTATGTTGGGATGGTGGTCAGGGCTGCTTAGCACTTGGCTTTCTTACCATTGAAAATGAAAGATTGTTCCATGTTTAAAAATATGATTTTTCAGTAAATAATAAACTTTAGTTTCACTGAAGCTCGATAGTTCCTAATTTGTAAGGTGGATATTTAATTTCTTAAGGGGCAAGTCAACCCCAAATCTGTCTAATTAAAGAAAACAGATTTCTAAGCAACTTTTCAATATATATTTCTTACAAAATGTCAGTGCTTTTAAAGTTATTTGTAAAAAAAACATTTGCTACTGAAATGAGCATTTGCTTCACTCTTGCTTGTTACAATGTTGCAAATGTTTTATCTTCCCAACAAAATCAGCTGCCTTCTCTTACACTCTATCTACAGTCACCAGGGCAGAGAATAGAAAGGGACAGGCAAGCACTGTTAATAGTATAACGTATACAAATAACTTATAAACCATAGAAAACATATTACATGTATATTGCAAAGTGGCTTAGAATTAGGTTGTCTTTTATTAGGCAAATCGTTATTTTTAGGTTGACTTGCCCTTTAAAAATAGTGAAACCTGTGCACTAGATAACTGGACCGTTTTTTCCTAGCAGAAAATGCTTGATAATTAACACTACCTGCAATACAGATGTTGTGGGTGGAAAATGCATTATTGGCACCACAACTAAAATTAATAGTAACCTACCATTTGACGCATGTCTGTATGTATTCCCAAATGTTTGCACTGAAAGTTTTGTCATTTCAATATTTTATTATTATAATAAGTCTGGCAAAGTGTCAGTATTGGTGTAAATATTGCATCAAACACACAAAGGAAAATTGGTATGTTACAGTATATCTGCCAAAATGTCCAGTGCTAATTACATATATTACAAATATTTTTAGCACTGGTGTATTGTTTTATAATATCAGGGCCCAGATTCACTAACAAGTGGTAAAAATCACAATATGTTTATCCTAAGGGTACGCTTTATCTCAGGGATAATAATAGCCTTTTGGTGGTAATGTTAGTTTGTGATAAAAGTGGCCTCAAAAGTGATAGTTACTGTTTGTTGTAGTTGTGCGCAATGCCGGAGGAGGGTGAGCCTTGGAGCAACGGCAGGTTTGCGCATTGATATGACACGTGACGGGACACAAGCTTTTTCAAGATGAAATCTGCCCTGCGTGCACACTAGAGTCTGTCAATGCACACACACATATAGAACAGAGAGAGTGTGTGCTGAATCGGAGATGAAAAGTTGGCAGAGAAAATGCATATAGGGTGAGATTTAAGGAAAATATATGCTGTCCTAGATACACCTAGAAACTTTGTATGAAGGTGATTTATGGGGTTACGCACAGAGTGTTGGCTCTATGGCTAAACCACTGATAACAGCGATGTTTTCATATATCTGTAAGCAGGTAAGCTTATTAGCTAAACAAAGTCTACCCTCACCAAAGGCAGGGCTTCTTGTCCTTGATCCAACCACTGCTCTGTTCACTATTCTGCCACCAAGCTGTTATCACACACACACAGTGTCTCTCTCACACGTGGGTCTGTGCATTTGTGGGTGACTGTTATTAGACCCCCCTGCCATTTTAAAACTCAGTAAACAACGGTAGAATCATTTACTTGTTTTTACTTGTTTATTACTTACTTGTTTGGCCCACAATCACAACAGTGGTAAATATTAGCAGCTGATTCTTTTTTATGGTTCCCCAACAATGTATTGTTCCACCCACTGTGCATTGCAAGCATGGAACTTTTCAAATTCCCCTGCTGCTGACAGTAAAATACCTGGTAACACCAGGCTCTGCTATAATCATATAGCAGCCTCTGAAGCTGCTGCGGGTGGGGTTAGATGTTGAGGACAGAAGGTGTAGGGGCCAGGGCCACCGGGGTTGGGAAAAGTGTCCTCACAAGCAGCCATCGAAAGAGGTTATAAGCAAGTGCTGACGCTGCCCTTCTGCGCTTGTTTGCGCACAACTGCGCGCAAGCCTCTATATGAGCACCCCCACGAGGGGCACGACATGACCGGCACTGGTAAGGGCTAGGTGGGGCACTGAGTCTGACTGATAAAATTTGTCTATATATTTATGAAAAAAAGTATTCTAATGAATTAAGGGAGTCACAAAATGATGTTTCTGTTGTGCCCACTATCAATGAAAGATATATAGATGACGTGTGTGAAACTTGCATGGCGAACAAGTGCTTCTAGATCCTGCATGTGTTGCATATGTCACTGTACCAGACTTGGCTGTGTTTATATTACAAGTACTATCATATGTTCAACTGTGACTTAAAGATGTTGCATCTTTTATTGAAAGGGTATTTATGTTGCTGTGACAATCCGCATTGTGACATGTGAGTGTACCGTCCAGCCTGGTGGTAAACACTAAACTGTGAGGTAATTTCTGAACACTGGGCACATTTGTCCAGAGGCAGCAACCCCATTAGCAACCAATCAGATTGCTGCTTTCATTGTTCTACTTACAGCTGGATTCAAAGAGTAAATCACTGCTATAAGTAACTGCCCATGGGCAAATTTGCCCAGTGTTGATAAATTAGCCCCACCAGCAACTGGTAGAAACGCGCAGCCCTCAGTATAGATTTACCCACCAGATCCACTCTCCCCAATAACACTCAAAATATACAACACCGAAACACCAAACTTATAATATACACACCGGTAATCCATATAGCAACAACATACAATATCTCTACTGTCTCCAAAGCACCCCGTAGCTTTTATAACACACATATAATATCATGATATGATACACCCCATGTCAACTGAGTCACAATCGTTCGTTCACTATGATGAATACACACGCGTTACATACACACTACTGTCCCTGCCAGTTTATCACTCCCACTCTTACACCACGTTTATATCATACAATCCGACCCACCTCCAATACAGTTTCCCACATTGTCATATAGACACCAACCAACTTATTATTAGCTTCATTACAACCCCCCACCCCAAACCAATCTTCTATACACACTAGCTCCTCACAGCTCCTCAAGATGCCAACATACACTACAGACCCACTCGCAACCATCCAATTAGATGAGCAGCCTCATAATGAATGCAGATCAAGCAGGCACTACAAGCTTCATGAGCAAGAGTGTGAGGGACACAGTTTTTGTGAGCAGGAGCACTAGGTTATTCTTGACTGTAGTTGCCCTAATGCAGAAGATGCGCAACAAATCTTCCTACAGCCGCAGCTGAACTAATTTATCTTGCGCATAGAAGCAGCCCGGGCACATACATGCAGCTACAGCAGCAGCTGCTACAGACATGCTACAGAGCAACAGTTATCTACTTAACCATTTCCTGTCCGCCCAGGGAGAAAGGAACAATAATCCTGATGTCTTCCTACACATGGTCCCAAGCGAATCTCTCAAAGCCACACCGCTATAACTCTTGATCCTCCTTGCGCACAACTTTGCGCTTTCTTGGTAAATGCCACATTTAATTAGAGACTAGAATTGAATTGAATTCAACATTTAGCACTGGTTCGCCATAAGCTTTCATAACAGCCAGTGCCGGCTGGTGCCGGCCTGGCGTACAAGGCAACCCAGCCGGTAATTACTAGGACGCGCGTGCTTAACAGTGACTAACCGAGGACGCGCGTGCGCAAGGGTGAGCAAACGAGCAGGGACGCATTTGCATCAGCACCCGCTTACCCAATGGCGGACTAGGGGTAGGATGCTTATGAAGTATGTGCCTGGCGCCCCCCAAGTTTTGCACCATAGGCACGTGCCTCTACCTCTAGTTCTGGCCCTGATAACAGCCAACTGCTACAATAAGTAACAATATTGCAGCACTCACTAATACTATCCCAAGTTACTTACTTCAGTGCTCCCAGACAATAATAAACACTGTAGTGTCTGTATTGCTGCTCTAACCTGTAGTAGTAAATAATCTGCTACCACAAATGCTAATGCCCACATTCATATGCTAAGGGAAAGTGACTCATACATCGCAATAAATTGGTTACTAATACTATCAAATACTCCAACATTCGCAGAGGTAAATGAAGAGCTAAAGTACTCAGCAGATGATAAAGCCATTGCTATGCTAAACTCGTAAATTTACTAGTCTAGAACTGTTAGATACTGCAGTATCCCCTTATACTAATTAGTAACTTTCCATCAAATACCACTGCAATGGTCGAGTACTTACAAAGGGAAATAATACGCTTTGACGACAAATAAATACAGCAGGCAACTATTAAGTATATGCTATTACTGTTCAATACTTCAGGTACTAAAGTCAGACGCTATAGTGTCCACAAAGAGTAATCTCCTATCTTCATTCTCAGTGATGGTTTTATATGGCTTTCTCATCAAATACTACTACGGACACAATACTTAAAAACAAATGAATACTATAATAAATAAAAAATAAATAAACACTTAAAAACAAATGAATGTAGAATACTACACTTCCTACAAATGGCACCAAGGACAAAGACTTACCACTCACCAGTGAACTCATTTCCACCCAACATTTTTCCTGACTTAATGTCTTCAGACAAATGAACTTTTACATTATTTTAATAAACGTT
>CM044437.1:54951976-54963068 GCA_024363595.1 Xenopus borealis
TATATATATATATATATATATATATCTATATATATATCTATATATATATCTATATATATAGATATATATATACTGTATATATATATATATTTATTTATTTATATAAACAAATATATAAAAATATGCATTTAAGCATTTGTACCCCTAAGTTTCTTTCAAGTTACAAATCCTTCAATCCAATGTCTAACATTTATAGCCTTATGTGGTTGACTAGTTTAGCAGGAACCACTGCTGCCAGAGTATGATATGATTTTGGTTAGTGCACAATCCTTTAATCTTCACGTGGTGACATAAAAATGCAGTAAGATATGATGGAGATGTAGATGGTGTTTTGTGGTTTTTAGATAAGTAAAGAAAAGAAAAAAATGCAATTATGACATGTGCTTGTCAGGCAAACCTGTGTTCACCTCAACTCTATAGGAAGATGCCTGGACTGTTATTTCCACCCAATATAGGTGCCATGTACATATGTTTAATCGTCTATCTAGGGCAGTGATCCCCAACCAGTAGCTCGTGAGCAACATGTTGCTCTCCAACCCCTTGTATGTTGCTCTCAGTGGCCTCAAAGCAGGAGCTTATTTTTCAATTCTGGGCTTGGAGGCATGATTTGGTTGTATAAAAACCAGTTGTACTGCCAAACAGAGCCTTGTGTAGGCTGACAATCCACATAGACCAATCACAACACTTATTTGGCACCCTGAGAACAGTTAGTGTTGCTCCCCAACTCCTTTAAATTCTGAGTGTTGCTCACGTGTTCAAAAGGTGATCCCTGATCTAGGGCAACCTTTTTTACACGTGAGCCACATTCTAATGTAAAAAAACTTAAAGAGCAACACAAGCATGAAAAAGTCCTTGGAGGTGCCAAATAAGTGCTGTGATTTGCTATATGGTAACACCTATGTGGACTGGCAGCTCACAGAAGGCTCTGTTTGGCAGTACCCCTTGTTTTTATGCATCCAAAACATGTCTTCGATCCTGGAATTGAAAAATAAGCACCTGTTCTGAGGCCACTGGGAGCAATAGCCAGGGGGGTTGGGGAGCAACATTTTTATGAATGTAGGAAATATAAAATGTGTAATGTGATGTTAATCTATTTTTCCAGTTCCAGTCTATGGGAGACAAACGTCCAGTAATTCAGAGCTTTCTGGATAACAGGTTTCCAGGTTAACAGATCCTATAGCTCAGGGTTCCCCAACCTTTCATACCACATTCGAATGTAAAAAGAGTTGGGGAGCAACATACGAATGGAAAAAGCCACTGGGGTGCCAAATAAGGGCTGTGGTAGGCCCTATGTGGACTGACAGCCTACAGGAGGTTCTTTTTGGCAGTGCATATGGGGTTTATGCAACCGCAACCTGCCCCCAAGCCAGAAATTAAAAAATAATCACCTGCTTTGAGGCCACTGAGAGCAACATCCAAGGGGTTGGAGAGCAACATGTTGCTCATGAGCCACTGGTTGGGAATCACTGCTATACCTGTACTTGGATATCAGTTAGGATAGTCAGGTTGCCATACACATAGCTATATAGTTTTACACAATATTATTGAGAGTTTTATGGCCACCTTAAATCTCACCTTAACTAGACTTCAGTTCAAACCCCCCAGGGAAGGATATGGGCCCCCATAAGGTGAATAAGCCAATTGAAAAATTGCCTCTACCTATAAGGACACTGGGGGTTGTAGTTTAATAAAAGCTGAGCACGCTCAGTCCATATCTTCAGTCTTCTAATGCTTACTTTCATTTCTTCCCTCATACGGGTTTTCTGACCTTGAACAAGAAAAACTTGCCTCCTACTGAATGTAAACCAGATCTAGTGAGCTGCTGTGCAGCCCCCGTAAGAGAAAATGCGGCGTTCCTTTCCAACTGAACTGTGGGTAATGCCTAAAGGTTTTCAGCAGCCCCACTAAAGAGAATTATTATAAAGGCTAGTTTCATTCTGTAGCCTGAGGTAATCTGGACAGAGTTCATAAATTGTTCTTTGTTTAACCCTTTGACTTGCGTGGAATGTTTATATTCACTTGGCCACCAAAAGGGTTAAAAGCATGATGTTATTGGAGAAAACATATCTCTAGGAGAACACTCATCCAACCATCCTGTGCAACCCAAATTTGCTCATTGAGGAATATTTTTCAGCATATACGATTCCCATGTGCCTCAGCTACGTGGGTGGTCGCCAATTTCTTCCCTAAACAGAAAGAGTCGGTTAGCGGTGTACAAAGTACATGTAATGGGAACATCTCATTAGATCTCACAGAGATGAATTGATCTCATCAGGTTGAATGAGGTGGTGTTAATTATGGTAAACATATTATGATGGGTATGTTACAGCCCAATTATTCCATCAGCTCAAACATGAAGTGGACCATATATTCTTATGTATTTAATTAGTGGCTGCTGGATTTAGAAAACTGAAAGTTATCC
The DNA here is from genome assembly GCA_024363595.1 of Xenopus borealis. Taxonomy (NCBI): domain Eukaryota; kingdom Metazoa; phylum Chordata; class Amphibia; order Anura; family Pipidae; genus Xenopus; species Xenopus borealis. The sequence goes on from CM044437.1 coordinate 54,954,399, forward strand.
TCACAAGCAGTCTTTTAAACCCTCATGGATTTAAAAGACTTGGGGGCCAAATTACTCATTATTCCTGCATGCGAGAAAGTGATTTTTCTTTAGCAAATTTCAGACATTAGGAAAATGTTCTTTGATCACTCATTACATTGAAAGGATGTTTTTTTCAAGACATTTCTGATGCAAAGTCATTATGTGAAACAAAACAGGATGCAAACTGAATGTATTAAACCGTGACTCAGACATACAATGCAGTTAGTATGGAAAGGTTAGCCATCTAGGTCACTTCTTTAATTATAAATTCAAAGCAAGATACTTTTTATAGGGTGCCAGCTAATTAGGTTTATGGAGCCCCCTCCCTAAAGCACAGTAGAGAATGCTTTAAATATCTTTTGGGAAAGGCCCTTTTTACCTCTTTTATCGGTTACTGGCTGCTTTGTATGTAAATCCGTATGTTCATGCATGCACCCATTTATTGCACAGCACTGCAGAATATGTTGCTTTATAATATGTTGCTTTAACTTGACAATACTAATAATATTGTCGAAGAAAAAAAGACAAGCAAAGGCACAAAGACTTAAAAACAATAATTGGAACAAACATGCATTGCCTTCATACTGTAACTACAGAAAGCTCTGTATTACGGAAAGGCCATCTCTCTCAGACACCCAATAGGCTTGTTTTACTTCCAGTTAGCACGGTGACACATGAGGCTACTGGGGGAGATTAGTCACCCAGCGTCAAACCGCCTCTTCTTCGGGTGACTAGACTGTAAATCGCCGGTGGGATGGCACTTGGAAAGCTTTGTTTTCAGAAGTCGCTCAAAGTTTCCTTGTGAGGCAAAAATTAAGTGTTCTGAGTGCCATCCCGCCGGCAATTTACATTCTACCATTAAGCAGCAGAGCTCAGTGCCAGTTTTTACTTTGCACCTCTCTTTATGCCAGAATATTACCCCCTAGCTATATAAGCACCCATTATTTTTGCATGGTGCACCCTGGAGTAGTTTAAAGCCACATAAAGATGCACAGTTTGGAAAAAACTATTTTTACTTAGTTATTACTTTACTTTACTGAAAAACTCATTGCCATTTTTGTTGGTTTATGTAACCATATGTATTTGCATAACTATTTCTGTTTCTGTTTGGACAGACAGCAGCAGTTCTGTCTAGCTTTGTGGCAGTGAATATAGATATATTCTCATTATCAATGAATTGTTTTTTCGGGAAGGGCCCTCTTTACCTCTTCTATTGGTTATTGTTGGTATTGTTGTATGATTATACTGTATACTGTAAGACGCTACAGAATATGTTGGCATTTTAATATCTGTTAATACTACTACTTCAACTACCAGTGGCGTTACTATAGAGGAAGCAGACCCTGCAGACCACTATAGCATGAAAATCCCCACTCCCTGATGATGTTTTTCTTTATATTGTCCGCCGGAGGAGGGAGGTTATGGGCTGGGACAACTATAAGCGCTGGGTCCCTCTGAAGATTTTTTTGGAGAGGGTGCCAGATACGCTTTCGTTGCAACACTAACTACTACTAATATATTTCCTTGTGCAACATGAATTCCATAAATAGAGCTTGTACTTTTCCCCTGTTTTTTTATTTAGAAAATTGGTATGTATGAGTGCTTCTCAATGGACTGCTGATTTGTTTTTGCTTTACGAACCCTGAACTTCAGTTTCAGATTTAACCCAATTTTGTACTAGAAATAACAAAAACCATACATATTTTAATGCTGAAAAAGAAGGTATACAAGTTTAAAGGCTTTAATTTTAAACATGCTTGTGGCTAAGGTAGAATAAAAAAAAAACAACACCAAATTGACAGAAAAATTACAAAAACAAATATAAATAAAAGGAGTGTTAAGGTGAGTGTTTAGAATCATTAGCACAATGCTCTTAAATGCCCTAGTAGTTCAATGCAAAAGTAATTCCCATAGTATTCTGTCCTACTCTCCATTGGTATATAGTCATCCTTGCTGGCAGAATAAACGAGTACTATTAAGTACATCTATTAATACTTTATGCAACGCTTCTGGATATGTGCTAGATATTGTCACATCTATAAATACTTGCCAAATAAATCTGGGTTTTCCTGGCATATATACTTTTGGCTCTGTATACACTGCACAAGGACAGGCAGTAGACATAGGGGACCCTGGAGAGCAGCTGTTCTTTGTTGACATCTTGTTAAAACTGCACCTATATGTTATAATAATTTGTTAATTATCAAATATAAATGGCAGTGAGCCATAACTGACAACATTGCTTGCAGCAGCTTCTTTATAAATTATCTGGATTTAGATTGCGTGTTAAGTTGACACCAAGGGATCACAGAAAACACAGAGAAAGGACGCTCTATGTTTATATTTCAGCCTGAGGATGTGAAGGGTTAATTGAAATGAAAGCCACCTGTGCTTGAAGCTTTTCCAAGGAAATTCAGTTATCTTCTTACATTTTGCAAAGGTAGTAGATATTTTTCCTTAATTAATTCTCTAGTTTCTGGTCTTTGACCAGGACTTTCCAATGCAGCCGTATTAGATGTTGTAGTTACTATTTGATACATTGGAATATCCATAAACTGTAATAAAACAAACACATTTCTGCTGATCTGTTTAGCTTGGCTCATAGGAAAGTTCATGCATGAAACTAATAGCCCTTTTCACATGAGTCACTGACCACATGTTCATTTATTTGAAAGCTGATTTAGGAATGCATATTTGGGGAATACGCATAACACTGTCCCCTCACAAATAAATGCATAAATTATGTTTTATTATTTGAAAGGTCAATGATGATTTTTATACAGCAGATACAAAGTCCTTATGTGGGAAACTTAGGCTGGTTAATGAACTGAATTAAGTATTTCATTGTTGGGTGCTATAAATTCCACTGGGTCTATTGACCAAACTTTTAGATGATGATAACATTTAAAAATCATATTGTGTTTCAATCATTTGTACTGCGCATTGAGGTATATGACTGGCAGGAGCACCACAACGCTTGGTGTGCAAGTGGTAAGAATTTTTGTGAATCTGCACTAGAATTTTCGCCATGAGCAATCCGTTATTTGCACAGGAAAAGAGAGAAAAAATGGCCATAGACTATAATGAAGAAAAAACACAAAGTAAAAAGCCAAATCATCCAATGCATTTGGTGTAAGAAAAAAAACACTCACTGACTCCTGTTACTGCTTGTGTAACTTTCTCTTTTAGCTGATTGAAATAAAAGAAGAGCTGGTCTTCACAGAATAGGAACTCATTAAGATATTATTCCTGCCATAGCCAGAGAGATAATATATGAGACAATATATGTGACTCTAAAGAAAAGAAGTGTGCTATGGGGGAGATAGAAACCATGGTCTCAGCTTCATCCCCTTTACACAAAGCCAACAATGTCCGAAGAATAATTTATATTTTGAATGACCATAAATGGCATTATTAGTGTAATTGAATCATTGTTTCTAATAATATTCTATTTCTTTATCAGTTTAAGATATTTTAGACCTTAATTTCTTTCATTGTTTGAATAACTCATATGTTCTCTGTTGGTTTCTTGTTTTTGCCTCTAGGAAAATGATTGGCATCTTGGTTGCTGTCAATCAACCCTAACCCCACACAAAGTTGCTTCCTCCACCTTCAATGCTGTTGGTTGTACATTTAGCAGCCTGGAGCCTTTCTTCTTGTCTTGGTTTCTAGACAGTAAAAGAACATTGATGGCAATGGGTAGAAGGGGCAAATCCCTTGCAAAACAAGATAGCTATAAACTGTATGTACAGTCATTAAGATAACATTCTTTGAACATATTGAACAATTTGTTGCGGAGAACAGTTGAGATGGTGAGCAACACTTTTTTATATGGGTAAAAGGGGATTATTTTAAAAATCAGATCTCACACAAATGCACTACAGCATATTTCAGCTGTTTTAGATTATGTGTGGGAATTGTGCTTGTTGTTGTAGGCTGACAATGTATGGGCCCAAGGTTCTGTGTTAAGCAGAACCATCCATGGTCAGATCAGAGATAAGGGAATTATATCATAAAACCCTGACTGAGAAGTGCCTCTTTTGTACAAAAGAAAGTTTAAATATCCCCTAGACACAAATTAGCCTTTTCAGTGCAGTCATCTGTACATACATGGCTGCTCTAATTCCTTTGAGGAACTTCTACATGAAAACATCTTCAGTTTATCTTTGGGGTCTCTGTAGCCATACACAGACCAATCCTCTGACAACCTATTGGCCAAACAGACAGATATTATATAACTGGCCATCAGATCTGGACTGAGATTCAAAATAGGCCCTGGCATTATAGATACACAGAGGCCCAAACAGCCCACATAGAGGTCCAAACTATTCCCCACCAGCCCAATAAATAGTGACTCTCTGTGGCAAATTATAGCATCCCCTCTGACATTTTCCAGAACCCACAGATTGCCTGTCCTGGCCATCTCTGAGCTTTGCCACCTTTCATCATTATATTACAGCTTAGGCCTACAGTCTGCTATCATAAGTCCAGTAATTGAAAAGATGTTCCAAGAGGATCACAACATGGTCGGTCAGATCTATTCCTTCTTCTGGCATATCTGTCCAGACAGGTAGCAGCAACTGAAAATGTTTGTCAGCACTGTGGACCAAATCTTAACTTTTAATTCACCTGTAAAAAGAATGGAATCTCAGATTCTGAGAATAACATATTACAAGACAGATTAAAGGAAAACTATACCCCGAAAATGAATTTTTGCGCAACAGATAGTTTATCTCAAATCAAGTGACATATTAAAGAATCTTACCTACTTGGTATATATATTTAAGTAAATATTGCCCCTTTACATCTCTTGCCTTGAATCACCATTTCATGATGGTCTGTGTGCTGCCTCAGAGATCACCTGACCAGAAATATTTAAACTCTAACTGTAAAGGGAAGAAGTGTTGAAGCAAAAGACAGAACTCGGTCTGTTAATTGGCTCGTGTGACCTAACTTTACAGTTTTTTTGGTATGTTTGTGTGCACTAGAATAGTGTGTTATTATGAAAATGGTTTATTTACATGAAGCAGGGTTTTACATATGAGTTGTTTTATGCAATATCTGTTTATAGAGACCTACATTGTTCGGGGGGTATAGTTTTCCTTTAAGGCACGAGTAGGTCCTGGGTAATGTGCTGCACCAGTAGATCTCTTAATAGGAAATAATGCCAGATACAACATATAATTACACATTTCTTCCCTCACCTATCCACTCTTATTTCTTCCATGTGCCATTTAGAACTCACTTTGTTAAATATTACTTCTAACATTTGGCCCCAACTTGAGTTTTTTCACTGTCTTTCTGTCAATATAAAGGATAGGTTTTCACTTGTGGCTGTTGTTCAAGAAAATGAAAATGGACATTTTTGGCTCTGAACATTACATTAAGCCTGGACATTACTGGAAGCTCATATTTGAAAACTGATATCCAGCATTTGCATTGCACGCAAGACCCCACACACTGCCAGGAACAGCCGTATAAAGTACACCCCTTTGCTACTATAAGCGGCTGTTCGTACTCAGTGAAAAGCCCACTCAGTTGAATATAGTGCATGACTTTGTATTTACAAAACCAAATTATTTTGTTCTTTACTGCAGCCAAATCAAAGTCAAATCCTTATCATGCTGCTTTAATGCACTGGATAAGTGAAAGTGTCAATTTTTTACAGGTTATAAGCTTTTTGAAAGCAGATTTTGCTGAGGATTCACAAATCATTGATTGCAAATGTTAATTAATGGCATCTTCCAATTATTTTTTTGTATCATAAATCTTGCACAGTGCAAAGGTATCTGTGGGGAGAAAAACCAAACAAAAATATATGTCATTAATGAAGTGGAATAAAGAGGATCTTTCATTCTTACAACATAGCATATGGAGCTATTGTGCAGCATGATTAAATCCTGGTACTTATGAGCCAGTAACAAGCAAGGGAAAGTTGTGCTCACCACTAATTTTTAAAAACATGAGGTGGGGTGCAATGAGGCTGTGACCACAAAATACATAGACAAATACAAGAGGTCCTCTGCACTCAACCCATTATCAATATATTTAAGACATTGAGACATTTTGTGCACACAGCTACTTCAAAAATGCCTTACCTTTAAACAGTTCAGTACTTGCGGTCTGAACTGGGTTGCTGGAAGTTGCAGGGCAGACATTCAGGCTGTCTGGGTGTCTGGCTCTAACTTCAGTTTTTTTGTTATAATTTGTTACATTGTATTCAACCTTGCAGATTGGTCAAGTATTGTACATTGTTGCACGTTGGATGCTTCCCATAGTATCTTGGATGCAATTTCTACAACAAAAGATCATTTTCATGGGAGTAACTTATAACAAATCAAGTCAATTTTCCCATATCAATTAATGTATATATAGTCATATATCATATTTGTGTTTTTTAATATGAGCTGCCATACTGGTGAGGCAATCAAGCACACACAATCACATACCCCAATACTCAAACACACACAGACCCTCACTATGCAGACAACACATTGATAATATCTACATTTTTAAATAAAACCTCTATAGATTTTTCACAACAGTTGTTTACCTCATGGGGAGCCCTCTCTAGCACTGGGGGTCAAATTCAATAATCTACAAAAATAAATAGAGATTGGCTGATAAAGTGGAGATTGAATATTCTGATAAAATGCCCATTCTATCTGACAGGTGGTCACACAATAGCCTGTTGATGAGCTGTTAGGAATAAAAAAATGATTGCCATATATTTATAGATTTAATTCAAATAAAACGTTTTTCTTGAGACTTCTTATCAATGCCTCATCTCTCACCCTGCATTCCTTGCTCTGATGCTTGCTTTTTTCTCTGATACAAAATGTTATAAAGTCACACTTTTCATGTTATTATAAATCATAAATATGCATTGATTGAAGGGTGATATAGCATTATCTTTACTGATTATTTAAAGCACCTCTTGTATTGCTCACTGGAGCCAGGGATGTCCATATGTACTTAAAATGTCAGCAAAGATGGACAAGTAGAAAGTCTTTGATCCAACTGTCCAGCCAATAAGGCAACTAGCTAGTCTTTAAATCAAGGTTATTTTTTCTATGTCATTTAGGCATGTAGGAAATCTTAACACCGGTTCCTTTGTATGAAATAAATCTTTTAGGATTAGGTAAACAGATACTGATGGAGGAATTATCTTTTTTTTTCTTCATAAACTGTAGCAGCTTTACCATGTTCCAGAATTGACATCAACAGAAGAGAAAAACTACTTTGGACTTGCGCGAAACAAATGGGAATGAGCAATCCTGTGACCTTCTTTCTTGGTGTTTAATGAAGCCAATAGTTGTTTATAATAAAAAGGAGGGATATTTTTCATTGTTGCAAATGGAATAAAGGTTACATACACAGAGCAACCTTTGACATAACCAACACCTGTTGGAAAAGAGTGTTTTTGCTTTATAGCTATCATTGCATATGTAAACTATTTGTTTTTTGAAAAAAGACACAAAAATACTTCTCTACTGCTCCACACCACTATATACTACTTCTACTCCTCTATATAAATGATTACATACAGAATAACTTAAGAAAGCAAGAACATTTTAGAAATAGGAGGAGACAAAAGAAATGGCAGCTGGGCCTTAGATTATTATTTAGAAAAGTAGACAAATTGTCACCATATCCATTAAAACATGACACCAATGAGACATTTGCTTTCAACATTCCATGTGCATTAAACTGATCAAAGCTAATTGCTGATTGGTTGCTATGGGTACAGGACTGGGGTAAACTTTGCCCACATTACGGCTTTTGCATGGAAGATCTCAAAAGTAATTGTGGTCTGACTTGCCAGGTTTCAAATGATCTCAGTTATTTAAATGCATGAAGTTTTTGGGCCCTATTCCCATGCATCTGCTGATGGGTATGTGGGCCAAAATACAATGCTTTAAATTTTTTGCTAAGTCCCTATGTTATTCCAAGCCCATTTTGCTATAAATTCCTTTACATTATTTGTTATACTCAGGCTTTACTTGGCTACATATATTTATAAACCCATGTACAAATATATAAGTGATGTCTGGAAAACCTCCACAATAAGTTTATAATAAGAAAAATAGAATTTTTATCTATTATGCTTTGTTTACATGTCTCCATTTATTTCATCATAAATTCATCAATAATGCCATGCACTTTTAGTTTTTTTAAATAAAATATACAGCGAGAATAAGAGAATAAACATCTGTTTAAAAACCTGGACTTATATGTTTATATAAATGCTAGCTCTAAAACGGCTGAATTGTGATTATTACAGGGGATGCCTGTGCAAATATAGTTTTATTGTTATGAGTTTGTACAAACTATGACATATATCCCATTTGCCCCTTAAGTGGTACAGTCCCAAATTATGGTTCCAGAATGGAGTATAACTTTCTAAAAGGGATCAGGTTTTGAACATATAGGGGGTCATTATAAGCACCAAGAAATTTTGTTTCCCAGAGGAAGGTCCAGGAGGTCCAGTTGCTCTGCCCTGAGCCTTCAGCTTGAGTTTGTTGTTAGTTTGTAGAGCAGGCACTCAAATGAGCAATCCTCCAAGCAGATTTGCAAAAAAGCAGGTGTTTATTGAAGTACAAACAGCAAAAACAGTCTTAAAGGAGAATTCAACCCTAACATTAAAAA
>CM044437.1:54976913-54997961 GCA_024363595.1 Xenopus borealis
TTATATTGTAGAGGGAATTATTTGCAGTGTAAACAGTGTAATTTAGAAATAAAAACTACATAATAAAATTCATGAACAAATTCCTTTAAAGGGGTTGTTCACTTTACAAAAACTTTTTTCAGTTTAGTTGTTTTCAGCTTGTTCATGAGAAATAAAGGCATTTTTCAATTGCTTTACATTTTTTATTTATAATAAAATTTTAATGTTTAGGGGGTTATTTATTAAACCTCCGTTTTTTGGGGGCAAATACAATTTTTTTTGGCAAAAACAAAAACTCGAATTATTATTCCCTCATGATTCATGTTTTTGCTCGATGTTATCAAGTTTTTTCATGATCCAGTTTAATTGAGTTTTAAATTGATAAATAAGCTTAAATCTGGAGCATGGTCGAGTTTATTATAAGATAAATTCGGATTTTATTAAATAACACCCTAAATGTTTCTGTCTCTGGTGTTTGAGTCTGGCAGCTCAGTAATTCAAGTGCAGATTACCGAACTGCTGCAATTAGTCAATACATTTCTCAGTATTTGCAGCTATTGTATCAATTCTAACAGCTGTCGGGGAGATTTGTCGCCCCAAAGAAGAGGCGATTAGTCACCAGGCGACAAATCTCTTCGAATCTTCCCATCTGGCCTTACCCTAATGAAACACAAGGATTCAGGTAGCAGGGACAAAGATAACACATGCATCAACTAAATACATACATTTTGAACAGTTTACAGAGTCAGTGACACCCCCCTCCCAGAGCTGGTTTAGAAAGACATAAGAAAGTGCAAAATTTTACTTTACACTTCAATTTCACAAACAGACAATAGAAAGTATTTGAAATAGTCTTCTGGTGAACTATCTGAAACCAACTGAACTGGAAAAAGTGTTGAAACGTGAACAACCCGATTCACTCTGCCTTTAGACTGATGCATTGTATATTCAGGGGTCATCCAATGTCATCCAGTGCTTACTTATGGAGTGGCCAATGTCATGCTTGGATTTGGAAAGTTTTTACTTTATTCAAGCTTTCTTTTAGATTGCAACTCTGAGCAAAGACAACTTTAGTTGCCATAAAGGTCAGTACTTTTATGTAAGATGTGGTTGATATATCAGGAGCAATGGGACACCATTATCAGGAAGATTCTTGAACCAATAAGTCCCACAGGTATGACAGATCTGTAGCCCAATATGCCACTGCTCTAAGGCATGGTGCTGGAAGCTTCTTTCATGCCTATAAGCATGTACTTTCTGTGCATTTTGCTATTAAACACTATAAGGTGTGGTTATGCTTTGTCATTCTCAATTTTCTAATGTTTTGTTAGGAACCCACCACATGACAGCTACCTCGGGGGAATGTCTGAAATTGTTTTAAAAATTAAGCTCCAGGCATTCTATTTTCTTCCTATCATTATTCTGTAATTATTTATTTATTTCTATGGTGTGTATGGTTGAATTTTTTTTGTGCAGCCGATAGTGTAAGAGCACTTCATTGGAACTAGGCATAACACTCCCACACCCATGGTCAGTAGCCAAATACCATTTCTATGTGGTAGTAGAGTAGCACATTGGTTAGCTCCATTACTTTGCTGCACAAGGGGCTTGGGTTTTTAATACTTTTTTATACTACAACAATTCTACATGTGTCTATGTTGGTTCCTTTGGAGCTTTCTAGGTTCATCCAAGTCCTTCCAGAAGGCAAAAGCAGATAGAAGGACAGAAATGGTCCATGATTAACTTTAACCCAGTGCGTGTGCGTGTTATTCTGACTGGGCACCTTACATTGTAAGCTCCACTGGAGCAGGGACTGAGGTGAATGTTGAGCAGCATCTATAAAGAATTGTGGAACACATCAGTGCTATAAAAATGAAGCACCATAATAATATTACTTTAAAAATAAGACAAAAACATCCGGAGGGATCCAAACCAGCAACTCAGGTTAAGTCATAGCATAGAGATCCCCGATGAAGGGAGAGTTAACCCCCCTCCCCCCCCGAAACATTGATATGATTGGTAGCATAATAAAATGGGAAGTTCCCCAACTGCAAATAATCATGCATGTTTGGATACGTAAACTTTCTTTGCTGTTGCTAAGGGACCTTGCGTGGTCAACGGAAGACGAGAACCATCAGTGCAGTAAGAGTGAATTACAGGAGTGCAACTGATCTGTCTCATGAATAATCATATTCTTGCCATCTTTCAGCTACATATATGGAAGGGATGCCCTTGATGCCTTTGGGCAAACAGTATAATATGCATTACTCAATAGTTTCCTGTAGTATTTATTTTTAATATTCTCTATGTGAGGCCAAGCTATGGGTTATCTAATAAAAGGTACTATGTTTGCCATTGCTACAAAATATGTTGGTGCTATATAAATACATGTTATTATTATTAATAATAATAATAATAGATGCCTTAGCCCTTAGCAACCAATCAGCAGGTAGCATTTTCTGGTCACCTGTTTAAAAGCAAACATCTTATTGGTTACTATTAATTACTGTTCCTGGGTAAATTTAGTTCCTTATTTATCATATGGGTAAAAATTTCCTATGCCCATTGTTTAGAGGAAATGATAACCATACCCTATTGGTGGGTTAATAGAAACGTTTAACTTTATTGGAATATTTGTAGTGTGATCTTAAATTTCCCTAATTACATGCATAGTTTGTTGTGACTGTCTCTGGTGAACCTTATTCATATGATTACAAGATGAATGTTGAAATGAAGCTGTCCAAAAAAATCTTCTTCAGCAAATGTTCAGGGAAAATTACGTGCTCCTAGACATCTACCTTACCCTTTTCTCAGCAAATTGCAGTATCAAGTACATGTATTTCCATGCATTTCTACCATTGGAGTTTATTTTTAAATGGATATCATGAAAACAATGCTTTTTATTTTTTTGTTTTATTTTTAATAACTGTACTCCCCTCGGCTTGCCTCTTTCCATGTCACACTTCACTACTGCACTACTTATAAAAAGAGTAAACCAGTCAGGCCTTTTGGCCAGCTTTTACTAACTTACCAGGTTTCCTTGGCATGGCATACTGCATATGAAATGTGTTTTTGCAAGATAGAACAGACGGCCAACTGATGCCTGCCCTTCATTTTCCAGGCACATTCCATATTTTTGAGTCTCTCTCCCAGGAAATGTCAGTTTCTAGAAGTGCCAACTTTAACAAAAAATTCCAGCTGCACAAAAGTGTCTAAATATTCTTTTAACCTGATGTGATTCTTTGATGCCCACTCTTTTTCAGTACTTAAAATTAACTTTATTTATGTCAGTTAAACTTATGTTATAAAACTGCTCTGCTGCTTTCCCTGCCCTGCAGCCCTAGGGCTCAGTCCCTACAAGCACAATGCACCAACCTTGAATATTGGGAACTGCAGACTGTAGTCTGAAGTAATATAGAATCTCTATGAGAAAAAGGTAACTGACATGCACATTTGATGGTTTAAAATGTCATGTATGATACACATGGAGCATTATGAACCATTTTAAAAGTTTTGGTGTATCTCACCAACCCAGCAGTAAAACAGCCCTGTAAATTATTTTCAAATGTTGGCAATTGCACATAATGGCACGGTTGATCAACTATGCTCATAGTGAGATATTTGAGAATCTGCTGAGCAGATATGAAAGGGGAAGAACAATAGTCTGAATTGTCCTGTGTAGATGGAGCCCAGATAATGCCTGATGCTATTCTTGGGAAGAAAGACACAATGTTCTGTGCTTCCAGACTGTCATGCTGCCATCTGCGATCAGCATGAGCTCTTAAACCAGTGTAAATAAAAACATCTTTTTTCTCTCCCAGCTCATCCCTACAAGGCCTCCCTGTGCCTCTCTCCTTAATCCCAGGGATTTCTGAAGCTTTTAGTTTTTACCCAAGTAATTTGTAAGCTGGCTTGACATCCTGCCAAATGTGCGGTAACTTGACTTTGGGAAGTTCCCAGCCAGCTAATTAAAAACATCAGGCAGAATCATTTAATTTAGGTGAACTGATTGTGATCAAAAGAAATCTTTGGAATCACACATTGAGAAGATTGCTTGGAATTGTTCTTGGAATCACATGAAAACATAACAATAGAAAAGTGTGCGTTGCTGAGAATGTCACACAAGTAATGAATTTATTGTTACAGCTAAAAGCTATAAGGCAGAATTAAGAAAAAAAATCAACATCTGTAGTCAAGGCTCTGATGTACTGTAGTGTTTAGTGTTATTAATGTAAAATCCTGGGTATAATTATGCACTGAATTCTTTTGTATAAAGAAAGAAAATAGGAAGAACCACCTGGCCCACACAAACTGTTCTGTAAAATCTCACACAGACTATGTGCCTATTTTATCTTTGCCAAAGTACTGCCTGTATTTACCATTATAAGCACCTCTGAGTTACCATGCTATGCCCTCATCCCCAATTCTGTAATATAATACTTCTCTGAGCCTCATAGTCCTCCATATAGTTTTTCCATATGGGCACATATTCAAACGTTTCTTGCACATGTACTACTTTTCAGTTACTGCAGTATTGCAAAAAATAAAGGAAAAAAGACTAGATATTATTTATGTGTTGTTTTGGGGTTTCACTTTTATATTTCTATAAATGGGCAATAAGACAGATGGGTGCATACTACTAGTCTGGAATGACACATTTATCTGCATGTTTGTTTCTACAAATATGTGTGGGAGCTTCCATACTGTTCATGGAGCCAGGAGGATGAGGTATATTCATACATTCCAATGAAAGAATACTTTGGGCCAGAATGTTAACTTGGCTTTACTTCCAGTAACTTTTTGATTGAAGTTTGCCTCTGAATTGGACTGATCATACTCTGACTTGGCAATCAGTGACAAAAGTTACAATTTATCTTTATAATTTGCAGTTTTTTCCTTGACTTCCCAAAAATCATACAAACTTCATACCTTGCACTGGAAATTGTTTCCCTGCTGTAGACTGCTTCAGGTAGCTCTGTTAAAGGTAGAGCTGGTACAACCTTTAAGAGGCCCCACTCCATATCACTATATCACTATTTGGTTTTGTTTCAGAAAGTTGTATGCACCTTGTTTGTGCAATAGCTACATTCTGTTGCAACTGTGAGATATTGTCTAACAGTATCTATATTCTATTTCTATGTTTCATGAGAAAGCTTTATTTTTAAGAAACAATGTTTTACACATGGGCTGCTTTATTTGTTCTCAGTATAGGTATTCCCTTGTATAATTATGTCAAAGACTTGGGTGTAGAACAGGGATGCACATATCTGCACCCTGAAGAATTTGTCACATAACTGCAATCAGCAAAATATGTATGAAAATAAACAGGATTTTGGCAAATTTGAAATGAGAACATTGTAACCTTATCTTGTATTCTTCTCTGCAATCACTGGTTTCTAAATCAGAAAACCTATGATTTGCAGAGACTTTCTGCTCTTTGGCCCAGGATCAACAGACCGCTTGAAACAAAAGGGCGCATTTAATATAGTAATTAAACTGGAGGTTTTCAGCACTGATCATAAGAAAATTGTAATAGCATACACAGACAGACACGCATGCAGGCAAACACCCACAGTTTAAAGTGGAGACTGACATTTCAGTTAACAATCTATCATAGAATGTTAGCATACAATAGAATGTCTATTATTTTGATTGGATAACATACAGCCCCCTCCCTTGTGACAGTTTTGTTAGCAAGAGTATATGCCACTCTGCCTTTTATCACTGGAATATATTATTGAAGGTTAGGAGATAAAATTACCTAAAACATTTTGTAAATTCAACCCCAGTCGCATCAATGTATGCACAATTTCCAAAAAGGCCAGGGCTGACAGAGCATGGGCAGGGTTTCAGGTGTATCAGGGTGTATCCGGCCGCAACTGGGCCTAAATGCTACTTTATTTTTGTTCAATATTTTAGTGGGTCGATCCTTATATGGAAAGCTAAGTCCTTAGATTTTCCAAGGCAACAATGATAGCATCTAGACTAAGGGAAGGTCTGGGAGTATCATATTTTGTAAAATATCTACAAGCTGCTCAATTATCAGTTATTCCATTATTGTTTGCTAATCCACCCCCAAAATGGGTGGCTATGGAAGAATCATTTATTCAACCTCTTAAACTAGCAGTCCCATGGGTATCATATATGACAAGACCAAAAAAACAGTGGTATAACCAGATATCACGGGCCCCCAGCTAAATATTTCTCAGGCCCACAAAATGTCCACAAAATGACTACAGAGTACAGACTACAGAGGAAGCAGTGTCTGCTAAAGGCAACCCAGATTTCCTACCAGACTTAGATGGGATCTCCTTCTGATGGTGGAACTCATAACACTGAAACATTTTAATGGCCTATGAGGTCTACTACAATGTGATAGAATTCAACAGTTCCATTCCCCTCCACCTGGAGAACTGTTTCAATTCCTACAGGTACAGCACTTTCTGAAGTACAAGGGTACAGGTACACCTTCATCATATCTAGAATCAATATGTACCACTTACCTGTACTCTAGAAGTGTACTGTCTAATTTATACCAAATATTGATAGAAGCATATTCCCCAACAAATTCACCTTAAGCACGAGCCTGGGAAAGAGACCTGGGTAGATCACTGGACTAGCAAGAACGGTTCAAAATATGATATTCAGTTGCTCATAGCTCAATCAACAGCTCCCTACTTGAAGCTGGGTATAAGGTTTTATTACGCTGGTACAGGTTACGACAAAAAAATAAATTATCATCCCCAATGCTTGAGAGGTTGTGGAGGAAAGGGCATGGTATACAGCATATGGTGAAAATGCCCCAATGACACAAATCGCCAGACCAAGCCCTACTGGGGAGTCAAATTCCAAATATAAATAAATATACAAGTGGGCATATTCACTAAGATGCGAAAATTCGCTAGTGTTGGCTTCGCTAACGTTCGCCGCACTTGGCCAGGCAAATTTTTACCAGCTCTATGCAAATTCACTAAGATGTGAATTTGCGCTCAGAGAGGCGAAAGTTGGCTAAGTAGCGCTACCGTTAGTTCACCAGGCAAAGCGCAGTTATGCTAGCGATGCCTAAATTTGCATACGGCGGGAACTTAAGCGTATAATATAAGTATATGTTACAGCCACTACATTCCACTACACAAGCCCAGGAAACCTTTAATAAATAAAATAAAGTTGTCCTATTGCCCTACATGTGCCTCCTGTATAGTTGAGTTGCCATATGTTAGGGAATGTAGGGGGGAAGAAGGGTAACCCCCCCCCCCCCCAAAAAAAAACAATCTTTTTCAGACTATCACCCTAGAATGGTAAAACCCGCCAGCGTTTTTTTTTGGGACAGAAAAACTTTCCAATTTTTTTTTCAAACTCCTATCTATTGTATTGAACTTCGCCAGGTCTGACCAGGCAAAGTAAAGTCTAGCGTAAGAGGTAACGTTCAGGAAAATGTTGAATTTGCGTAATTACGATCCTTCGTCAGTGCACAACTTCGCCTGGCGTAAGGGTGCGAAGTTGCGTGAGTCTATCTACTTCGCTAGCGAAAATTCGCCAGAGTCGGTGTTAGTGAATTTGCCAAGTTGCAAAATGACTTCACTCTGGCGAATTAGCGCTAGCATTAGACGCTTCTCGCTTTAGTGAATTTCCCCCAAGGATTCTTATGATTCATATCTTCATGGCTGAGAAATTGATTATTGCTAGGTCATGGAAATCTCCACTACTACCTATACAGCTACTTTAAAATAAGCTGAACTAGATCCTAGTCAATGAGAAGTTGACTTGCATTTTAAATGGTAAGCAAACACGATTTAAAAAAATAAGGGACCCAAGGATACCTTGTGTTACCCTGCCTGGTATAACCCAAGCCCTCCTCTCTAATTAAATAACTTGATATGGGAAGCATCTACAGCCAGCGGGCATACAGGAACCATGTTGGGCTATTATCCACCACGTAATATATTTCAAAGAAATGAGCAATACTGTACCAATGTGCTCCCCACTGGAGATACTTGTGAGTGCATAAATAGGTATTGAACCCTGAGACACAGAAAAGAGTTAAAGGAGGCACTGCACTGTATTGTTTAATTGTTTTAATTATATGATTAAAAAGTTTTGATTCTTAATTGTTCATCTTCAAATTTTGATTTCTGTTCTCCTGGGTTCATAGCTTTGAATTATACCAGGATTTGGTTACTGGAAGCAACACTGACTGTCTCCCCCTCCCCTGATTAAATTATCCTGACCTCCTCCTTCATAATGAGACATGGGGCATGGAAACTGTCAGAAGCAGACAGAATGCAAGCTTTAATGTTGATTTCGTGCATAACTGTGTAAGACAACATTCTGTTTCATCATCTTTTTTTTTTTTTAACTTAAATTTTTATTAAAGTTTTGTTAGTTTTACAGCATAAAGAAAATCATATAGCAAAATATAGCATCGGTTCAGGTCCTAGTCTTGTACAGATCCAGCAAATTTTTATACAGCATTGGTAGACGTTACATATTACATCAAAAATATAGTACAATTCCACCCATAGATGTAGGACTGTGTTTGTACTATTAACCATGTGTTTGAGGTATGCATACTAAACTATAAAGTTAACAGGGAACTTGGGTAGAAAATATGTTTCCTGGGTAGTATTCCATATGTTTATTTGTGATTTTGGAAGATCCCATCCTTAAAATAGCCTGGATCTTACATGGAGAATCCTTTGTATGTGTCAGTTGTGGTAAATATATCCCACTGGGCCCAGATCTTATTAAATCGCTGGTGTGTATCTCTTATTCTGGCTGTCATATGTTCCATTTCCCTCATACCCACTACCCTTCGCATAACATCTAGTAGTCGTGGGGGATGTTGATTTTTCCAATGGGATGTAATAGCTAACCTACAAGCTGTTAGTATATAGTTAAGTAGTCTCTGGTCGGCCTTATCCAATAACTTCCCTATTAGTGTCATAAGGGGATCTAATATGATGTTGATACAAAATATTTTGCCTAAGAGGGTTTCAATACATTTCCAAAATGGGGTTAACACAGGGCAGTGCCAAATTATTTGCGGGAGCGTCCAACTCATCCCACAGTGTCTCAGCACTCGGCAGTCTTGTGGGACATTGGGGAAGCATTTGTGTAATTTACTTGGGGTATGATACCAGAAAAACTGTGTTTTGTAGAGACTTTCCTGCTGCTTGACACACAAGACATTTTTCCTTACATTCTCCCATATATCCTCCCATGTTTCCATCGGAATTTCCTGGCCCAATATCTCTTCCCATTTTGTCATATACCTATGTTTAGGGAAAGGGTCAGTTGGGATGTCTGTCAGAAGCCTATAGATTTTAGATATGAGTGCTCTCTGGGGAAGGCCGATTTTACATATGCACAAATCTCGTGAGGGGGGACGGTTACCCTCCACTAGTGAAAGTGGTCTGGCAAAAGTGTGTTAGCTGTAAATATTCAAACAGATGTGCTGGGGATATTTGGTGCTTTGTTTGCATGTCTGAGACTGATAGGAGTTTATTTGTCAGGGGGTTGATAAAGTCATGGATTGTAAAGAGGTTTTTTGTACCCCAATGTGCTTTAAAGGATTCATGCATACCTGGAGAGAATGAAGGGTAATGTTGCCCTGCGCTGTTAAAACTGATCTGTTTGCTTCAGAAACACTACTATAGTTCATATAAACAAGCTGCTGAGTAGCAATGGCGAAAATTGAAAATTGAAAAGTAATGGATAACAGATAACATTATGTTCTACAGAGCTTGTCTGCTATCTGCTGTGTAACTTGAGCCTTTCTCCTTTAAATAGCTGGCCCATGGCTACACAGCAGCTTATTTATATAAACAATAATAGTGCTGCTGAAGCAAACACTGCAGTTTTACCAGTGCAGGGCAACACTGAATTATATTTTTATTACTTTAAAACAATTTCATTTTTTGATGTTACTGGTCCTTTAAGTTGTGTATCCCTACTCCATAGATATGTGGTGGGGTGGATAGGAGAAATACACAGTCTGTATATATGACCATTATGATGTTTGTCTGCAAGTTGACCAACCTGCTATTTGGCGTAGGTGGGCAGCAGTATAATAGCTGTCTATATTTGGAGTTGATATTCTTCCTTGTCTTTTGCTAGCCAGCATGACTGTTCTAGGTATCAGGTGTCTGGACTTGCCCCAAATGAATTTAAAAAAGCATAGATTATAAATCCTTTAAAATGGACTTCAGCACTGGCACAGGTAGTGTCTCAAAAGGTATAATAACTTTGGGAAGATGGTCATTTTTAAAGCTGTAATTTTCACCATCCATGAGATTGTGAGAGGGCTCCATTTGTGTATGAGATTCTTTATTTTCTGTATGACAGGGGGAAAATTGTATCGGTATAGAGTGTCATAAGTTTTAGTCAAATTTATTCCCAAATATTTCAAGGTATGGTCTTTCCACCTATAGTGGAAGGCCGCAGACAGAGCATCTTTGTATCTATTGGTAGGTTCAAGGACAGGGCTTCAGTTTTATCTATATTTACCTTATAGCCTGACTAAAGGCCATATTCTTTTAGTATTTTATGTATATTGGGGAGGGAAATTACCAGTTTTGTTAATGTCAAGAGGACATCATCAGCAAAGAGTGATATAATGAATTCTCTGCCTTTGATTTTAGGACCCGTGATGTCTGGGTGGTTTCTAATGGCTGATGCCAGGGGCTCAATGCTTAAAGCATACAATAAAGGGGACAGGGGGCAACCTTGTCTGGTATCGTTGCGTATTGAAAAAGTATAACTAGATGCTCCTGGAAACTTAAGCGTAGCCTTGGGTGAGGAATAAAGCCCTTGGATAGTGGTTAGGAAAGAGCCCTCTAGCCCTAATGTAGAGACAAGATCAAATAGGAAATCCCAATGTAGACGATCAAACGCCTTTTTGGTGTCTAAACTTAATAATAGTGCTGGAGTTTTGTCCTCATGAATGGCATCTATTAAATCAATTAGGCGCCTAGTGTTGTCCCCCACTTGTCTACCATAAATGAAGCCAACTTGATCAGAGTCGATAAGTTTTGGCATAAGTGGGGCTAATCTGTTTGCTAAAATTTTTGTGAATAGGAGGGCAATAGGTTTATAGCTACTACATTGGCTTGGGTCCTTATCATCTTTGTGTATTAAAGTGACATAGGAAGCCAGCATTGAAGAAGGGATGTTGTCTCCAGATAGAAATGAGTTAAATAATTTAGCAAAATGAGGTGACAAGATTTCTACAAATTTCTTATAATAAGAATAGGGGAGTCCATTCAGTCCTGGGGCTTTTGAGGAGGGAAAGTATTTAATGGTCACTTTGATCTCCTCTACTGTTATCGCCTTATTTAGTCCTCAGGGGTGAATCTAGTATCAACATTTTCCTTCAGAAACGCCCCCTCCTTTGACATTGGATCTTATTTCATACGTGAACTGGGGGTTCTGGAAGATTATACAATGTGGTATAATATTCCTGAAACGCCTTAGCAATTTCTGTAGGTGCATAGGCCATTTCACCTCTCTCTAAAGAGATTGCAGGTTTTTTCCCGGTGTCCTGCCGGGTCAGTCCGACCCTAAACGTTCTTGTGGTAACATGGGTGTGGTTTAAAGTGGGTGTTTCTTAAAACAGGGAGTTGTCAAAACTGGCTTCCATTATTGGCCCTCCACCAAGTAAGCCATAAAGGTTTTGGCCCTCACCACAGTACCTCAGTACCACAAAAGTTGTACACACTGCTTTAGGTCATAGAAGGGCAAGAAAAACTATAAATATTATGCATTGTACAGCATGTCTGTATCCACCAATGAAGTAATGTCTGTGGTAGGGAATGTTATATTAAAAACAGCTAGGTCATATGTTGAATAGTTACCAGGTTTATCAATAAATACAATTATAGTAAAGAATCTAAAAATGAAAGGAAGTAAAATCACCAGTATAAGCCATGACATTTGCTTTTCACATAAAATGTTTTTCCCCCGGCACTTTAACATCATCATATTATGATTTCTAGGCTGCATCAGCCCTTGCAGAAAACCTATACTTTCATTGTAAACTCTCTACAACTAGATGAGAAAGTCAAACTGAGGAGTCATGCACATGTCTATTTATTATATGAACATCACAAAACAAGGTTTCACTCACTTTGACTTTGCAAAAATGCCTGGGAAGGAATATTAGGCCTTACTTAAAAAGTATACAGCATGGTATTCAGTGCAAAAAATAAGACAACCTTCACAAGTCAGATCTCCAATTGGGCAGTGATCTAAATTTCTCCAAATACAACTATCAAAGTATCCCCAAGGCTGTATGCATTAGGGACCTTTATACATGTTTGGTGGACCACCTATTGAACAGCAGTTTTCCACCTGTTGTTAAAGGTCTTTCACAAGCTAATACAGATGGATATCCACTTTGCACTTTTCAATAATCACTGTATGGTGGACAGGCTGAATAAAATACAGAACTTAATGTACCTCATAATACAGTTAGATGGTTCTGCATAAAGAAATATGGTAATATGGTTAGCATGGAATATTCATTGTGACTCTTTAAATTGATCACTAGAACAAAATATCCATACTATACAGTGTAGAATTTGTTTCAAAACGTTACTTCTATCCCTTCCCTCAGTCAGTCTTAATGTATTGGTTATCAGATACACTGTAAAATGTATTTTATGACCACCATTTAAATAAAAACTAATTTAAATAAAAACATTTAAATAAAAACTAGGCACAGGCCTTCATGTTTTGTGCCATTTTGCCCCCAGGTCTTCACTGAAGAATCACTTCAATACTTTGTCCCATTAAAACAAGGGTACACATAAGCACTAACAAGTTGTGATCTTGCACTTGCAGCCAGGGACAGACGTAAATGACCATTATCATTTTATGTTTCTATTTTAGATTTTTCCTGTACATAATATGCGGTTTTGTCTAAACATCATCTGCCTCAGTTT
Organism: Xenopus borealis; assembly: GCA_024363595.1. Lineage (NCBI taxonomy): Eukaryota > Metazoa > Chordata > Amphibia > Anura > Pipidae > Xenopus > Xenopus borealis. Next base: position 54,989,834 of record CM044437.1, read on the forward strand.
GCCCTCACCACATATCGATTATTCTGTGTACAAATTCCAAGTTCAAATAGTTTCAATATAAAATTAAAGTAGTGTTTTGTGGTTTTAAGAATTTTAGTTGTGCTTGCCCCTTGCAAGTAGGATTGTTATGTTTTTGAAATGTCTATCATTTTACATAAACTCAGCACTGTAATTTTAAAGGGTATTAAAACCCTCAAATGAAATGTGGCCTAATGAAAGAATTTGTATTGTAAGCGACTTTTCAAGTCTACATTCATTTAACGTTCATACAACTGCTATTAGAAGCAATGCCTATCTATCCCTTTCTATTCTCTGCTGTGGGGGGCTGAATTTAAAACAGAAGTAACAGAAGTCAGCTGATTAACAAACGTAAAGAATTATGAAAAGCTGGCTTTTACATTGCTTAATTTGAGTGAGAACCAGAAGAATACATGCAATTTGTTTCAAATGCTTTAACACCATTACAATGTATATAGGGAAGTTGCTGAGAATGACATTCTCTTTCATTAGGCAAAAATAAAATTTTTTGATTTACTGTAGCAATAGGTATAGACAACATTGCAACTTAGTTCATTCTGAATTTCCAGAACATATGTTAAAGTTGATCTACAGTTTATATCTTTTTATGTGAGTTTATTGTTTGTTACACCTGATGCGAAGGGCACAAGTGCAGTTAAACTGAATAACAACTTCAATAAATGAAGCTAACGTTCCAAAAACACTACCTATAAAAAAGGTTTTCATAGTGCTGGCCCAGATTTAAGCTTACAGCTGTGACTTTTGTAGGTCTTATCTACTATAGATACTAAACTATACTGTAGATATTATGGCAAAAGCAGTAATCACTGGTGCAAATTTTCTCCAAATGCAGTAACCCATGGCAACCAATCATCAGGCATAATAATGAAGCTAGATGGTTTGCTGTATCTTGCAAGACCGGGAGCAACAATTGCTAGAATTGGTAGCTGTTGCTTGAAAGCACAATACAAAAAAATCTAAATTTTCATTCAGTTTATGTACTTTTTTAATGCATTTTATTATCTCCTTTTTGTGAAATATAAGAAGTTTGCCCAAACATATTGACTATAAGACCGGTTTTGTTCCTCCCAAAGTGATTTTAGAAAACATTACAGCTTGGAGACTGTTGAGAAAGTCCAGCAACTAATTGGTTAATACTTTAGAAGCTCAAGGCAAATTCTTGTACACAGGGCAATTTATCCCAAAAGGTGTGATGAAAGCATAACCCTGCATACATTTCTTAGTACAGATGCCTAAAATAATACTTGTGATACTGGCAAGGGAATTCTGCGCTTCCTGTGAGTGTTTCAATTCACATTCTTCCAAAAATAACATAGAGACTGTTAACACCTGCACTTTTCAACATTTCCTCGCTAACAGCAGCGAGATTAATGGCCTCCATTCAAAATGGACCCTTTTGACCTCATTTATGGAGTTAAAAATCTCAGGAAATTGCTTGCTAATCCAAATCTTGATAATCCTGTATCCATACATTCTCCCCAAAGACTCTGTTATTTGTATGGCAGCTGTTTATTTCAGGCCAGCTATTTAAATGCGGCATTGGGTTCGAAAGAGAGAGTGTATGTCCCATTACTCAGCCATATAGCCCACCAGCGATTCCTCCAAAAAATAAACCCTAAAGTCAAAACATCTGTCCCCTTTTTCTAGATTGCAAAATATACAGTAGACATTATTTACAAAAATTTTAATTTATCTCATATTTTTATTAAACCAAGCTCTACCAAAAACCCGAATTATACTAATTTGATGCCCAAATCGCTAGATTTTTTTGGATTATCGATGAAAACCCTGAACTTTTTGGATTATCAGATGAATCCAGTGCAGACCAATATATTTTCAAATTGCAAACTCGAAAAAGTCAGGTCAGGAAAAATCTCAATAAAATCGAGCAAAAACCTAATTCATACCGATTTGATGCCCAAACCGCTCAATTTCTTCACTTATTGCTGAAAACCTGAACTTTTTGGATAATCAGACGAAACCCAGTGCAGACCACTATATCTTCAAACTGCAAACTCAAAAAAGTCAGGTCAGGAAAAAACCTAGCAAAAACCTAAATTTTTTCAGTTATAGCTGAAAACCCTGTATTTTGTGGACTACATTGTAAATGGGACATCTGGCATTGACTGCTACATGACCGTGGCAGGTTTGAAATGGTGGATTTTTGGATTCAGACTTTTTTCATCTTCAGGGTATATGAAATCTTGAATTTGAGTTTTTGCCCAGAAAAACCCTGTCCATAAAAAAATTGAGGTTTAGTAAACAACCCCCGAAGTGGCATTGAATCCAGATATATCTATATATCTTGCTTTTGACCAGCAGATACAAACAGATGATGGTATGTGCTGACTTCTAACATATAAAGATATCATTTGCAGAGCATACATGGCTCTTGTGTATTATAAATAAATACAAGTTACTCTAAAGAGTATTAAGAAAATGAATTATTGGATATCTTTAGAACTCCCTTGTGAAATCTTCTCTCTTGTGGGTCATAATATTCTGAAAATAAATTTGCCTCAAATTAAATTGAGATTGGTGCATGTAAAACACTTTAAATATAGTGCACTGGCACAAATATGCCTTCTTGCCCATTTTCACGACATACATAGCTGCAGCTGCAGTACATGTAAGGTGTCTATTCAAATGTTTCACCTGGAGGCAAAGGTATTTTCAGACACTTTTTCACCTAGACATAGGAGATTTCCTACTCAAAGAAATCAATATCTAACAAATGTGTGCCTAAGTGAGTAAGACATAGCAACCAGGAGGTAGCATTTACTAGTCACCTTGCAGAGCAAACATATTATTATTCACTTTGAACATAAGTGCCTAATGCAGAGTAGTGCAACTTTTTGCACTTCATTTTGGAAGCTCAAAAATTCACCCTATAGCCCAAAATGCTAATTCCGTGACAAGGCCCAAGTTCCGGAGCACATATACACATTTTAATAAGAAAAAACAATTAGAATTAATGTATTCAATGCACACGGTAGAATGTGCTATGTAGGGTCAATAAAGTGTTTCAATGCATATGAAGCCAATTTGGTTTTGATGCAACAACTTATTAATGGTTAAGCAGAAAATCCTCTATTCATATAAAGGCTGAGACAACTGCAACTTGCAGACTTGTAGGCGGACACCAGGGATTGAGAAATAGCTCAAAGCAGCTGTTCTGCTAACAGGTTACATGCACCGCTTGCCCTTTAAATTGATTTCAGATGTTTCTCCTTAGTAAATATTATTTATTGCCTTGTCAAGATGAACCTGGCCAAATTAATCGTTTTATGTAGCACAATTGTTTTTATGCAGCGATGCACACACTGGGGAGGCAGCAGGCCAACAGATTAATGTGTATGTCACTTGTAACACTCTTCACTGTAATATCTTGCCTCAACCACAATGGGCCTTTAAGTCTAATAAAGCACATTGTGAGTTTCTTCCCAGCTTTCACAGTGGGGTCTTAATACCATAACTCATATGTCATGGCCTCCTGCTGAAGTCAACTGGAATCATGTGAAAACATTGTTGTGGGTGTTTTCATTTGATTATGGTCTGAAATGCAATTGGAAATCACATAGAACTGGTCCTCAGTGGCATTCTTCTCTTACTACAAAGGGAGAAAGGTTGTGGTGTCTTCATCCTGTGTTCTGAGTTTGGAAAAATAGGATGGTAAAAATGCTTGGACATTTACAGCACCATTATCATCTGTTTTATGGAACATGCAAGTGCAACCAACTGTTCTATGCTGATTTGCCTGTGGCATTCCAGAACAACACAGAAGGTAGAAGAGTGGACATTATTACAGTCTTGATTTACCAACAGCATACGGTTGCCCACTTATTACAATCTATTAACAATCTATTAACTTTCATTGGTGGATTGAACAAAGCACATTGGTTGCCATGACTTTTTGCACTGAAGAAAATAAGCTGCTGCAATAAACACCAGTGCCACAATTTTTGTGAATACAGGTAGTATTCTTTGATTAAAAAATGTCTACTGTTTTTATAATAAACCTGACTGTATGCAGTGAAATTCCCCCTTTGTTTTACTTGCTCTAACAGCTCGGATAGTAAACATCAGATGGTCCCTAACTGCTCTGCAGGGAAATGATCATATTTTCAAATGGCAGGGGGGAGCCCCCCACCTTACTCCCCAGAACTCAAGCAGCTTTGTTTGTTTCCCTGTAGAGCAGCCAGTGACTGTGTAGAGATTTGTATCCACAGACCCAGTGCAGTCTGTATATTCTGATTATTAATCATTCTTGCTGTATTGGCTTCTATGGCAGATATTATTTCGCTTGTGCTGATTTGATCATTTATGAGGATCCCTAAGCTTAAACTTCCCAACTGAAGCCCAGACCACACTGAGCATGTGCGTAGTCTTGATATTGCAGAGATGTTAAACAAAAGTAACAAGATGACAGTCCCCTGCGCCTACTTTGAAAGCATAAATCATGTCTTATTAGGCTTCTTGTGCAACAAGTTCATGTTTATATTCAGTATATAAAATACAGCATTTCTAATATGTCTATTTTAGACTTTAGTTGCCCTTTAAGTTGGCAGTACAGACAGATTTAAACTGAGGATTTGGCCCCTTCAAGAAGTTGTTCATCTTCCAACACTTTTTTCTAGTTCAGCTGATTTCAGATAGTTTACCAGAAGAAAGACTTTTTAGAAATACTTTCTATTTGTGACTGTTTTCTTAGCACTTAATTTTTTGCCTTCTTATGTTTTTCCAAAGCAGCTCGGGGTGGAAGGAACAGTAACACCAAAAAATGAAAGTGTTTTAAAGTAATGAAAATATCATGTAGTGTTACCCTGTGCTGTTAAAACTGATCTGTTTGCTTCAGAAACACTACTATAGTTCATATAAACAAGCTGCTGAGTAGCAATGGCGGAAATTGAAAAACAGCTGGCACAGGATAAGTAATGGATAACAGATAACGTTATGTTCTACAGAGCTTATCTGCTATCTGCTGTGTAACTTGAGCCTTTTCTCTGTTCTCTGTTCCCACCCTCCTTTCTGTCACACCTGCTGGATCCCTCCCTCCTCTCCATTCCCTCTATCTTGTCTTAGTCCAGCGGTTCTCAACCTGGGGTCGGGACCCCTTTGGGCATCAAACGACCCTTTCACAGGGGTCCCTTAAGGGGTTCCAGGAGCATGTTCATCTCTCTCCCCACTAGCCCAGGGGCAAGTTTGTAGCTATCCGGGTGTTGGTGCTGGGAGTTGTAGTTCAGTAACCTGTGTAGGGAAGCCAGTTGCACTAAAACATTCTATATCCCCTTAGTATGGACTGCCATACAGCTCTCCCTGCTTATTTAAAATTTGTAAAATGAACATGGTAATTGGGGTGTGGCCACAAAATGGGTGTGGCAAAACATTTTTGCCGCGCTATGCACGGAAAACAAACCTTTATGCAGCCATGCTGTCTCCTGTACTTTCCTAGGAATCCGCTCTGGGCTGGCAATGATAATATTTTAATATTTTATGGTTGTGAATCACCACAACACGAGGAACTGTATTAAAGGGTCGCAGCATCAGGAAGGTTGAGAACCACTGTCTTAGTCACACTATTTTATCACATCTAACAGCTGCCTTTATAATGAAACTCAGGGATTCTGCTCAGCAGTGACAAAGATAAGAATCGTATCGACTAATGTATCGATTTAGAACAGTTAAAGGACCAGTAACATCAAAAAACAAAATTGTTTTAAAGTAATAAAAATATAATGCGCTGTTCTAAATCGATACATTAGTCCATACAATTCTTATCTTTGTCCCTGGTGAGCAGAATCCCTGAGTTTCATTATAAAGGCCGCTGTTAGATTTGATAAAATAGTTGCTAATATTCCACAGATGCTGCTGAGAAATGTATCAACTAATGTAGCACATTGTAACAGTTGAGAACCTGCACCTGAATTTTTAAACTGGCAGACTGAAATACCAAAACATGAATATTCAACTTTAATACAAGTATTAGAAAGTCAGCAAAGAATGAAAAATGGAAAGCAATTGAAAAAAGTCTTTATTTCTGAGAACACCTGAACTGGAAAAAAAGTGTTTGGAAGGTGATTAAAAAATCCTATTGCGCACTGATATGGTCCTGTGCAGATGTGCCTGTATAAATGCAGGGCTGGGCCAGGCTCCCTAGGCAACCCGGCCAGACAACCAGTCCCCCTCCCATGGTCGTGTCCAGAGGTGCAACTAAGAGAAGAGAGAGGGAATGGAGAGGAGGGAGGGATCTGGCAGGTGTGACAGAAGATGGAGGAAACAGAGAGGAGGGAGGGCGCCGGCAGGTGCGACAGAAAGGAGGGAGGGAACAGAGAGGTGGGAGTGAGCAAGTGTGACTGACAAGGAGGGAGGGAATGGAGAGGAGGAAGGGAGCCAGCAGGTGCCACAGAGAGGAGGAAGAGAACGGAGAGGAGGGAGCCGGTGTGACTCAGAGATGAGGTGGGAACAGAGAGGTGGGAACAGAGAGGTGGGAGGAGCTGGCTGGTGCAAGAGGGGAACGCAACGGAGAGGAGTGAGGGAACCAGTGCGACTGAGAAGGAGAGAATGGAGAGGAAGGAGGAGTTGGCTGGCAGGTGCAATTGAGAGGGGAGGGGCAACAGAGGAGGGAGGGAACAGAGAGATGGAGGGAGCCGACCAGTGCGACTGAGAGAGGGAAGAGCATTGGATAGGAGGAAGTGGAGAGCAACTGACGGGAGGGGTGAGTGAGTAAGGGAGGGGACAGCAATGGAGGAGAGGGTCACAGGAGGGAAGGAAAACTGAGGCGTGCAGACTAGGGGCAGGGAGAAGACAATTTTAGAGGTAGCTGCCCAGTGCCCCCCCCCCTCATTGTGCCCTAGCCAGCTGCCTCTTCTGCCTACTCCTAGTTCCAGCCCTGTATACATGTGCCTATAATATGACCTAATATTTGGATTGAGGGCTCAATATGGCCCAGCACAAAGGTTATCATACAGGTAGAGATCCACTAATAGGGTGACCCCTGCCAAACAAGGAGAAATTTGTGCATGGCCAGCTTTGCTTGGTTAAAAGGGTTTTACAAGTGTATTTCCTGAAATGGCCTTTCAGTACATGGCTGTGTTGTCAGCAGAAATTGTCCAACAGGAGACCTTACTTCTTGTCTTCTTTTGCGCTGAGTTCTCTTGTGCCACTTATTGACACCCATTTATAGTACGAGTCTGCGGAATACCCATGTCCTCAGTTGGAACACTCACTGCTGAGTTCAAAAATAGCTTTGTAATCAGTATCAGCACAGAAACTATGTATTTGTTTATATCAATATCAGCAACTTTGTTTAAAAACATGTATAGATAGGTCAGTATATGTATATGTGTGCATTGGGGTATGTTTGGAGAGGTTGAACTTGGTGGACTTTGGTCTTTGGACTCAGTTTAACTATGTTACTAATGGTAGTATGTTCTGTTATTGGGGGCCAGCCAAAAGCAAGCCTAATATGACTATGGGATGTAAAGATTGCCACTAGTGGACTTTTGTCATATGTCAGGAGAATGCTACCTGCCTGAATGTGTGATGCTGACACATAAAAGTTTTGTGGAGGAAAAGATAATTGTCTTGGCTGGGCATGGGTTAGGAATCCTAGTTCAATTACTAGTGAACCTTAACACTACAGCATACAGTGACATTTAAAACTTTTGCTTTTGATCATCTGATCTTCATTATACTCAAAATATGTATTTCAATCATTAAAAAATAAAAGTGGGCCCTGCATCTTCTAGCTTCACACATCCCTCTTGTTTAGCCTCTCTTCTGCATCTCCCTGTAGCTGTACTGACAATCACAGCTTCTACCTGCTTGAATCTAAACAGAGTGGGGCAAAAGCGGAGATTGTCCCAAAAATGTGAAAGCTGGCATTTCTGGGCTGAGCTCAGCTCGGTGTAGCTACAAGCCGGTGGAATCTGTGATTGAGAAGAGAATGGACCCGCTTCTCTCAGTCGGCAGACAGGCAGTGGAGCCAATAATACATGTGCCAAGGACCTTAAAGGAGAATTCAACCCCTATATGAACAAAAGGAATTCTGGGAATGAATTCCAAATGTGCTCCAAGAAAATCCCATTTG
>CM044437.1:55024798-55036011 GCA_024363595.1 Xenopus borealis
CTTTTGATACAGTGCCACCACATAGACATTAACTTTTTAATTATTAGTGATTCTGTTTGTCCGTTGATAGAAAACTGGCTAAAGGATTGTGTGCAGAGGGTGGTTGTCATGAACATTCATGAACATGGTGAACATTCTCTACTTGCAGAAATGATCATAGTTGTGTGTTGCAGGGTTCTGTATTGGACCCACTTTTATTTAATTTTCTTATTTTATGACTTATGGGAGAGCATTGTCAGCAATTTACCAACGTTTGCTCATGACACAAAACTATGCTGACCATATAATTCTATCCAGCATGTGGCATCCTTGAAGGGAGATCTGGATAAAATGGCAATCTGGGCATCTAAGAGGCAGAAGAGATTCTATGTTGATAAATATAAGGCTATGAATTTGGGATACAAAAACATACCAGCTACTTCTACCCTAAATGGGATTTAGTGAGATATCAGTCAACAGCAGGTAGTGACAGCTTCCACTACAGTCACCCAGACAGACCCAGTACAGAACGTGATAAAGAAAAGAAAAATTTTCAGTAACAACTATATTTACAAATAACAATTACAACAATATAATTTTTAAAATTAATATATTTTGGAAAGTTAGAATCAGAATGACAGCTACTTTCATTAGGCAAAATTTGGGGATGGTTAAATCACCTTTAATATACCTGTCTGAAAGCCAACAGTGGAATCTACAGAGACAACCGTTTTGAAAATACCTATAGTCTGATTAGTATGAGGGTGTGCATTAATATCCTTGCTGATTCATTTAATTTCATTTAATTTGATTTAATTTGATTGTAACCATTCCTGCCAGTAAACATTTAAACAGAATATGTAAATGAATCAATATTAAACACCAAGATGTACAGAAATAACATGGGGATCTGAAATTATTAGCACAACTTCAATATGTTTTAAAATATATGTAACTTGTGTATTGGGAAATGGATCCTGACCAAATGCTGCCCAGCAGTAGAATCTGAATCCTGCTGCAAGAGTGAAAACTCTGCTCTTTTGCACCACTCAAGGTATTTTCTGCATTTCTTATAACCCGAGTACCCTGACGTTAATATATATAATAAAGGGACACGGGACCACTTAAATTAGAGCTGACAGTGTTACATATGAATGTAACATAATGTTATTAGTCATTATATGATGGGACCAGCTTTAATAAACAGTCTAAAATAAAAGTCAAATAGAGCTAGATACATTGCTGTTTTTTCTGAATTAATTAATCTAAACTGCTCTAAACTCTAAAGTCAACAAAACCTAAAGATAAATATATTCTAGTATCTTATCACCTGACATAATCATATGGAGGTTAATGGAATTCTAATTATAAATAAACTGAACATTGTGATAAAGGATATTAGTTGGGAGTGCAGTCTCTCATAAATCACATTTTAAACCTTGTAAAGTGCCACATACAAACATATATAACCCAGTGAAATACCACTGACAAGTGAAAGATAAAATACCACCTAGATGATTTTGGCTAAAAAAATTAGAAATACACAAAAATGGGCCAAACAAGAACATTGTGGTAAAGGATATTAGGAGGGAGTGCAGTCTCTTATAAATCACATTTTACACCTTGTGAAGTACCACATACAAACATATATAACCCAGTAAAATACCACTGAGTGAAAGATAAAATACCACCTAGATGATTTTGGCTAAAAAGAAATAGAAATACACAAAAATGGGCCAACAAGAATTTTTAGAATGAGTCCCCATGACAGCTTTAATAGTATGAAGTTTTTTACTAAAACAGAAAATAGTAATTCAAATAAGTTGTATAATCAAGAACTTGCCTTGGATGCCTGTTCTCTCTGGCCCAGCTCTGGGGTTTGACAATTTCTTAGGAAACCCTCCCAGTGAATTTAATCAAACCATTTATCCTGTTGTCCTTTTTAGAAAATGTTACTATACTGCACAGGTGCTACACTAGGGACATCTGGAAGGTAAGGTGGCAAAATGGGGCAGCAATAGAAAGTTCCCTGGGCACATCTTTTCTAAAATGGAATATAGGCCTAGGTAAAAAGCTATGCAATTTAATTCACTGTAAGCACTTACAATATTGCCACCCTGATGAATTTCGTTGTAATTCAGGCCAATTTTGGGGTTTCAAAAGCTGAATCTAATGACTTTTATGAAAAAAAAACCCATACCTTTTCTACACCTTACCTACCAACCAACATTCACTGTGATCACATATATGCCCAGTTACACTCAATCCACAAGAGTCGACTCACTTTTTAAATCAGCCCCACCACGTCTTCAAGGAGCCTAAATAAAGACTGCCCCAACTAAATAAGAACAGAATCACATTCACATGTTACTCCATGTGACAGTATGAAGGTACTTTAATAACACCTGGAAAGTTTGCTTTTCTAGTAGACCCATTGCAATTAAATAGCAGGAACCATTTACTGGCCTGGTATTTAAAAGCAAACAAATGTTTAGTTACTATGGTATACTAAAGCAGACCTTATACCTGACTGTTACATTTGCATCAGGCAGAAATGTTGTACAAAGTTAACTAACACAAGCCTTCATGCCCCCAAAGTGGCATTTTTTTCTTAGGGTAAAACTTCTGGAATAAGTTGTATTCATGGCTAACTAAGGGTTCTACTATTGTAGGTGCTGCTTTAGTGTCAGCTTATGCCCCAGAAACAGTGGTCATTTAATTAAGATCAAGGTCACACAAATTCCTTTAAATGCATCAATATCCTTAAGTACACAGGGTTAGCTGATATCTCTGCTACTATGAAGATGATGAAGCATGGCCCCTAGTGGGAATACAATCTACTTTCTTAGCACCATGATTATATTAGAACATTTCATGATTCCAAAGATGTTTGGTTCTGGTATGTAGGGTGATGAGCCTTCATACCAGCCTGGTGGTTCTCTATAGCTCATTATATCTCACAATATAACATAATTAAGTTCCTCATTTCCCCCAACTATGCCCTGCTCTAGCCTTTGGCCCTCCAGTTCAGGGAGGCACAAAGGTAGGACTGGAATGCATAGACATGGATGTATTTTGTTCCTTTGGGTATTTTATTGTGTCTGTGTCTAAAAATCAAAATGATTGCAAGTGAATCTTTGCAACAGAGTATCCAGATTTATATTATTTATATTATTATAGGTAATTATGAAGGTTATTTTTCTGTGGTGGTCCAGCACTTTAAACTTTCTTCAATTACATTTCATAGTGGAAACACAATTGGTGCAAAAGACAAATAAAAAAATAGGACATTTTAGAAAATATCTAAATCTATCATTATTAGTATGGGGTCTCTTTAACCTTTAAAACGATGTGCAGATTTTGTTTACTGTATGCCAATTAAAGGATTTGTGTGTCTTAAAACATCAGTTGTACAAGACCACTGACAAGCACAGGGGATGAAAGTGCCCTCATGGGACTAATATATGAACTCTATTGAAAGGATGATTCAATAAAGCAGCTGTGTGTACATTGCTGCTACCCATATTTGTGTTGGAAAAAATGGAAAAAGTGCCATTTACTGGTGCTTGACTAATGAGCTTGTATATGGAAGATTCTGCCAGATAGTGATAGTGTTTGATTAACTGACCCCATGAGACACAATATAAGAATTACTCTTGCAATATTTGTGATTGCACAAGCTCAGGTTACGTTTTCCTTTTTTCTTAAAGAGATGATACAGTACTCTCACAATCTATTCAATGCAGCTGCAGCAGCTCAGGTTCCATTTTTTTCTCTGCTTAACCTATATTTTTAAATATAATGCATGCTATCCTTTGGGGACTGTGTGGTTGGCTCCAGTCTGTGCAATATTTTAAAATCTAAAATATGACCACACCTTTCTTCTTATATGAGGCATATTTGAAGCTCCATTTCTTTTGTGTACCCCAAAATAACTTGAAGCATCATCCCAAATAGAACCGAGTATGTTAATAGCTGTAAAGTTGTGGGCTAGTCTATAAATCTGTTATAGATGCAGGCAGATTTAGACAGTTTCAAGTTTCATGCCTCTTTAGCACATGAGACAATACAAGGGTTCTATAGCAATGCTAGGGAAATTGGGTACCTTTGCTATACAGGACTCACGTCTGGTAAATTGCTTGTTGGTATGGATTAGTAGACCAGAAAATGTCTATGTTAGTGTGATCTTTGGGCTTTTTGTTAATGACTGAGCTTCACAATGTTGTCCATTATTTAAATACAGGATAAAGTTTTAAACATTTAAGAGTTGAAGATTTTTAAATCTGATTGTGATCATTTTTCAACTCTATAAAAAAAGCTATATTAGCTATATTAGGCTAGTTGAATTTGCTGACAGAGGCTCTGAATACAAACCATTGGATACCACAAGCTTAATTAATGTTTGTTAATTAAGAACAGAGCAGGAGAAAATGAACTGAAGATAGCATCTAGGGTCTGCGTTGTGTGTGGCATGCTTCACTGATTTGCAGGCCATTGTAGAGCTCATTCTAGGTGGCATTCTGTTGTAAAAAAATAAAGTAAAATAGGATGTAATGCCATGAATACATTATATTCCTTGGCTTGCTACACCCTACACTATCAGAGAAAGATTAAAGAATAAAATGGCAGCCAGGGTTTTCATGACCCTCTGAATAAGTATGTGCTGTCATAATTATTCCACTTTTGGGAGGATTGCATTACTGTAAGTTACAAAAGATCTGACTGTTTTCTTGCTTGCTTACTACTCAACACTTTCAGCAACCACTGTGATGTGAGTGGTGTAAGGTGATGGTATGTTAAATCTCACAAAGTGCTGAATGCTAAAAATTAGGTGTTGACAAGTATGAGCTGGTCTCTGAAGACCCAAGTTTAATATTGTTAGAAGTGTGTCTATCTAGTTGTCTGGGAAAGGACACTGCATTTTTTCTGAAAGATAAATCCATGTTGCATAACCTTGTCCCAATGCTGTAGTGGATCAACCCTATCAATATACAATAGGTGCTTGATATAGGTTGCAGATAGCACAGATCCTGACAAACAAATAGAAACCACACATTCAGATTTTGGACTTCAACCAGTGTCCAAAAACTTTATTTTGTTTTCTTCATTCAAGGGATAAAAGTGTTATGTTGAAAGAAACCATATATCCCTAAATGTAAAATCTAACCTTTAATATATCATGTTAAAAATAAACTAGGGGGAAACAAAAAATACATTGATGTTGGACCTCCCTGTTCAAGATAGCAAGCAAATCAGAATCCCACTGGCTTACTTCCACAGGCTAGATGACCAAAAGAACTCCCTTGTAAAATGGGCTTGTGTAGTTCTTTATATAGAACCACATTGCTTACTATGAGGGAAGTGACATATAACAAACAGTATAAACTTATATTCAACAACCAATAAGGGACAGTTTTTCTTATGAAATAATAGCATTAACCAAATGACCACAAGACAAAACTACAAACTTAAATATATCACAGTTTAGGCTAATGTCCTTTGTACTAAATTGCCAGTAGGCTCACCTTTACCTATTCAATTCTATCTAATTAAAGGATACCAGGCTTATTTTTACCCATTGGTGGGTTACTTAATTACAGGCGGTTAAGCATTTTGGGGAGATTTGTGGCCTGCAGCAACCCTTATAGGCTAGGTGTTCCACTTAAATACTAAAGTACTGTTGATCTATGTCATTAATGGTGTCATGAACCATCATCAAGCTGGCAGGCCCATCTTCCACGTTTCGTTACTAGATAACACAACTTTGTCAGGGGCGTGACTTCTTTAGTGGCATTGCTTCTTTTAACATAATTTTGATCTGCATATACCATTACTACTGCCCAAGTAATAACTGATCTTTAGGACTGACTGACCATTTCAGCTCTGAATTCAGCCTTAACGACAGGTTAAGGTTTTTTAGCATGCCACAAATGTGCTCTGAAAAAGTATGTGGCATAGCAAATGTGATTAGTGACAGTGCTAGAATCATTTAGTTCACTTCCCACTAGTCTAGCAGGGGTTGTCATAAGGTTTTGTTAATCTCAAATTTCCAATTTTTGGCCATGAAATCAAATGACATCAATATTAGCATTTTTGCTATGTTAGTTGCCCAACGAGGCACAAAGGTGTACACCTTAGCAATTCAGGCTCCAGCACATGTAAAAGAGTCCTTATTTCTCCACTAAACAGAGTACAGACTAACTCACTAGTGACAGTCCTAGGAGTAGACAGTGTCCATGGGATCCCTTTGATGTCACAATTTATGAAAAGAAAAATGCTGGCAATAAAATGGCAGGGATACCACCAAACAATTATGCATGAATGGAAACAATATGGATGATCTTCAAATAATAATATGAAAGAATCCTTTTGTCATCATATCCCTACTGCCCAAAAACAGGTTGCCACTAGATAGATATATGATGATAACAATAATAAACTTTGTACTATAAGCAATGGACTTGGGAAGGTATCCTGCTTTTACTTTGGTGGTCTTATCCAAAAATCTGATGTTTAGCATCATCCCATTCTAACGTGATGGACTCCATTATTCCCTTTTTTGTCAGCAAGTATATTGAACAAATGCCAAAAGCCCAGAGACAGCAAAGGTGCATGACCTTCCTTCAACTCACTGACTGGTTTTTCATTGGAAGACTTTTAGCACACAACGAACCCTATCATGTTTATCTCTTTAAATGATTCTCTACTTCTCTTCATCAAGTCTCCTGCACTGACTGCAATAACAAACTTTATACTGTTATTTCAGGATACTCATTTAGGTCCTGACAATATGCTGGACATCTATAATTGATTGTTATTGTGGCTTATGCCCTTTGGATAGTCCAAACATTCTTAAAGCCTAATCCCAAAGTATTTATTTATCAAAGACTCTTGTCCTAAGGTATTAAACTAATTATACTGCAATTACCAAAACATCAGCGTAATGTGCATAGCGTATCCATTAAAACATAAAGTAAATTACATATAAAAATATATTTGTGATGGCAGAAGGGCTCAGAAATGAACAAACCTTTATAGTGTTATGTATTTATGGGTTTTTGCTATCTGTCTCCTATGTCTTTGTTTTAAAGAGATTAGCAATGCATTTATTCTTATTTACTAAAACTAGGATTTTAACAATAATAATAAAAGAAGCGAGGAGCTAGTAGTGCGTCTTTTGTTGTCTCCTGAGACAAGAGATCTAGCTGTATTGGCAATGTACTGTACAGTGGCAGCTTTCAAATACTGTTCACTTTTATGGCCCGAATTGTATGAACGGATATCCCTGCCTTGCCAACTTACAGGGCTCACATGTCTTTAAACTGAATCTTCTTTCTTACGCCACAAATTAATCCGTTTATTAAAAGTTGCTGCATAATCACTAACCACTATTTGAAGGAAAGCTATTACCCTGAACAATGTAGGTCTCTATAAAAATATAATGTATTAAGCAGCTCATGTGTAAATCCCTGCTTCATATAAACCATTTTCATAATAGTATAATATTTTAGTAGTATGTGCCATTGGGTAATCCTAAGTAGAAAATTTTCATTTTAAAAACAAAGGGCCATTCCCTGGGAACTTCTCATGCTTCTTCCTGTTACAGTTAGAGTTGCTTTATTTCTGGTCAGGGGATCTGTAAGAGAGCACACAGAGCATGGCAGAATGGTGCATCAAGGTAAAAGGCATAAAAGGGCAATATTTATTTAAACATTTTTCCTGTTTTGTAAAAGTCTTTATTATATCATTTAATATTATAAAAACTAGCTGTTGCTTAAGTATTCATTTGGGGGTATAGTTTTCCTTTAATCTTAAACTGGCATCATTTACCAGGACTGTGCAAAGCAAAGTAAGACACAACAGATTATAAATGTCAGACACAGTGCAAGGTACTAAAAACAGGTGCAAAGCTGCAGGTTTTTTTCCTGCAATGCAACTTTCCACTACTCTCTTTTCCACCTGTCACTTTCAGACACAAATATTTTTGCTCTTTTGATATGTGGTATAAAGACTTGTGAAGGATTGTGCCAGATTCTGAATAGCACACTTTTGACCTTAAGGCATTATAAGTATTTGTCTTTTTTATTTTACTTTTTGTTGCTTCAAAAATGCACAGTTTTTTTCAGTTACCCTTCTTTAAAAAAATAAACCATTCTGAATTCTTGTAGATGTTTGTTTCCAAAAATGTATGGTTTTCTGGGGTCAACTTATTCTTATCAGCATTTTTGGCTTGCAGTCTAAAGCATGCTGATATCTGGCTTGCTTAATTGAATATTTCATAGTGTATCGCCATGACTTTTTGATTTATACAAGTCAGA
Organism: Xenopus borealis; assembly: GCA_024363595.1. NCBI lineage: Eukaryota > Metazoa > Chordata > Amphibia > Anura > Pipidae > Xenopus > Xenopus borealis. The sequence continues at coordinate 55,033,096 of CM044437.1, forward strand.
AATCTCCATAAAAATACACTAAACTAGGAACTGGTGAGATACAGGGCTTTTGAAATCAGTGGTACTTTTGAACATTTCAAAAACATTGTGATTTTATATATTTCTTTTGAAAAATATGTATTTTTATATAGAAACAATTCCCCTAAGAGCACAAAATGTTGCAAACTTGTCTGGCACTTAAAGAAAATTAAATGCATTCCCAGCTGGCACTGACATGGTTAGTCAATCAGTAATTCGAGACCTGTCTATAGATCACAAATGATTTATTATGTCATAATTATTTTGATTTTCAATCAGAAATCTACACTGGAGGTGAAATTTAGATTTTGCAAGAGCTGAACAGCCATGTAATGAAATATATGGAATAATCTTTCCTGATACCAAAAATTGCATGACTGAATTGACTTTGCTGAGCCAAGTTAATCAGTGTACCATATAGCACTGGCTATATGGACCTTACACACTGTGTTGGACTTTGCAAAACCTTAGTCTGTTTTTTTTCCTATTACAAATGTATTTAGTATTGCTTTGCTTTGTAACCTGGCATTTTGGTTATATTATTTGTTGTAGCCAGCCCCCTGAATCTGATATTAATTTTGCACATGCACAACACTCTAATCAGTCCCAGGGCAGATAAAGCTAGTATTCTATGTTTCAATCATTTTTATTGGAAGTTTTTTTCAATTATTAACATTTGTCAAATTAATGACATATCAACATACATAACTGTTTACATAAAATATTTTGTATTACATTTTTAATAGGACCTTTATAAATTCCACGGAGTAATCTTTTGCAGCTTGTTATATTTTTCCTTCGCATTCTGTTATTAACATGTAATCCTTAAAATGTAAGCATAGCTCGTTTTTATTGTTTAAATATGTCTTATTTATTTTCCTGAAGACGCATCATTTATTCTTTAATGCTTATTCCATTGTGAGCTTTACCGCATATTTTTACGCATATTTTTACGCATTTATTTCAAACCCATGTGTAGTGACGTGTTTTACATCCGGTTTTTGATGCGTACATTTATGGGACCATGCGTAAAATTATATGCGTAATGATGCATTCTATATGCGTATTTGAATGCTTATATTTTAAGGATCATGTGTAAAATAATGCAAATTGTAGGCATGTGTATTTGAATGCGGCATTAAACTGTTGCATAAAGCTAGTATTCTATGACAGCCAAGAATTGATAGAATATGTTTTCTTGGTCATACAATCATGGTAAGAACGAAGCAAAGATAATGGACAACAGAAATACAGGGACAAGTTTGGGGAGGGGATAACATTTTACTGTCATATTGTGCAAGAGTTGCTGTAACGCTAGATTCCTTTATCAGCCTTTTAAAGTCACATTTCATGGAACCCCTACTAAAGGCCATAACTGCTAATTTTTTTAAATGGGAGTAGTTAAGCAATGACAGAATCATTTTCAAAGTAAAATGAAATGAAAACATATACTGCTATTTCTTCCAATGACCTACGGGAATGTTATCTCAGAAAATCACATTACACATATGGACTGGTCGGTCTACTTGTGCGCCTCAAACACTCGAACATCTTTAAAGAATCACTGTTTCTTGAAATTCTTTTCGTGGAGACCCTGTCATGTAAAAGAAAATGAGGGGGATATCAGTATAATTTCATTCAGATGTATGGGGAAAAATGAGTTCCCACCCTTATCCTGCAGTACATAGTCCTGAGTTCCAGTGATATTAAATTACTGGCAAAGCAGTACAAATATACAAGAATATTTTTCAAGTATAAAAGTATACAAATTAAAGAATTTATCCAGCTTAAACAAAATATTTCTGAAACAAGATTTTGATCCTTTGCTGCTAAATGCTTCCCGTGTAATGCGGGTCATGCTTTTGGCAAGTTTTGCAGATTTTGTATTTGCAGAACTAAGAGCCTGACAGAGGATACCCCTGCTCTAGGCAAAAGAGCACTGCCCTTAAATGCTTCACACATGGAAAAGAAAGGGAGAGCAAACTATTGGCTACATAGCTTTTTCCCGGGCATGGTGGAAACTGCAGTTCAACTGGAGGAGATCCTTAGGCAAGGCTTCCCAGTCATTTAAAACAGATAGTCTCAGCCAATTTTTCACCAGGGTTTCATATTTTATCATTGTCTACAGTGAAGCTTCATCCACTTGAAATATCACTACCAGAATTCCAATAATAAACCCAAGTCTCTATTAAAATGACTGATATCTGCAGTTTTTTTAGAATACAGTATTTATATAAAAGCAAAATAGTAATTACCATGTATGGGGACCAGGTAGTCCAATGGAGCCTTACTGGATGAACACATAAGAATCACAGGTAAGACTGTTTGAGAAACAGTACTGAGGGCTGTAATTCAGCGACATCTGGTGGGGTTTACTGAGCCTACTCTATCCTTATTTCAGATATGCCAGTGCTGGGTTATCACATCAAATAAGAAATCACAGTTTTGTTATTAAATATGTCACAGGGAGACAATTGGATTACATTCGAATTCAACGAAAGTAATATCCACAATATGCTTTTTTGCATTCTAATTAAGAAAAAAAGCCTAAAGCATGAAACCAATTAAGATGGCATGGATGTGGTTACTTAGACAAGCGATTTTGTTTTATTGTTGAATAGGGCAAAGCATCTTATATTTCAAGAGAAAAAAACTAATATAATGCAGGATTTTCCATGATGGTTAGAATATAGGCCTGTAATTTTATCTGTTCAATCTAATTCACCTCACAAACAACAGTACTCATTTCCACCAAATAAACGAACAATTTGAGTAGCTGAGCAAAGTCAGCCAATAAAAAGGGAAACGCAAAACAAATGTGCCCTGATGTTTTTGGCTTATACAAGAGGTTATCTGATTCTAGGTCTATGGCCTTGTACTTCAACTAATTCATAATAA
>CM044437.1:55074003-55097824 GCA_024363595.1 Xenopus borealis
ACTGAAGGCCTTCTTCGGGGTGATCTGGATTTTCCTCATAGAATGTTTGGAAATATTTTTCTAGCTCTTTCACTATATGTTTTGTATCTTGAGTCCAACCTTCTTCTGTTTTTTGTTTCTTTATAAAGTGTTGCTGAGTTTGAAGTTTTGTGATTTTAGCTAACAGTTTCCCAGGTTTATTGCCCCATCTATAGTATTTGTTTTTCAAATGAAATATTTTATATTGTGCCGTATCATGTAATAAAATATTGAAAATATTTTTTGTGTTTGTGTATTTCTTTTTGTTTTCTTCCGAGTTTGTAAGTTTAAAAGCTTTATAGTGTTTAGTGAGTTCTTTTTGTAAATGAAGGTACTTTTCATTAAATCTTTTTTTCTGTTTTATTAAATAGGCTGTAATATGCCCTCTCATGACTGGTTTCGACGCTGCCCATGAAAGGCTTTGGTCATCCTAGTGATGCATGTTATCATCCAGATAATTAGCCCATTGTTGTTTTAAATATATTTGAAAGTCAGTATTATTATTTAGATATGAGGGAAATCGCCAACTACTGGAAGTATTCTTAGATATCTTATGTTTCAATATAAAGGTCACTGGCGCATGGTCTATGATGGATATGTTTACCATGGTGTCTATTTCGGTGTGAGGTAAAAAGAAATAGTCTAATCTTGAATGTATTTTATGAGCCCCTGAGTAAAAGGTGAAATCTTTGGTTTCCGGGTTTGCATATCTTTATGTATCTTGTAAATGTAAAAACGCACAAAATGTATGAAGTGGAGCAATTCTTTGTGTAGGAAATCTAGTTGTGGCATCTGACCTGTCCATGTCATATATCTCCTCCTAAGATTAAATTGGTAGGCCCCCAGGAGTCAATCTTTTGCATTAGTTCTGTAAAAAAAAGATTATCATCATTTGGTGCATAAACATGGATCACTGTATATTTGGTGCCTAGTACTTCTATATCAATAATTAAGTAGCGTTCTTGTTTATCTTTGTACAGTATGTTTTTGTAACTGAGCCATTCAAAGATTTGTGTAGTAAGATGGCTACACCTCTAGTTTTAGTGGCGTATGATGCAGTTATAGTTTCTTGTATCCAAGAGTCTCTTATGTTTCTTGTAGTAGAGCAATATGGGCATTCTCTTTATTCAAAAGAGTTAGCACTTTTCATCTTTTTATTGGGGAATTTAAGCTGCCCATGTTCCAGGAAATTAGTTTAAGATCTATAGGTTGTTTATGCTACAGAGTCACCCATGATATATCATATTAACCAATTCCCTGTTTAGGGATTACGTGGGTGAATTCAGATGATTTTGGTATGGGAACACTGTCCCAGCGAGCAGGTACCCTACCTAGATATATTACACTATGGAAATAGTAGTAGAGACAGTGTTGTGAGCTATTTCTAGATCTGTTAATTCTAGTCACTTGACTAAATACAACTTAAACTATGTACATTAAAAAGAAAATTATTGTTTGCCTTGTGTAAAGGCCCATTAAGTAAAATCACGTCCCCAATTGAAATGCAGAAGTAATCAGAAGGAATTCTTGATGTGTCTAATAGTCTAGCCATGTTATATCTAGTAAACATATTATTTTCCCTGATCAGGATTATATAAAACAAGTAATGAAAAACAAAAAAAAAGTTATTGCTGAGTCTCTTGGTGTTAACTTACATATTGAACAAATCTCCTACTGAGTTCTAAACATGCAAAGACAACTAATAAAGTGTTGATGGTGAGTTAAGTATGGAATCCCTACTAGAGGGACCATCAAATTTAATGATGTAATACCTATGATTGTTCAGACATCTGGTGTTTTAACAAAGTTTCTGCGGTTAGTATGGTCTAGAGTAGGTCAAATGTCTAGTAGTTCCTCTCCAGGTGGGATCCATCTAGGTTGGACCCCAAGCAAAAGGGGTGTTAGTCATATATCTAGTAAGTGTTCTTGTGGAAATCTCGATTGAGTTTAGTGTAGACTTTGTTACCGATGAAGTTCAGAGTGGTGTGAAGGGGAAAATGTTCAGACATGCACCATGTGTTGGTTATATTTTCATATAGGAAATAAGTGAATGGGAACTGCAAAACGAGCCTTAAAATATAAGGTGTAAAGTCTCCAGGTATGGTTTTGTCCGGTTTATAATGAGTTGGTATTGGATGGCGATGTTTCTCAGTAAAGGGGGTTTCAGTAATTGTGCCAGTCATCCAGTACTATCCTATCTGTAGTTCCTCCCCGAGGGACATGTTAAATACATGCTGATCGTTGTAAATTATGGAAAAGATTGCCAATATTTTTAATAGGGTTTTTGGTATAGGGATTGTGTTAGTTAGGAAGTTTCATCAAATCCGGCGACTTTATTGGAGGTAATCTGGGATCAGTGTTTATGGATAAGTCTCTGAGTTGAGCAATTTTCAATGAGTAGTTTGTTTTGGGTTGTATCATTTACCAAAAGTCCAGTGTTCTCCTCATTTTTGGATAATATAGTCTATGTAGGTGGATGCTTGTTTGTGGTTCTCGAAAAGATGGATTTTGTTGGTGTCTTTTTTAACGATCCTCAGTTTGGCTGGGAATAGTAGTGAGAATTTGTAGCCAGCCTTGTAGAGTGTTTTGCAAATTGGTGCAAATTCTCTGCGTTTTGCCTTTATGGATGCAGAGAAATCTTGGAATATTAGGATAGGGTTTCCATCAAGATTGAGGTTCTTTGTCATTCGGTATGCATCTAATAATCAGTTTTTTTTTCTGTAAAGTTCAACAATTTGAATATTACTTGACAAGGTCGTTGTGACTCTTTTGAGGGTGAACGTGGGGGTCCAATCCTATGAAATCTTTCTACAAGGAATGGTAGATGTGTGTGTCCATGTTGAGGGCTTTAGGTAGCCATTCTATAATGAGTTGTTCCAGGTATCCCCACTAGCCGCAAATTATTTCTCCTGCTACGGTTTTATAAATCTTCTACCTTTTCCGATAGAATAGAGATTTCTTTTTGTTGAAGATCGATGGTAGATTGTGCTGAATTTAGGTTATCTTCCGGTGTAGATATTCGGTCCTCCACTTGGGACATTCTTTGTGATTGGGTGGTCATTTACTGCAGGATTTCTGAGACAGATTCTTTAATGCCCACTAATTTTTCATCCAGTAGGGGACCCAAGATTTGGACCATGTCCTTCATTCGTGAGGTGGTTTCAGGGTCGCTTTCTGCTTGTGTAGCTTGCGTTGTTTGTTTTTTTGTCTTGGATATTGGCCCTTTTTGTGACGTTTGTTGTTGGACCCAGATATTTTTCCATAACTTGATGAAAAGGCCCAGAATCTAAATGGTTGTGTCAGGAATTCTTGTGGAATTTTCTTTAGTTAAGGTAGAATTCCCATAGAGACGGTCCGACTTGTGGTTTCTTGCGTTTGAAAAGTTATAGTTTCTGTTTACTTGATTTTAATGGGCTAGTTTTTTAGCTTTTCCTTTTGTTCAGAGCATGTTTTGCCTAATTTTCAGTTCTGGCTACATGTCTGTTTTGTTTTGATGTGGGGTTGTTTTAGGCCCTAGGTTTACTTTTTTACATTGTTGTGTTTAATTGTCCATAGCACAAAGTTTTAGGTATTTAAGAAGCATTCCTTTCTTTTTCGTGCTCCAATTTTGTAGAAGTATTCGTCTGTCCTACCTGTTATTGTATATTTTAAAAGGAATATTCCTCTTTGTAACAGTTAGTAGATAGAGTGTGTTGCCTTCTTATATTTAGTCTAGTTATATCCAAATGCGCGCAATAGCTCCGGCAGTTATATTTTGTAACTGCATCATATGGGCTGTAAGTTCTTATAGTGTGATTAGGTCCTTCCCGTGACCAAGATTTTAGTTATGGTTTTTATTAAATCCCTGACTTTTCCATTGAGCCAGTATTTTTGTTGTGAGAAAGTGTTTGGTGCTGGTTGTCAGGACAATGCGAGTTGGTCTGGGTTTGCGGCGGGCTTCCGGGGTTGCAGTTGGGGGGGAGAGCTGAGCATTGTTGGTGTCAATCAGGCCCGGACTGGCCATTTATGGGTTAGGGCAAATGCCAGAGGGGCTGCTATAAGGTCCCATAGAAAGTCAGTATTTAGTGGGCTGGTGGGGGCCTCTAGGTGGGCTGATGGGCCTCTTGTGTACCTGAAATGCCAAGGCCTATTTTAATTCTCAGTCCAGTCCTGGTGTCAATTTGCCCCCCTAGTATTCTGGTTTCAATGCTTTGTCTTGCCACCTTATGTAGTTGAAGTATTACCCGAGCTTTGCAGAGGCAGCCTGCGGAGCTTGTTTACAATGCGGCCATCTTGTTGGGCCCGCCCCCCGGAAGTAATTTTAATAGACTTTTGAAATACCTCGATTGTCTGGTGAAGCTCTATGAAAGCTAAAAAAAAAAAAAACCTGAAAACAATAATAATCATGTACAACCTAAATACTGTAGGCAGAATGCATCATAGGCTCAGATTTAGTATTTTCTCTTCTACAACTTCTCCATTTGGCCTTTTATCACATTACTCTGCTCAGTGCTTAAGATATTATTTTCTTAAAGTATCCCACACATGCACTTTACATCTATCAAGGAGATAAAGAAGGTATATCTAATAGTGAACAAAAAATTCTCTGCATTTCAAAGGAAGAAAACGTGTAGAAACTTGGCTTTTTTTAAGCCTTTGATAAAAAACGATTTAAAACACACAGAACAAAGCAGAAATAAAGTACAGATGTAGAATTATGATACTTAACATCCTACTTATGAAACAATAATAAGAAATCATTTTTAATCATTTGCATATTATTACATGGAATATTTATTGGCCAATGACAATCTTTACTTGGATTCATAAGTATATGAAAAAAACCGTGAATAAGCAAAATAAATTATTGATAAGGTGGCAGACATACAGTATATGGCCTAACTGGAGCATGGTGCAGTCAAAGACCAAATAAGTTACCTAATGGCAGTACAGGTATGGGATTCCTTATTCAGGAACCCATTATCAAAAATACTGGAAAGAAATCTCCATTAGAAGAAAATAATCCTCCTTTTTAAACATTATTTCCTTTTTCTCTGTAATAGTAAAACAGTGCCTGTACTTGATACAGGTATGGGACCTGGAGTTTTCTGAATATTGGATCTTTCTCTAATTTGCATCTTCATACTTTAAGTCTACTAAAAAAATCTTGTAAACATTAAATAAACCCAATGGGCTGGTTCTGCTTCCAATAATTATATCTTATTTGGATCATGTACAAGCTACTGTTTTATTATTGCAGAAAAAAGGAAATCAGTTTTAAAAATTTGGATTATTTGGATAAAATGGAATCTATGGGAGACAGCCTCAATGTAATTCAGAGCTTTCTGGATAACGGGTTTCCGGATAACGGATCTACTACCTATACTATCTATGTTGCTCAATATTAATAGCAAAACAAGTCAATTGTGTTTATTGAATGTTTAAATGATTTTAGCAGACAGGTCTGGTGATCTAAATTATGGAAACAAGCCTGGGTCCAAAACATTCCAGATATTAGATTCTATTCAGTATCATACTCTAGTTAGCTGGAAATGTGAGATTATTGTGATAATATTGCCTCTAAAAATAGTATAAACAATGAAGCCATCTATTCAGCCAATATAACCTTTCACTACCTACTGCAATTCAGTGTACATAAGTTGATAGGCATATCCACAGGGAACTTTTTATTTCTCTGGTGATGTTATGAGGTTACTTAAGAAAATCCCTATGTTGCTTCTTGCTTCCCATGGTATTAAATAACACCCTAAATAGTCATCATTTTTGGCAGGATCATAATTTATTATTAAATCAGATTCAGTACATATATAGAGGTAAGCACATTTAGATGAAATGTAGACACACATCCATATAATTTACAATATCTGCTATAGTGCTTTTGCCGACGATGCTCTTTCTACTGTATATTAACCCCTAACTGTAGAAGAGCGAAAAAGCAGTTAAACAGGGAACAGGAAACCACATCATTTTCTGAGAATTCAGGACTCAGAGTGGTTTCCCAGATAAAGCCAAGAAGTAAACGTCTGGCTGTAGATCAGCCAGATAAAGGGGAATCACAGGTTTCCAGTGATCATATTTCCTCTTAATCTAGAAATGAGAAGCCTGGACATTTGCCATCCTAAATAATTTAGTCCTTTTTATGCTGTAAATAGATGTAACTGAGCCTTTTGCCTTAGAATATGCAATTCCTATTTATTAAGGACAAATTTCACAAACATTTTTTATGTACTGCAACCCAATTGATTTGAAAAGCCCATGGTCTCCTGAATGTGCCAGTACAAGATATGTATAGTGAAAATAGCTTGAAAGCTTTCATTTTACACCATCATATACCCCACATAGCCTAACATACCATATCATAAAGAGTGGCCTGGGTGATTTTATTGAGCAAGCATAATATAATATATAATATATACTATATATATAAGGGTATTGTGAAATCAATCAGTGCTTATTTTTTGCACAGTGAGGGGAGCAGACAGAATTACATTTTCAATCTTTTCGCTGTTCTAATCAAGTTTTACAGGCACAATCAAGCAACATTTTTTTTTATGCTTTGAACCCTACACTAGCCACAGGTCATGGACAGAGATTGGAACTGCTTTGTGCCTGCCACCACTGTGTTCTGCTCCTTAACCAGAATTTTACTTTGGCATGGTTTTCCAAGCGCAGCAAGACTTTGGAGATAAGTGCTTACATTTTACACCATGCTCGAGACCTTGTAAATGACCCCTTTTAATCTCCCCCCCAAATATTGTTTAAGCCTGTCAATTCCTAGGACAATATTATAAGACTGTAATAATTTATGTTCATTTGTCCATCTATAAATTCATGATCATTTAACAATTTTATAGCATTGTTCTGAAATTGATTGGTTGGTGGTATGAAATATTATATATTATATGTATGGCCAACTTAGCACTCTTATGATTCAGACCAGGGCACTAGCAGCAATGTCTGTTATACCCGTGTTTATGTCAGTTGCCTTCAGGTGCTTTGGTTTCCTTCCACACATTTTTTGGTAGGTTAAGTGACTCCTGCACTTAAATGAATGTGTTTGTTAGTATGATATGAAATGCAATACATTTGAATCCACATGCCTCATTCAACACACAACAGTGCCTAAAAACCAGAAATGAGAGAGGATCCACTGCCAACTGTAGGTGTATGGGCTTAATACACAGCATTAACTTTTTAAAAAAGGGGGTTTCAGATTGGATCTCAGGTAACTGTGGTCTGAATGTTTTATGATAACTTCCCTGTCTTCTAGTAGAGAACATGCCAATTTGGCTCCTATCATAAACTGACAGGAGTGAAATCCACCTGTCACTATGCACACAAGGAGGACTTTGCCAGAAAATGTACAATTCAGTGTAATCTGTCCTGCATGCTTACTAACAGGCAGATGTAACACCTTCATGTAGTAATGAGATAAATTGTGTGACACTAGCCTACTAATAGCTTGAATCTTACCCACAGTGGCATTACTAGATGTTACTGCGCTCCACAGCAAAATAAAGTGAGGGGCCCCCATAAGGCCTCATAAGACCCCTATACCTCCTGGGGGCCCCTGCAGTCGCAGTATCTACACCCCTGCTTACCTGGGAAGCTTAAAGGACTTAAAGACCTTCATTTACAAATAACCGAATATCCCTCATTCTAAAAACTTTCCTCTAGGCAGCATACTGTACAATTGTGGTAAGATTGGTTAAACTGTTAAACTCCAACCACAGTGTGTTCTTCTCAAGCAGAGGAAAGCATGTGGCATGTTAGATGTACCCCTGCATTTCTATGAAGTTTAAACTCATTAATCTTCCCTTGAGTGCCTTCCACAGGCCTGGAATGTAGGAGGCTGCAGGCAAGACAAGGAAAGTTCCGCAGAAGTATTCACTACTTCGAAGATGATGCCTCATTTGTTAGTGTAGGCAGCTCTGGCTCCCAGGAGATGGATATTCTGGTCACCTTGATAGATTGAACTAAAAAACTGGAGGTGCCAATGAGTCTGTGCCATAGCATTTGGAGGCAGTAGAACTGTGAAAGACATTGTGTGTTTTAAAGGGTCCTTGTGTTTGAATGAAAGTATAGTTTAACAAACTACTTTGAATTTTTAGGGTTTTTATCAGTTAAATACAGTTTGGATAAAGAAACGATAAACTTTAAGCTTGCCTACCTGCAAAATAGCCATTGTCACTAATTATGGAGATACTTTAAGCTTACAGGGCAAGGTTTATTTACCTTGCACATACAGCTAAGGAAATGACAGGCTCTTTTTAGCAGATACAATGATAATATTAAGAATGTATAAAAATTAAGTTATAAAATACTTGCAGCCAGGGATGGAAAAAGTATTGTGCAATAAAAGGCGTAGTCACCAAACATAAACCTAAAAGTAAATATCTTATTGTTGCTTTAGGTTAATGCACTGGGAAAATTTTGTGCAATTTATTACATTTGGGGGAAGAAGGAAAAGCTTGAGTACTAATACGGTGCAGGTATTGCACTTAGTGGTTTCCTGACTAGCAGTATTTGGCTTGTGTTCAACAGCCTATGCAATGGTGATACATGGACCACCCCAAAATCTGGCTCTTCCCTTGAGTGACATGATCAGAGTTGTTGGGTCAGGTCTGGCGCAGGACTGGAGTGGGATTCAAAATAGGCCCTGGCATTCCTAGTCCACAGAGGCCCACATAGTCCCCACCAGCCCCCTTAATAGTCACTTTCTATGGTATCTTATAGCAGCCCCTCAGCAGAACCCACAGATTGCCAGTTCGGGACTGAGTCTGGGGAATAAAGTTAATCCTGGGTTCAGAGCAAGCCAGTCCACAAACACATGCCCAGAACTGTGTCATTGCATAAAGACATCCCTAAATTGAGAGCCTAAATCCACCTAACATTGAACTCATTCATTACTGCCAGTCTTGTTAAAGGGCAATAACAGGTGGGGGTAATTTATCAACACTGGGCAAATTTGCCCATGGGCAGTTACCCATAGCAAACAATCCGATTGCTGCATTAATTGTTCTACTTGCAGCTGGCTTCAAAAAGCTAATCACTGATTGGTTGCTATAGGTAACTGCCCATGGGCAAATTTGCCCAGTGTTGATAAATGAGCCCACTGCTTGGTCCCCCGCTGGTAATCACACATCCAATGGGCAGCAAAGTACCTGAAAATACCTTTTCATTGTTCCCAAAGTGAATTGCAATCACTTACCATAACTGCACAAAAATATCACCTTCTGCAATTTTTTGCCCATGTTTGTCCCATAACTGGCAATGAAACTGTGTTTTTGGGACATGTTTTATGTTTCATTGCCCTAAAGGTAGATGCCCAAAAATATGTAAATGAGTTCTGAAGTTCAGAATGCTGTTTACTAGCATTATATCATTCAGATTATTGAGTTTATCTTTGATGATATTACACTTCTTATGCTCTCGTTCTGTGATAGAAAACATGGAAAGCTGATTATTAGCTGATAAATATTATGCAATATTATTTTAAGCATACAATGTTGCTGGACTACAGCTCCCAGCATGCTTAAACCATTCATTAAATGTTGGCCTATGCTGTGATATTTAGTCCAGCAATCTGGATTTAAATCTAAAATCTGCATGTGTTAAGTCTGTTTTACATGATCGCTGCCTTTAAATATGTCTCACGCAGATTCAGATTTTTTTTTTTTACTGAAAGACTGGAACAATATTCCGTGACCTGATTTATAAAAGGTTGAATGCTCAAATACATGTTTCCTTGCTTGGCAAGGAAATAAGCCCTAAGTCACTAACAATAACCAGGAAAATGTAGTAAAGTTGTGAGACAGTCCATTTCAGTTTTGGCCTTTAACTTGCTGAAAAATGACTTCAGTTTCCTTTGGAAGTTGTAGTGGGAGACACTGAGGGCAGCCTCATAGTTTATCCCAGCAGCAGGGAAAGGAGCTATGCGTGATGAGCCCAGGCCTCTGAGGCATAAGAGGGGGCAGTACATTTCCCCAGTTCTATTAGTAGCATCCAGAATTTTCTAGCTTGCTGACCCATGGCTACTTTCTCTATAACCCCAGAACTGTAGAGCCTACCTATTCACTTGTCATGAACTCACTGAGCACTGCATAGTTTACTTCTTACTGAGATGTGATGTGCAGAATGATTTTATTCATTGATTTATTGTGTACATTACTCTAAATAGTTTTTTTTTTGTTTTTTCTTTGAGCTCTAAGCAAATGGTCCAAGCTTTGCTTAAAGTGATACTGAAACTAAAAAAAATATTTTCAAAATATTAATCTATATTTAAAGTTGCCTTTGGGTCCTGTTGTGGCTAATCTATTGGCAATAAACTGCCTCTTTAGCTTTCCTTCTTCTTTAAAGGGGTTGTTCACCTTCCAAATTCTTTTTTTAGTTCAGTTGTTTTCAGTTGTCTTTCTACACCTAAAAGACAAGGGACACTCATTTGAAGATAGCAATGTCCAAGCTCCCTCTGTTTGTTTAGGATGGCAGCTGCCATATTATCTTGGTGTGACATCACTTCCTGCCTTCCTGAGTCTCTCCTTGCTCACTCATAGCACTGGGCTCAGATTACAGAAGCGAGGGGAGGAGGCAGGGGGGGAAAGGGTAAGGGAGAGGGAGAGATGAGTAATCTGAGCATGCTCATGCCCTGCCCTGGAGGTGTATGCTGAAAGAAGGAAGTCTGATACAGAAGCCCATATGTACACAATAGAAGGAAAGAAATTCTGTGTTTCTTTTGACAGAGGACTCAGATCAGGGTTTACTGGCGTATTTATATAGACCTTTCTGATAAAGCTAACTTAATTTTAGCCTTTCTTTCGCCTTTAATTTGCATATTTCCAATAAATGTGTGCATTATACTTAATCTGAATTTTCACTTACACTGACATTTTTAATCATATGAACACCGAGACACTGCCCCACCCCCCCCACCCCCAAACTCCAGGTTCCAGGCAGTTTTCCAAACAATGGCACAGTTGAATAGCAGCTCAGTTGATAAAGACATGGCTGCTAAAGCGTGCTAGGTTGAAGTCAAGGGTCAGAGGTCACTAGTAGGTCTTCAGAAATGAGAGACAGAAGTCATTAGACTTCATAGGATCAGGACTGCACACTTCTGAGTATTACAATGATCTGAAACAAAGTCCAGGCTATGTTTAAAATATTTTGTTTGACCATGTTATGACAATTTAACCCAGAAGTTGACATGCATGTTTAAAGGAATATGTCATAATTCAAGTTTTTCTTTAATTTAGTCTGGTTTTACGCTTACATTGGGCTCTTTCTCTTGCCCTAGGGAGCTGGGACTACTGGAAGATGCTGCTGTTCGATCGTTCGACCAATAGAATAGCGGTAAAAGCCTTCGAATTCGATATTCGAATTCAAAGGATTTTACTTCCCTTCTATTCATATGGTCGAAAGTTAAATTTTTTTTTTTTTATAATCGAAATTCGACCAATGATAAATCTGCCCCTAAGTGTAGTAGCACAAGACTAGAGGTTTAATTTAATCATGTGGGTGCAGCATGAGAATCTACCCGATATCCCAACATACCAACCTGAAAATTCTGGACATGGTACAAATCTACCTAGCCATTCTCATTTACAAATAGACACACCCTGCCATAAATTGTTACAAACTACCTATTCAAATAACCCTAGTTCTCCACATAAATACTATTCATACTTTTTTAAAGTGTGTAAAATGCAAAATAAACTGGAAGTTAAAATGATGATAAAAGCACAAGTTAGTTACTAATTTTTTTGCTATTTTTCAATATATGAATCAAGCCATAATAATGTCTTGTGTGAATATACCCCACTCCTTATTTTCCTGAACTTAATATGAACTCATTTACTTGATTTACATGTTGTGACTTTCCCTAATTTTGTTCCTAATGGATTTGGCCATTGGCTTTTCTAACAGCCACAGTTTAAAAAAAAAAGTTTTTATTCTCAAGTCACTGTCCTTCTTTGTTGCTGTCTTCTTTTTCCTGTCACATGTAGTACAAGGGGGTTGCAAACTGTCTAGTCCCAGATGCTGGAGGCTATTTAGTTTGTACCCTAAAAACAGAATATCATAACATAAATGATTACAAACAAATACATGGAGGCACTGTCCTTTCTACCTGATTCATTTTATGCAGTGGGGCTGGGTATGTCTAGAGTGGTCAGGTATTTGGCATTCCCCAGACGGTCAAGAAGTTCATCCACCCGGGGCATTGGGTAGACGTCACTTGGTTCAGTTTCCTATAGTCTACACAAAACCTAGTGCTACCATCCTTCTTGGGGACTAATACTACTGGTGATGCCCAAGGTCTCTGAGAGGGAACAATCACCCCTAATGCCAACATTTCCTCTACTTCCTTTTTCATGGCAGCCCATACGGATTCTGCTATCCTGTATGCTGGGGGTGTGGACCGGGGCATGTCCCTCTGTATTTACTTGATGGACAACCCAATTGGTGCAGCCTGGCCGCTCGGAAAACTGATACTGAAACCTTTGGAGCAGCTGAAACAACTGCTTACTCTGCTCATTGGTTAGCTGCTCACTAATAGTAACATCCTCCAAAGTCTGAGCCCCCATTGCCTCTTGTAAGAGGTCAGGGAGAGCCTCCTCATGGCGTCCCTCTTCCAGCAGACTACAAATGGCAGCCACAGTACCTTCTCTTTCTACATACGGTTTCATCATATTTACATGGACCGTCTTATACTGGTCCTGGTTATAAAATGGGGAGACCACGTAAGTAGTGTCATGAATGGATTTTACCACCACGTATGGCCCTTCCCAGGCTGCCTGCAACTTGTCTGACCTCATTGGTGTCAGCAGTAACACCTTGTCCCCCGGCCCGAATCGCCGGTCCCTGGCGTTCCTATCATACCAAACTTTTTGTTTGGTTTGAGCAGCTGTCAGATGTTCCTTCACCAGAGCGGTCATTTTCTCTAGATGTTTACGAAATTGTAGAACATAAGGAACTACAGGAAACTCAGGGAATTGGGCTCCCCCCTCCCAGTACTCCCTTAGCAAGTCTAGGGGGCCTCGAACCCGCCTCCCATACAACAACTCAAAAGGAGAGAACCCAGTAGACTCTTGGGGAACTTCTCTATATGCAAACAGAAAACAGGGCAGAAACTTCTCCCAGTCACCTTCTCCAGCCTCCTCGAAAGTTCGTAACATGTTCTTTAGAGTCCCATTGAAGCGCTCACACAAGCCATTAGTTTGGGGGTGGTGCGGGCTTGAGCGAAGAGAAGTGACCCCACAGCGCTGCCATAGACACTGAAGTAATTGGGACATAAACTGTGGCCCTTGATCGGATAGGATCTCACTAGGAAATCCTACTCGTGAAAAAAATCTGAATCAGTGCATCTGCAACGGCTGGGGCATCAATTCTCCATAAAGCCACTGCCTCTGGGTACCGGGTGGCATAGTCCACCATTGTAAGTATATATTGCTTACCTGTCCTGTTGGGCCGGCTAAGGGGTCCTATCAAATCAACAGCAACTCTCTGAAATGGCTCCCCTATCACTGGTAGGGGTCGCAATGTATGCTTGTTCCGGTCCCCACTTTTCCCAACCCTCTGACAGCTGTCACATGATCGACAGAACTGCGCCACTTGTTGTGACAACCCTGGCCAATAGAAATTTTGTAGCAGGCGATAGCGCGTGCGAGAAATCCCTTGGTGCCCTGCGAGGGGTACTTCATGTGCAAGGTGAAGCAACTGGGTCCTATATTTGACAGGCACCAATAACTGACGGCATGCTTCCCTTTGTTTTCCCCTAGGGCTTTTGAGGACTCTATAGTACAACCCGTCCTCCTGCACTATTTGTACCCCCGCTTCGGTACCTACCACCCCTTGCCCAGCTCTGTCTCTTAATGGCTGGAGACTAGGGTCTGCTGTTTGTTCAACCCTAGAATCCTGCCAATTACCTATGTCAAATGGGTCATCAGTCACATCTGTCTGCCCACTTACCTCCTGGACAACTGCCGGTGGCTCACCTGACTCTGCCTGCCGTCTCGTGATGCTGCAGCAAATGTCTCCCACATCATTCTAAGAAGGACAGGACAGCATTGATGCCTTTCTAGAGACATTTGAAATTATGTGTAGGGCCCATAACATCTCAGAAGAGGACTGGCCCCGAATCCTTTCTGGCAAGCTAACTGGAAGGGCCAGCGCTACATTTTCACACTCGTCAACAAATGTTTTCACATGTTATAAAGGGCCAGAACTAGGTGTAGGCAGAAGAGGCATCCGCCTAGGGTGCAACATTAGGGGGGTCGCTGTGCAGGTACTTGTAAAAGGGTCTTCTGCCTACCCCTAGTCCATTTTTGCACCCCTCTGCCGTTCTTTCCTTCCTCTCCTCCACTCTATCACTCTCCCCTTCCTGCCCTCCCCTTGGTGCACAAACTGGGGGATGGGGCGGTCGGGTTGCCTAGGGTTGCCCAGTCAGCTTGGCCATGTCCTGGTATTGTATGTACTAATCTCATTATCTTCCTCATATGGACCAAAACTAAAGTAGCCACCATTTAACCATGTGCCCTGTTTAGTTAAAGAAACAGCAAAATCTATAGATTTTGTTAAATAAAAAATAATTTTCAATACATATTTTCTGCACTGTACTCCTGTAGAACATGGGGGTATAATACTGTGCTATTTTATATAAACAGCCATGCTATTCAAGGAATATGCACTCACCTTGTTAAACAGCAGGGATTATATTCCCACTCAGAATCAGACAATAAAATAATTTTTCCATTGTGAATATAAGATAGACAAAAAACTCTGCAAACCAGTTGTCAGGTAATATGGCCGATTAATCACAATTGTGACTAACTCCCACCCCAAACTCTTTGCAGCTCTCTGGTGAAAATGGGTCCCTGGTGTGTGTTAAAGATGACCTGCAACTGTCAAAGGG
Organism: Xenopus borealis; assembly: GCA_024363595.1. NCBI lineage: Eukaryota > Metazoa > Chordata > Amphibia > Anura > Pipidae > Xenopus > Xenopus borealis. Next base: position 55,088,927 of record CM044437.1, read on the forward strand.
AACATGTCTACAAATTGAGCTGGAGTCTGGATGTTAATTGTGATTGAGAGCTCACTCCTCTGCCTGCCCCAGGTCAAAGTGAAAATTTTCCAGCAAAAGAAGATGCCATGGAACCACTCAGTTCCTCACTGCTAACCTTACTGCAGCCCAGGCTGGAAATACTGCATACAGCGAAATAAATATATCATGCTTTTAAAACATAAATATTGATTGAAGGGCAATTTCAGATATAATAAAATATACTGCACAAGATTATTTAGCTTAACAAAGGCAGCTATACTTATGATTATTATCCTTTATTTATAAAGAGCCCACACTTTACACAACACTATATAGAGACTGTTCATCGTTCGCATCAGCCGCTGGCTTTATTACTTACATACCCTGCTATTTAATAAGGCCTTTGCTTGTTGGAACAATCTTTTGTTTTATATATATATATATATATATATATATATAATAATTGTTTTAATTATTTGAAATTACAAAATGTTGTTTTCATACAGTTTAGGGTTCTGTTCTGTGATGTCATTTCTAAGCCTGTTTATAATGATATAAACTTTTATGCAGAGTTTAACATTATTTCCTGTATTTATATATTGCCTACACATTTCCGCACCACTTTACAGAGATTGCACAGCATTTACATCAGTCCCTGCCGAAGTGGAGCTTACAATCTAAGGTCCCTATTAAAGTCATACAAAGTAGGGCCAATTTTTTGAAGAGGCAGTTAACCTATCTGTATGTTTTTGGAGTGTGGGAGGACACAGGGAGAACATAAAAAGTCCTTACACAGAGTGGCCTCGGTAGCAGTGCTACCCACTGAATCACATTAGAAAGAAAGTATGACTTATCACCAAAGCTCTTAGGGGGAAATTGACTAAAGCGCTGAGCGCCAAATGCTAGCGCAAATTCGCCAGTGTAATGTCATTTTGCCACTTCGCCAATTTACTAATGCTCCCTGACATAACTTCACTAGCGAAGTAGACAGACTCTAGCGCAACTTTGCACACTAACACCTGGTGAAGTTGTACTCAGACAAAGGGACGTAACTACGCCAATTCACTAACTTGCGGATTTTAGTCCCAAAAAATGCTGTCGTCCTTTACTTTTTTAAGGGTGATAGGCTGAAAAAGATCATAACTTTTTTAGGGTACCCTCCTTCTCCCCTACATTTCCTAACATTTGGCACCTAAACTAAACAGTGGGCACATGTGTAGGGCAAAATAACAACTATATTTTATTGGTTGAAGGTTGTATTGGTTGAAAGTGTAGTTTAAGATATTTGTGGCTACATATACAACCATTGTACTTTAACTTGCGCCGTATGCAAATTAGGCATCGCTAGAGGAACTTCGCTTTGCTTGACGAAGTAATGTTAGCTTCGCTACCTTTCCCCTCCCAGATCACAACTTCGGATTTTAGTGAATTAGCGGCGTCCTGGTGAAGCTACACCTGGGGAGGTGCAGCGAAGTGTGGCGAAGGCGTCGCCAGTGATCCTACGGAGGTTAGTGAATTTTATGAATGGTCTGGCTGGAGTTTGTGTAGTTCTAGGCATAGTTTGGGTGGTTTAAGCATGAGTATCCAATATTTGTAAGTATCATAAACACATATTAACACACACACAAACCAGTATAACTGGAACATTGTTTTTCTCATTCTTTGTTTATATAGTACAAACATTTTCCACAGTTACAGAGCAGTTCAGAAGTGACAGACCCCTGCTTCAGTGATGCTTACAATGTAATGTCCCAAACACATTAGCCCAGCATGGGCAATTTAATCTGAAAGCCCTCCTGTACGTTCTTGGAGTGTGAGGAAAAACTGGTGTTCCCAGAGCTCTATGAATGCCAGTGCTGCATGATCAGTAAAACTGTTTATACCTTCTCTCTATCACTGAAATGGGAATTCTATTTATAAGTAAGAGCCAGGATGTCAGATTGTCCTTCCTGTACTGCTTCTCCTCCTATTAACATCCTGACAAATGATGTGAGACGTAGTTCAGCAACAGCTAAAGAGATACAAACTTGGATTTCCTAGTGATGGAGCTTCAAAGAAATGAATACACAGAGTACTATATTAGTATACAATATGCTGGGCAAATACATTCTGATCTGTTTAAAGGGAATGTCAACCCAAAAAAAATGTTAGCTAACCAAAAAAAAACTTTGCAGTATACATATTATAATTTTTCTATGGTTTTTATATTACTTGTAAATGTTATGCTGTTAAATCCAGTTTGTCTGTCCCTTTCCACAATACAATGTAAGACAAGGCAGCTGATTAACAGACCAAGACTTTTGCAACATTGTTTAAAAAATAACAGCCAGGAGTTAAGCAAATGCTGCTTTCAACAGCAAATTATTATTATTTTTTTTACAAATAACCTCAAAAGTGCTTAACATGTTTAATAAATGTATATTGCAAAGTTACTTTGAATTAGATTTTATTTTCAATATTCACATTTTTATTTTGGTGTTAACTTGCCCTTTAAAGGACCAATATTCCCAGCTGAATGTTCTGTCAAATCTTTCACCATTTTTCTATATGTCCAGATAGGGACCAGATACAGAAGATGTACTTTATAATATTAGTTCCTGCTCTGATGTTTTATGTAGCTTGGGAGAAATTAAAAAGGAATGTGTTCAGAAATGGAAACAAGGAGTATAGGCAGGACAATAAAACAAAAAACAAAGAGTAGAAAATATTTATTTTGCGCTGTCATAGAAACAATTACATCCTATACTCCGATACCTTTGCAAAGTCAACAATACAAGGAGTAAGGGAGTAATTTCTGGTACTGGGCTGAAAACTGATTTTGTATAGATAAATGGCAGATAAATAGATGATAGAATATATATCTGAGAGAAAACCTTTTAGGGCTGGAGCAAAGATGAAAAGGTCTAGGTAGGTACAGGAGATTTACAATAAACCACAAAACTTTCTAGCTAAAATGCCACCCCACATAGGCCAATCCAGAAATGAGTTTTAGCATTTGGTGCAAAAATGAAAATTTCATTAAAAACTTCATCTTACTGCAATAAGAAACTTTGTAAATATAATCAATTAAATATTCTGCATTGTTTCTGAAATAATCGAGTTTATGTTCAATATCCCTCTCTCAGCATATGTTTTTCTTCATGCTGTCTTCATGCAGAATGAGTGTCAGATTGACAGTTAGATTCAATTTATCTTATAGAGCGGGCTTCCTTTCCTAGCAAATGAATTAAAGCTCACTCAAATAACTGATTCCAGTACAAACAAAATCTAACAACATAACTGCATTTTGCACAAATTCTGCATATAGAGAGACAAGATATCTGGTGATTTTAATAGAGCGAGCTCTAATACATTTGTTAGGCAAAAGGAGTCCCCCTCTACAGGGGTGCTCCGCCAATGAGGCGAGTTGAGAAACTCGCCTCATGTGGCAGCTCCCTGCTGGGTAACAGGGGCGGCAAAAATCCCACTCCTGGTACTTTAAGAGCTGAACTTCCGGTTTTCAAACCGGAAATTCGGCTCTTCCAGTGCAGAGCACAATTATGCGCTCTGTACTGGCGTCCTGGCCCTCTCTGCCACTCTCGTGGAGCACAAGCTGCCGCAGTCGGCAGAGGAGCCAGGATCGCCCCTGCCCCTATAAGATATATTGACTCTAACTGTCAATGAATATCGAACACCCAACTCCTGCATGAAGAGAGAATGAAGAGGAACAGATGCTGAGAGAGGAATAGTGAAGATAAACATTATTTCAGAAACAGTACAGATTTTTTAATTGATTGTATTGAAATTTTCTTATTTCAGTATGCTGAAGCTTATATTAAATTTAAATTTTTGCGACAGCTAAAAGGTGATAAATTGGCTGGTGCTGCACGTTCCATAAATTACATAGCAACCTTTATGATATAGGGGCTTGATGTTTGCATGCAGTACAGATTATGGGACTAGTTTGTTGTACTGTGTATGAAACAGATGATAATGATTGTCCTGCTGTTAAATGGGGGTTACTTCTACTCTAAAGAGTTTCTTGTAATGTTAGGCTGTAATTTGTGAATCCCTGATTTATTTCCCAGTAAACTATTGGAAATAAGTGAATGTTTTAAAGCTCCAAGCCAGCAGACAATCAGGGCCGGATTTACATAGTGGGGACGCCCATAGGCCTGCTGTTGTTTGTCACCCCTGTCCCCTCCCTTTTATTTGCTCAAATTTTCATCATCAGGACAGAGCAATGGGATTTGGCACATGGGAAATTTACATTTCTGAACCAACTTGGGTGTGGTTGGGCCCTACAATTCTGCCGCCCTAGGCCCAGGCCTAGGTGGCCTCTCCACAAATCCGGGCCTGCAGGTGCTCAAATTCTTTCACATCACTCTCAGCCACTGAATTGCGTGACCTACTGTATAACCTGCAGGAGAAAGCACTGCTCTGCGTTCCTAAGCTTGAATAAATACTATTGTGTTATCCCTAAATGATCTACTGTACATGTCAGTGAACATTCTCCCAAAAAGTAGAGACAGAATTCAGTAGAATTCAGTAATTCCTTTACATTCAGCAAATCTAAAACCACAAAAGACTTTTTAGAATATATTTGAAATAGCTTGTACAAATAGGAATATGCCACTGATGTTAGATTATTGTGTGCGTGATTACAAATATAACAGAGAATTAGTGCAAAGAGAACAGGCAGAATTACAATTGTAGGATGTCTTTGCATCAATTGAGCTGCTAACACTAGAGAATCAGGAAAAATATTTATTTTACAGTACACCTTATCTCTATGGGTACTGGACTTTAGCCTCCATCATGTTTTAACCCTCAAGAATATTCTGCAAAATTGTTGGTGTGATAGTCCAGTTACATCTGCATGCAGCAACAATGCTATGGAAGGCACTGTATTGGTATTTGTTTCCTTTTATAACTATCTACCGTTCTTAACCTAAGCTTCAAGTCTGGTGGTGTTCTTTGATTTCATCTTAATCTGAGGGCAATGTGGACTTTAAAGGGAATGTACTCCTTTGACAAACCTAAATCTTTTTCACCCCTCTAGCTCTTCAAAGCAGGCACCCCAAATGAATAACACAAGTAAGAAAATGTTTTAATTAGAATCATCCAAAAACAGCATTATATTGGTCCTTCTGATACTTATTTACAGTCAGTAGTGTAACTAACTAATAAATGCAGAGGGGCCTGCAGACAGAGCAGGCTTAGTAAAGTCCCTTAATTCCTCTCCCCCCATGACACAATTCTATTCCTGGACCCCCCCCACAAACCTACATCTAGCGCTAGTGTGGGACTTAGGGGCTTGGGTGGTAGAGCCAAAGGGCCCACTGATTATAGTGATCCACACTATTACCCATCAAAATTGTTAATCCCTAAAGCAAACGGCACGCAAGGTTTAACAAATTAGACAATTATTTCCTGCGCTGGAGAAAATCATTCCAGCATGCAAAATATGCTGTAGATTGTTACATCTAATTACCGGTAATGCTTTGCTGAGCAGTCACTGTCATTACAATTTAGTAAAATTATCCGATAGCTGATAAATCAGCCCCTGCATGTTATTGATTCCAAAACACAATTTAATCTCCTCTAATTTCCCCTGCGTTGAAAATAAATGGATAATACGAGAACAATCAAGAAGAAAAATGATAATTCTACTTAGGCTTGTTGCTAATAATGTGCAAATTGCTTTTTAACTCTGACAGTGTAGGATTAAACTTAACAACAGTGTCTGGTTAATGCAAGTGTTCATAGAAAGGCTCAAAGGGAAGAGAGCTATGTTTTCTTAATTCCAGTCTAACAACCGCTGCTCTGAATCAATTGCTTGCTGCATTGGAGCAGACAGGAAATATTTAGAGGAGCAGGCCAGGGTATCAGGCTTCTGGCTACAACTAATGGTTCCAGCCCAGAGGAAATGTCAGCCCTGTGGGAGGAGAGCAGGCAGGGTGTGTGTTGCGTGCAAAGCCATCTCAGTCTGGCCCCTGTGTGGTCTGCAAAGGGGGTTGTGTGTGGTCTTCCCTAGCCCTGTTCATCTGTCCAAAGTCTACTAACTGCTTGCGGAATGACCACGCATGTTTACTTTACTTCTGTCTGCACCAACAGAGCTCTGATGGCTGTGCTCTCCCAGCTGGGCCTGCTCAGGGACCCCATGCTCAAATGCAAAGAGATGTGTGTGTGTTTGTGTGTCTGTGCAACTCTAGCCAAGCCCAGTTTATAGGCAATTATCTCTCCAGTGATTTCTCCATCAGATCTATAAAAGAAGAGAGTAACACATTTGTAAAGCAAAGTGCTGCCAGGTCAATGGTTCATGTTATGAATGTTAAAAATAGGATATTATGCCATTGCTTTACAATTTTCTGAATATTGCTTTTTCCAAATTACAGACTTGTCATCTAAAATATGATTGTTTTATACATAGCCCTCTTACTTATACTGTGTTTCTGTGCATATGTGTGTGTGTGTTATAGTATAGTATAGCAATATAAAAAACAATACACACCATAATATGAGAGTATTAGAAGCAACATACTTTATGAAAACACCCATGCTGCAGCCTTTTCACTTTATATGATTGTGGCTATATGTATATTTTATAAGGAGCACGTTATCCCCTACCACACACCATACATACAAACATATAGCTACTTACTAACTACTAACACCGTACACAGCAGGAATAGACAACAAAACAAGTGTTTATTCAATAAAAAAAAAGATTTCAGTCACATAGCGTGACCTTCTTTCAGGGAGAAAAATATATAATTCACATTATTAGGTTTTATAAATATGCAGTATATTTTTCAATTTTGTTGATTGAACAACTTTTTTTTTATCACACTGTGCATTCCAATGTTTCAATTCCTCTTGGGAACTTTATCAAGAATGCATGAAATATATATATATCTATACATAATCAAATATATTTCTATATACATACAATATATTGCACTCAGGTGAACTAAGTGTAGTTTATGAATTTCTCAAATCATTAGAAAGACATTGTTTTGGTCACGTACAGATGAACAGGGACACTTGTTGGAATGTCCCTAAAGAAGGAAACTTCGGATTTCCCATTATTTCACTTTAATACCATTATTTGCTTATCTAAATGTCACTGAGTGCAGTGCTTTTTCTGCATATTCTCTGTTTTGTACAAAAAGCAATGCTACTCAAATGGAAAATATATTGGCAATTTCTGTCCATTTCAGTTGCGCATGTGCCAAATTGGACGGAAATTGCTGATCTCCCGGTCAGCTTACCGAAGACCTGTAAGATGGCTGTGCCTGAATCTGTGCTGAGGGGTAAGTATGGGGCATTTCCCCAGGGGGGCAGTACGGGTTTTTTTATTAGAGGGCTGAATTCTCCTTTAAAGGTTGTGTATATATATATATATATATTGTATATATAGGGTTCTTACTGCTTACACCATTGTTTTTTTCCCTAAGGAAGATCACAAAGATGTGATCAAAACATTGGCATTTCTTTTGTGTTTATTGAAATTAGTTACTTTAACTGAGCCTGTTGAGTGAGGTACATTTTTGTTGCTTTGTACTCTTTTTACCTGCATCCAGGCATGCAGTGTTTTTGGTGAGTGCTCCTCTGGGTATATGAGACAAGCTTTTGTACCAAAAAAACCCATTGGCCTCCATATGCGCAATGGAATAATCTGGCAGCAGTGCGTATCGGGAAGTGCATCTGGGGTTTGGCCATAAATGAGTTAGAAGGCACTACAGCTAAATAAAACACATACAGAAATAATACCCATTAACTTGTCATTTTCATTTTATTACTGATATTTTGATATAAGCTAAGAATTATTTTGGTGTACTAAATATGTCATACCAATATATTATAATTATTATTACAAAAGAAAGCATATAGCATGTGTGTGGCTGTGGGTGTCACAGGGGAGTTCAATACTGATGCTGTCACAAGCAAAAAAAAACCTTTCCTACATAATATGCAGGCCTGTGTATGTAGCCGTGTCTTTTTGGTTAAACAGATGTCATTTGTTAGTGGCGCAAATTGATCTAGATGTTGTATTATTGTGTTTGCCATAGGAAATTGTGTACACCTTTCTGGGCGCCAGACTTTTGTACCTTTAAAATTAGGGAGGAAAATGACCTCTCACCTTTCACCTTCTTTAATACAGAATGGATGTCAGCAAAAATCAACAAGGCTGCCCAGAACAAAAAGAGTTAAGAATGAAAGTGTTGTAGTCAATCTCTCTGTTTTTTGCTGCAAAATAAACCAAAATATTAACAAATCACTCTGTATTCTGTGTTACAGGCATATCACATAACAATATTAGTTAGTTCTCAGACAAAAAAATACTGCACCATTCCTATTTAACAAAAGCATACCCACATGGATTGCAGATCTATTATCTAGCCATTTTGCAATGACTAAGGGGCAAATTTACTATTATTCCCCAAAAATCCTATGATTTAATTCGAAATTCGATAAGCATTCGACTATCGAATGCTTATCGAATAGTTTTAGGCTATCATTTTGCTTGATATTCGATTTCTCGATGAATTCGTACGATCGGATACCACATGATATTCACGTGAATTTTGTAAATCTGCCCCTTAATAAGTTTTTTATGTTTTTCTGTTCTAATATATAATACAATATAGTCAGTTATTTTATTCCTTTTTTATAGAATATATACAAAAATAAATATTAAAATATAAAAACAGTTTTTATTATTATCATTATTAATAATAATAATAATAGTAATAATAATAATATACACATATTTGTAAGTGTAGATACAGTAAGGGGGTTATTTACTAAACGCTCTGCTTTTTGGGGCAAAACTTAAATTTTTCTTTAAAGGACAAATGTTGTACATTATGTTTTGTGCTTCTGTACCAGCCCCAGACAACCACAGTCCTTTAG